>JAODUO010000339.1:0-57500 GCA_025642075.2 Ridgeia piscesae
GCCTGGAGGGGACAGACCATACGACATGTTACAACATCAGTCCCTGTCTCCATTGAGTACTGTCCTACCACACTGCCTGGAGGGGACAGACCATACGACATGTTACAGCATCAGTCCCTGTCTCCAATTGAGTACTGTCCTACCACACTGCCTGGAGGGGACAGACCATACGACATGTTACAGCATCAGTCCCTGTCTCCAATGAGTACTGTCCTACCACACTGCCTGGAGGGGACAGACCATACGACATGTTACAACATCAGTCCCTGTCTCCATTGAGTACTGTCCTACCACACTGCCTGGAGGGGACAGACCATACGACATGTTACAGCATCAGTCCCTGTCTCCATTGAGTACTGTCCTACCACACTGCCTGGAGGGGACAGACCATACGACATGTTACAGCATCAGTCCCTGTCTCCATTGAGTACTGTCCTACCACACTGCCTGGAGGGGACAGACCATACGACATGTTACAGCATCAGTCCCTGTCTCCAATTGAGTACTGTCCTACCACACTGCCTGGAGGGGACAGACCATACGACATGTTACAACATCAGTCCCTGTCTCCATTGAGTACTGTCCTACCACACTGCCTGGAGGGGACAGACCATACGACATGTTACAACATCAGTCCCTGTCTCCATTGAGTACTGTCCTACCACACTGCCTGGAGGGGACAGACCATACGACATGTTACAACATCAGTCCCTGTCTCCATTGAGTACTGTCCTACCACACTGCCTGGAGGGGACAGACCATACGACATGTTACAACATCAGTCCCTGTTCCATTGAGTACTGTCCTACCCCACTGCCTGGAGGGGACAGACCATACGACATGTTACAACATCAGTCCCTGTCTCCATTTAGTACTGTCCTACCACACTGCCTGGAGGGGACAGACCATACGACATGTTACAACATCAGTCCCTGTCTCCATTGAGTACTGTCCTACCACACTGCCTGGAGGGGACAGACCATACGACATGTTACAACATCAGTCCCTGTCTCCAATGAGTACTGTCCTACCACACTGCCTGGAGGGGACAGACCATACGACATGTTACAACATCAGTCCCTGTCTCCATTGAGTACTGTCCTAACACACTGCCTGGAGGGGACAGACCATACGACAGTTACACATCAGTCCCTGTCTCCATTTAGTACTGTCCTACCCCACTGCCTGGAGGGGACAGACCATACACATGTTACACATCAGTCCCTGCTCCATTGAGTACCCTAACCCCACTGTGGGGGGGCAACCTGAACCAGTACTATGTTAGTACCCCCCGAACCCGTCACTTGTTGACACCCACCTAACCAGTACTAGTTGAGTCACCCACCTGAACCATATATGTTGAGCAACCTAACCCGTATATTTGAGTCACCCCCCTAACCAGTCACTAGTTAGCACCCACCCGAAACCATATATGTTAATACCCACCCAACCAGTACTTGTTGGTCACCCCCTGCCAGCACAGGAGTCCCCCCCTGAACCAGTATATGTTTATACCCCCCTAACCGTACATGTTATCACCCATTTGAACCAGTCACTATGTGAAAATCAATTAACCAGTCATTGTTGAGTCACCCCCCTGAACCAGGACTAGTTGGTCCCCATGAACCAGATTTTAATCCCCATTTTAACCTACAGTTGGGGACCCCCTAAAGTACTAGTTGGTCCCCATGAACCAGATTGTTAATACCCATGAACCAGTACTTTTAAATCACCCATGAACCAGTACTATGTTGGTACCCCCTAAAGTACTATGTTAGTACCCCTGAAAGTACTAGTTGGTACCCCCTAAAGTACTAGTTGGTACCCATGAACCAGATTGTTAATCCCCATTTTAACCAGATTGTTAATCCCCATGAACCAGATATGTTGATCCCCCCTCCAGTACTAGTTGGTACCCATTTTAACCAGTGACTTTTAAGTCACCCATGAACCAGTACTATTTTTTTTTAAAGGTCAATGTTGACAACTCCAGGTGGAAATCCAGCTTTCACAACCAGTTCAGCAAACTTGAGAGATGTGAGAGGTGTCACCTAAACAATGAAAGACATATATAAACAAACTGAATAATATACCACTATGCATTAATGTTTTATTTGATGTAATTTACTTTTTAACTAAGTTTTTATCTAGAGTTCTTAGCCACTTTTACCACAATGTTCAAACTCAAAGTTCACATGACACAATTGGTTAAACTGTTTACCTGGTAATGTGATTACTGTTTTATAATTAACACCACTTAGCCATTATGTGCACACCTGTGCTGGTTTCAAGACCACTGTGTTGCCAGCAGCCAGACAGGGTGCCACCTTCCAAGACAGCATCATGAGGGGGTAGTTCCAGGGGGTGATTATACCACACACCCTGTCGACAAAGTAGATACAAACTCACCACAGATTTATAAGTTATATTCAATCAGTGCTATCTACTGCCTAAAACATGAACATGTTGCATTAATAAATAACACAATTATTGTGGTACAATGTGTTTGTATATGGTAAACAAACAAGTGAACTGTCCATAGCCCTGAACTCCAGAGTTGGGTGAACTCTCTCTATTAGTGAACTCCAGAGTTGGGTTAACTCTCTCTATTAGTGAACTCGAGAGTTGGGTTAACTCTCTATCAGTGAACTACAGAGTTTGGTGAACTCTCTCTCTCTCTCTCTAATAGTTAACTACAGAGTTAGGTGAACTATCTCTATATTAGTGAACTACAGAGTTGGGTGAACTCTCTCTGTATTAGTGAACTACATAGTTAGGTGAACTCTCTCTGTATTAGTGAACTACATAGTTTGGTGAACTCTCTCTATCAGTGAACTACAGAGTTAGGTGAACTCTCTCTATATTAGTGAACTACAGAGTTAGGTGAACTCTCTCTGACTCTATATTAGTGAACTACATAGTTTGGTGAACTCTCTCTTATTAGTGAACTACATAGTTAGGTGAACTCTCTCTGTATTAGTGAACTACATAGTTAGGTGAACTCTCTCTTTATTAGTGAACTACAGAGTTGGGTGAACTCTCTCTATATTAGTGAACTACATAGTTAGGTGAACTCTCTCTCTATTAGTGAACTACAGAGTTGGGTGAACTCTCTATATTAGTGAACTACAGAGTTGGGTGAACTCCCTCTTTATTAGTGAACTACAGAGTTGGGTGAACTCTCTCTATTAGTGAACTACAAGAGTTGGGTGAACTCTCTCTCTCTCTCTCTCTCTCTCTCTCTCTCTCTCTCTCTCTCTCTATTAGTGAACTACAGAGTTGGGTTAACTCTCTATATTAGTGAACTACAGAGTTGGGTGAACTCTCTTATTTACTCAGGTTGGGTTAACTCTCTCTATTAGTGAACTCAGAGTTGTTAACTCTCTTTCTATTAAGTGAACTACAGAGTTGGGTTAACTCTCTATATTAGTGAACTGCAGAGTTGGGTGAACTCTCTATATTAGTGAACTACATAGTTGGGTGAACTCTCTATATTAGTGAACTACAGAGTTGGGTGAACTCTCTATATTAGTGAACTACAGAGTTGGGTGAACTCTCTCTATTAGTGAACTACAGAGTTGGGTTAACTCTCTCTATTAGTGAACTACAGAGTTGGGTTAACTCTCTATATTAGTGAACTACAGAGTTGGGTGAACTCTCTATATTAGTGAACTACAGAGTTGGGTGAACTCTCTATATTAGTGAACTACAGAGTTGGGTGAACTCTCTATATTAGTGAACTACAGAGTTGGGTGAACTCTCTCTATTAGTGAACTACAGAGTTGGGTTAACTCTCTCTATTAGTGAACTACAGAGTTGGGTTAACTCTCTCTATTAGTGAACTACAGAGTTGGGTGAACTCTCTCTATTAGTGAACTACAGAGTTGGGTTAACTCTCTCTATTAGTGAACTACAGAGTTGGGTGAACTCTCTATATTAGTGAACTACAGAGTTGGGTTAACTCTCTCTATTAGTGAACTACAGAGTTGGGTTAACTCTCTCTATTAGTGAACTACAGAGTTGGGTGAACTCTCTATATTAGTGAACTACAGAGTTGGGTGAACTCTCTATATTAGTGAACTACAGAGTTGGGTGAACTCTCTATATTAGTGAACTACAGAGTTGGGTTAACTCTCTCTATTAGTGAACTACATAGTTGGGTTAACTCTCTCTATTAGTGAACTACATAGTTGGGTTAACTCTCTATATTAGTGAACTACAGAGTTGGGTTAACTCTCTCTATTAGTGAACTACAGAGTTGGGTTAACTCTCTTATTATGAATACAGAGTTGGTTAACTCTCTTATTAGTGAACTACAGAGTTGGGTTAACTCTCTCTATTAGTGAACTACAGAGTTGGTGAACTCTCTCTATTAGTGAACTACAGAGTTGGTTAACTCTCTCTATTAGTGAACTACAGAGTTGGGTTAACTCTCTCTATTAGTGAACTACAGAGTTGGGTTAACTCTCTCTATTAGTGAACTACAGAGTTGGGTGAACTCTCTCTATTAGTGAACTACAGAGTTGAGTGAACTCTCTATAAACAAGTTAACTACAGAGTTGGAGTTAACTCTCATCATTAGTGAACTACATAGTTGGGTTAACTCTCTCTATTAGTGAACTACAGAGGGGTTAACTCTTCTATTAGTGAAGTCAGAGTTGGTGAACTCTCTACCTGTGCTTATGGGATGACTGTGTAGGTCAAGCAACAGTCTCTTAGAGTGAACTACTTAAGTAGGGTTAACATCAATCTAAATTGAATTAACAGAAGGAGATAACCTTTCTCTTTCTTTGTGAACTCAGATTTGGGTGCTGTTATATAGTGAACTACGCAGTTAGGGAAACATTTATTATATTAATTAATTCCCATCATAATCAAGTTCTTTAGATAAACTACAGAAAGTTTATATGCTCTATAATTAAATGAATTACACATGTTAAATGAATGTTTCTCATTAATAAAATTATATTAATATATAAGTATATATAATATCATTAAAATTTTGAACTTTCAAATTGTTGATCTAATAAATAATAATATACTAAATGTCTTAAAATGATCATTTATATAATTAAAAGAGTTGTAGTTAACTCTACATCAAATAGGGGTGATGACTGCTGACAATTTTGGAAGCTGTTTTCACCGCTCTGTTAAAATGTAACATCTGGGTTTAATTTATAAATAAAAACTAACATACCTGGAAATTACTAGAATTGCTTGTTACAATCATTTCTTCAATTAAGGTGTCAATTAACTTCATAACAATTCAAAATTTGTGAAGTCTCTGTTTGGTATCCTGGTTCCTACAGCCAACCTGTGCAGCTGTGGCCTTTCATAGCCGGATTCTCTCAGTTCTGGAAACAACCTTGTTGCTCCTTATTGTTTTCTTCTAACTTATTTTGTTACAATGCCTTCTACGGCTGTATGTAGTATCAACACACTACACCAAGTGGCCCCTATGTGTCCTGTATCTCACCTGGATCTTGTCACACCAGCCTGCAAAGTACTGCAGCACGTCAATTGACATTCCAACGTGTGTCTTCAGGGCGACCGTGTAGAGGGCGCCTGAGTCGAGGGTCTCGATGGTGGCGAGCTCCTCCAGGTGGTCTGTCATCAAACTGGCAAGTCTGTCACAACAGGAAACATGAAGGCCGATATACAGAAGTGATGTTTGTCCAGTTTCCACATTGGTTGACAATGTTGCAAGACACACTGTAAGTATAAACAGTCAACACATGTAGACTGCTTGGCTTTAGTCGAACTGACGCAGGTAACAACTAGTTTGGTAAACTACAGCACAACATGACTAAGTTAGGTGCTGAACCTAAAACTGTTCCAGTTACTATGATATATCAACCTCCATCACTGGTTTGTTTCTGACTCAACACACGCAATCATAAAACACTGGTATTTAGACATTTATAACGTTTCAATATTCTAAACATAAGCTAAGAAAATGTTATCTCAGAGCCATATGATAACACTACATCAACATTGTGAGTGAAGAAGTAGAGGAGAGAGGTGTGAGTGAAGATGTTATCTTAGAGGCATATGATAACACTACATCAACACTGTGAGTGAAGAAGTAGAGGAGAGAGGTGAGTGAAGATGTTATCTTAGAGGCATGTGATAACACTACATCAACACTATGAGTGGAGAAGTAGAGGAGACAGGTGTGAGTGAAGATGTTATCTTAGAGGCATGTGATAACACTACATCAACACTATGAGTGGAGATGTAGAGGAGACAGGTGTGAGTGAAGATGTTATCTTAGAGGCATGTGATAACACTACATCAACACTATGAGTGGAGAAGTAGAGGAGACAGGTGTGAGTGAAGATGTTATCTTAGAGGCATATGATAACACTACATCAACACTGTGAGTGAAGATGTAGAGGAGACAGGTGTGAGTGAAGATGTTATCTTAGAGGCATGTGATAACACTACATCAACACTATGAGTGGAGAAGTAGAGGAGACAGGTGTGAGTGAAGATGTTATCTTAGAGGCATGTGATAACACTACATCAACACTGTGAGTGAAGATGTAGAGGAGACAGGTGTGAGTGAAGATGTTATCTTAGAGGCATGTGATAACACTACATCAACACTGTGAGTGAAGATGTAGAGGAGACAGGTGTGAGTGAAGATGTTATCTTAGAGGCATGTGATAACACTACATCAACACTGTGAGTGAAGATGTAGAGGAGACAGGTGTGAGTGAAGATGTTATCTTAGAGGCATGTGATAACACTACATCAACACTGTGAGTGAAGATGTAGAGGAGACAGTTGTGAGTGAAGACTTCACCTGTACATCAGCTTCCCACGGTCTCTTGCATTCATCTTCCCCCATTCACCATGAAATGCTTTCTGAAATGAAAGGTCACAAATCACCCTTCACCTATTTGTCCATCTGACAGTGTTTCTATCTGCCCTAAGACAATTCTGAGGCTGTTGAAGCAGCACTGTTTCACAATAAACAGAGGATAACACTTTAAAAATTCATTCATTGTCATTAATTATCTTTTCTATTTTTCAAGATGTTTTAAATTACCTCAGCTGCAGCCACTGCCTTGTCTACATCCTCCTCCGTTCCCATGGCAACCTGGCAGATGACCTACAAGAAAAGATCATTGCCAATGTTATTGGAAACAGGTAATGTTCGATTAATATAAATCATCAAATAAAATATTCTCTCTCTCTCTCCCTCCCTTGTTCTCTCACTCCCTGTTTATCTCCCTCTCTCTCCCTCACTCTCCCTCTTTATTGCTCTTTCTCTCCCTCTCTCTCCATCTTTCTTTCCCTCTCTCCCCTCTCTTCCTCTTTCTTTCCCTGTCTCTTTCCCTCTCCCTCTCCTCTTTCTACCCCACTCTCTCCCTCTTTATTTCCCTCTCTCTCTCTCTCTCTCTCTCTCCCTCTTTCTCTGTCTCTCTATCTCTCTATGATCTTCAATCGTTGTTCATTCCACTTCCACTTCTGTGTCTCAGTGTCACTGCCTCTCAGTATTATGGTTTTATTCTTTCGATATACAACATATAAATTTGTAGTTAGGAATCACCAATACCGTGTAGGTTTTTTTACTCTAGGTCAATAAATAAATAAACATAAATATATACTTAATTACATATATGTATAATATATTTATGCCTATGTATACATAGTATATATATATATATATATATATATATATATACACATAACATATAACATATGTATATTGTAATTTGTACAATGTAGTTGACTTACCGATTCATCTGACGGATTCACTACATCAGAGACAGCCTTGCTGGTGGAATCAACAAACTTATTGTTGATAAACAGCTGGTGAGGAAAGTTGACGTCCCTGTTGTTGACATTTCGTTCCACCTGTCATGTACAAGCAACTCTGTGGTAGTGCAAGCAGAACAAGTCTATGCCAGTGACAACAATGTTCTCAATAACTCTGGGTGAACATTTGTGTCTATTGTAAATAACATATGTGCTCTCTTTCGGATGCTTCAAGGTGCACTCCATATTTTCACTACTGGACCACACAAACACAGTGTACAGATAGACATATAAACACAATGTACATATGGAACAACAAACACAATGTACATATGGACTAACAAACACAATGTACAGATAGACTAACACACACAATGTACATATGGACTAACAAATACAATGTACAGATGGACTAACAAACACAATGTACAGATGGACTAACAAATACAATGTACAGATGGACTAACAAATACAATGTACAGATGGACTAACAAACACAATGTACAGATGGACTAACAAACACAATGTACAGATAGACTAACAAACACAATGTACAGATGGACTAACAAATACAATGTACAGATGGACTAACAAATACAATGTACAGATGGACTAACAAATACAATGTACAGATGGACTAACAAACACAATGTACAGATGGACTAACAAATACAATGTACAGATGGACTAACAAATACAATGTACAGATGGACTAACAAACACAATGTACAGATGGACTAACAAACACAATGTACAGATGGACTAACAAATACAATGTACAGATGGACTAACAAATACAATAAAAAAATGTACAGATGGACTAACAAATACAATGTACAGATGGACTAACAAACACAATGTACATATGGACTAACAAATACAATGTACAGATGGACTAACAAACACAACGTACAGATGAACTAACAAACACAATGTACAGATGGACTAACAAATACAACGTACAGATGGACTAACAAACACAATGTACAGATGCACTAACAAACACAATGTACAGATGGACTAACAAACACAATGTACAGATGGACTAACAAACACAATGTACAGATGGACTAACAAATACAATGTACAGATGGACTAACAAACACAATGTACAGATGGACTAACAAACACAACGTACAGATGAACTAACAAACACAATGTACAGATGGACTAACAAACACAATGTACAGATGGACTAACAAACACAATGTACAGATGGACTAACAAACACAATGTACAGATGGACTAACAAACACAATGTACATATGCACTAACAAACACAATGTACAGATAGACTAACAAACACAATGTACAGATGGACTAACAAACACAATGTACATATGGACTAACAAACACAATGTACATATGGACTAACAAACACAATGTACAGATGGACTAACAAACACAATGTACAGATGGACAACAAACACAATGTACAATGGACTAACAAACACAATGTACATATGGACTAACAAACACAATGTACAGATGGATAACAAACACAATGTACAATGGACTAACAAACACAATGTACAGATGGACTAACAAACACAATGTACAGATAGACTAACAAACACAATGTACATATGGACTAACAAACACAATGTACATATGGACTAACAAACACAATGTACATATGGACTTTAAAAAACACAATGTACAGATGGACCAACAAACACAATGTACAGATGGACTAACAAACACAATGTACAGATGGACTAACAAACACAATGTACATATGGACTAACAAATACAATGTACAGATGGACTAACAAACACAATGTACAGATGGACTAACAAACACAATGTACAGATGGACTAACAAACACAATGTACAATGGACTAACAAACACAATGTACAGATGGACTAACAAACACAATGTACATATGGACTAACAAACACAATGTACAGATGGACTAACAAACACAATGTACAGATGGACTAACAAACACAATGTACAGATGGACTAACAAACACAATGTACAGATGGACTAACAAATACAATGTACAGATGGACTAACAAATACAATGTACAGATGGACTAACAAATACAATGTACAGATGGACTAACAAACACAATGTACAGATGGACTAACAAATACAATGTACAGATGGACTAACAAACACAATGTACAGATGGACTAACAAACACAATGTACAGATGGACTAACAAATACAATGTACAGATGGACTAACAAAACTACAATGTAAAAAATATGGACTAACAAATACAATGTACAGATGGACTAACAAACACAATGTACAGATGGACTAACAAATACAATGTACAGATGGACTAACAAACACAATGTACAGATGGACTAACAAATACAATGTACAGATGGACTAACAAACACAATGTACATATGGACTAACAAATACAATGTACAGATGGACTAACAAACACAACGTACAGATGAACTAACAAACACAATGTACAGATGGACTAACAAATACAACGTACAGATTGACTAACAAACACAATGTACATATGCACTAACAAACACAATGTACAGATGGACTAACAAATACAATGTACAGATGGACTAACAAACACAATGTACAGATGGACTAACAAATACAATGTACAGATGGACTAACAAATACAATGTTCAGATGGACTAACAAATACAACGTACAGATGAACTAACAAACACAATGTACAGATGGACTAACAAACACAATGTACATATGGACTAACAAACACAATGTACAGATGGACTAACAAACACAATGTACAGATGGACTAACAAACACAATGTACATATGCACTAACAAACACAATGTACAGATAGACTAACAAATACAATGTACAGATGGACTAACAAACACAATGTACATATGTACTAACAAACACAATGTACATATGGACTAACAAACACAATGTACATATGGACTAACAAACACAATGTACAGATGGACTAACAAACACAATGTACATATGGACTAACAAACACAATGTACATATGGACTAACAAACACAATGTACATATGGACTAACAAACACAATGTTAGATAGACTAACAAATACAATGTACAGATGGACTAACAAACACAATGTACAGATAGACTAACAAACACAATGTACATATGGACTAACAAACACAATGTACATATGGACTAACAAACACAATGTACATATGGACTAACAAACACAATGTACATATGGACTAACAAACACAATGTACAGATGGACTAACAAACACAATGTACAGATGGACTAACAAACACAATGTACATATAGACTAACAAATACAATGTACAGATGGATTAACAAACACAATGTACATATGGACTAACAAACACAATGTACATATGGACTAACAAACACAATGTACATATGGACCAACAAACACAATGTACATATGGACCAACAAACACAATGTACATATGGACTAACAAACACAATGTACATATGGACTAACAAACACAATGTACATATGGACCAACAAACACAATGTACAGATGGACTAACAAACACAATGTACATATGGACTAACAAACACAATGTACAGATGGACTAACAAATACAATGTACAGATGGACTAACAAACACAATGTACAGATGGACTAACAAACACAATGTACAGATGGACTAACAAACACAATGTACAGATGGACCAACAAACACAATGTACATATGGACTAACAAACACAATGTACAGATGGACTAACAAACACAACGTACAGATGAACCAACAAACACAATGTACAGATGGACTAACAAATACAACGTACAGATTGACTAACAAACACAATGTACATATGCACTAACAAACACAATGTACAGATGGACTAACAAACACAATGTACAGATGGACTAACAAACACAATGTACAGATGGACTAACAAATACAATGTACAGATGGTCTAACAAATACAATGTTCAGATGGACTAACAAATACAACGTACAGATGAACTAACAAACACAATGTACAGATGGACTAACAAACACAATGTACATATGGACTAACAAACTCAATGTACAGATGGACTAACAAACACAATGTACAGATGGACTAACAAACACAATGTACATATGCGACTAACAAACACAATGTACATATGGACTAACAAACACAATGTACATATGGACTAACAAACACAATGTACATATGGACTAACAAACACAATGTACATATGGACTAACAAACACAATGTACATATGGACTAACAAACACAATGTACAGATGGACTAACAAACACAATGTACATATGGACTAACAAACACAATGTACATATGGACTAACAAATACAATGTACAGATGGACTAACAAACACAATGTACAGATAGACTAACAAATACAATGTACAGATGGACTAACAAACACAATGTACAGATGGACTAACAAACACAATGTACATATGGACTAACAAACACAATGTACATATGGACTAACAAACACAATGTACATATGGACTAACAAATACAATGTACAGATGGACTAACAAACACAATGTACAGATGGACTAACAAACACAATGTACAGATGGACTAACAAACACAATGTACAGATGACTAACAAATACAATGTACAGATGGACTAACAAACACAATGTACATATGGACTAACAAATACAATGTACATATGGACTAACAAACACAATGTACAGATGGACTAACAAACACAATGTACATATGGACTAACAAACACAATGTACATATGGACTAACAAACACAATGTACATATGGACTAACAAACACAATGTACAGATGGACTAACAAACACAATGTACAGATGGACTAACAAACACAATGTACAGATGGACCAACAAACACAATGTACATATGGACTAACAAACACAATGTACAGATGAACCAACAAACACAATGTACATATGGACTAACAAACACAATGTACAGATGGACTAACAAACACAATGTTAGATAGACTAACAAATACAATGTACAGATGGACTAACAAACACAATGTACAGATAGACTAACAAACACAATGTACATATGGACTAACAAACACAATGTACATATGGACTAACAAACACAATGTACATATGGACTAACAAACACAATGTACATATGGACTAACAAACACAATGTACAGATGGCTAACAAACACAATGTACAGATGGACTAACAAACACAATGTACATATAGACTAACAAATACAATGTACAGATGGATTAACAAACACAATGTACATATGGACTAACAAACACAATGTACATATGGACTAACAAACACAATGTACATATGGACTAACAAACACAATGTACATATGGACTAACAAACACAATGTACATATGGACTAACAAACACAATGTACATATGGACCAACAAACACAATGTACATATGGACTAACAAACACAATGTACATATGGACTAACAAACACAATGTACATATGGACCAACAAACACAATGTACATATGGACTAACAAACACAATGTACAGATGAACCAACAAACACAATGTACATATGGACTAACAAACAGAATGTACAGATGAACCAACAAACACAATGTACATATGGACTAACAAACACAATGTACAGATGAACCAACAAACACAATGTACATATGGACTAACAAACACAATGTACAGATGAACCAACAAACACAATGTACATATGGACTAACAAACACAATGTACATATGGACCAACAAACACAATGTACATATGGATCAATAAACACAATTTACATATGGACCAACAAACACAATGTGAAACTCACTGCATTGAACTTGAGCTCATCGTCACCCTCGCCCCGCATCCTCAGTATCACCACCCTCACAAACTCATCCAGGGTTGTTGCCAGGTAGACATCATCATTATGTAGTGTCATCCCCATGCACCTCTCTCTCACCTCCTCCACTAGTCTGAAACAACAACCACACCTCTCTCTCACCTCCTCCACTAGTCTGAAACAACAACCACACCTCTCTCTCTCTCTCCTCCCCTAGTCTGAAACAACAACCACACCTCTCTCTCACCTCCTCCACTAGTCTGAAACAACAACCACACCTCTCTCTCTCATCTCCTCCCCTAGTCTGAAACAACAACCACACCTCTCTCACCTCCTTCACTAGTCTGAAACAACAACCACACCTCTCTCTCTCATCTCCTCCCCTAGTCTGAAACAACAACCACACCTCTCTCTCTCTCTCTCATCTCCTCCCCTAGTCTGAAACAACCTCCACTCAGTGAACACACTCACCTGACAACCTCCACTGAGTGAACACACTCACTCACCTGACATCCTCCACTGAGTGAACACACTCTCTCACCTGACAACCTCCACAGAGTGAACACACTCACTCACCTGACAACCTCCACTGAGTGAACACACTCACTCACCTGACAACCTCCACTGAGTGAACACACTTACTCACCTGACAACCTCCATGGAGTGAACACATTCACTCACCTGACAACCTCCACTGAGTGAACACACTCACTCACCTGACAACCTCCACTGAGTGAACACACTCACTCACCTGACAACCTCCACTGAGTGAACACACTCACTCACCTGACAACCTCCACTGAGTGAACACACTCACTCACCTGACAACCTCCACTGAGTGAACACACTCACTCACCTGACAAACTCACCTGACAACCTCCATGGAGCGAGCACCAGCCTTGAAGAAGTCTGTGTCTCCTGTGATGTCCTCACGCTGTAGAATGTCCTGCCACATGTCCTGAGGACACAACTCACAAGTAGGACAGTAGTAAAATAAAGGATGTCAATACATTGTAATTTTCCATTATTATTACGGTACCTGTCAATTATAATATATCTGAATTATTTACAATAGTCTTTCTTATTTTAATATTATATCAAATTTACCATGACATACTTTTTTAACACTTCTGAATGATTACATGTCCATTTCATAAGACGTGTGCACCTATGAATGGGCTGGATTGGTCTTGGAGTTACATTCAAGAAAAGCTAGTAATATTAATAAATAAGACATATTTAACCACGATACATTTTGTTCTGTCACCAATTATATTCACCCTGCACAGGACATTTGTGGCTGTTATCTCAGATGATATGTTACTCACACATTCCTACACATTATGACCCAAGAGTGTTAGAAATGAAGTTGTGTTGCAGAAATAACTCTTACAAAATTATATGAACTAATGAAATAGCGTTATGTTTACTCTTTCAAATAAAACGTTGGCTTTGTTTTTGATATATCGAATATATACTCGAAAGAGAATATGACGTACACAAATCAATTTTTCAATTTCCTCTTCTTCATCATTCAACAGGAGTGCCACCTTTTCATCTGTCTTGCCATAGTTCGAAGCAAGAATTGTTTTTCCACTTTCAAACTTCATCTGTCGAACATTTACCTGAAACGCAAGATCAACAACTTTTCATCTATGTGACCACCTTGAACAATCAACAATCCAGTTGTCACTGTTAATAAACAGTTGTCTTATCAAGAACATTATTAAAAAATTATTTTCAATACGTTAACAAATAAACACAACAAAAACTTTCAAATGATACTATTGAAATCATAGTTTTGTAAGTTTCTTAAGACTAACAGATTGAAACACTGTTATGGAAATTAAAATTGTCATGCAAAATATCTACAGACAGCAGCCACTGAATTATGTCTGCAAAATTACCAGATTGTATAATATCATTTGGCAGTAAAATCCAGACATCATTATACATGGATTCCCATTAAAATAATGGTCTACGCACCAATGACACTGTACAAACCATTCAAACCAAAACTACAAATGTATTAAACAAACTTAACTTACTATCTAAGCATTAACTTTTAGGTGAACTAAACATTATGTTCCTACTGAAGCCCTGGGGTGACACTTACAGCTGTGCCGTCAGTGGTGACACTTACAGTTGTGTTATCAGTGGTGACACATACAGTTGTGTTATCAGTGGTGACACTTACAGTTGTGCCATCAGTGGTGACACTTACAGTTGTGTTATCAGTGGTGACACTTACAGCTGTGTTATCAGTTGTGACACTTACAGCGGTGT
Organism: Ridgeia piscesae; assembly: GCA_025642075.2. Lineage (NCBI taxonomy): Eukaryota > Metazoa > Annelida > Polychaeta > Sabellida > Siboglinidae > Ridgeia > Ridgeia piscesae. The sequence continues at coordinate 15,760 of JAODUO010000339.1, forward strand.
CATCAGTGGTCAGCAACCACAGACCCTCCTTGTGTACAATGGCATGTCCAGCTGGCAGTCCTGCCACAGTCACTTCAGTCCCCTCCGGAGTGCCGCCTTGCCACAGCTCAGACCCATACAGTGTCACCTGGCATGTCATGAACGAGACAGTGAGACATGGTGACATGTCATTATCTAGGTTTAAAATCGTGATGACATCTCATGAGCAAGCTAACAAAACGATATTGACATGTCATGAGCTAGTAAAAGCACATAGTGACAGGTCATTACCTAGACAGGACAGTAACATGTAATGAGATCTGGTTTTATTCCAAGTCATCAAGTCACCATCAGCAGGAAGTTAGTGTTCTGGATATTAAAGATTTCAGTTGACGCTATTACTGTGAGACCACATTCTGAGTAAACCACTGAAGCAAAATTAAAAAGTGATTATAATTGCAATGCTTATATATATATAAATATATATATATATATATATATATTATAATGGTGATATTTGTACGAATAGTCTTCGTGCATTAATTGCAGCATGGCTGGATGCTTCCCTGAAAAGTTGAGATGGTGTCTGATTGAACAGGTCTGCCCAGAAAGTTGTCTTTTGTTTCCCTTTAAAATACCTGCTCTGATCCCACTGTAGTCCATGCACCGGGCACCTTGTCGTTACCCCGAATGAAGTTGTGAATCTGCTCTGCCGTCAAACTCCAGTCAATCTGAAGGTGAAACATCAAATGCAGATTTGTGACAGAATGAAAATTACTTCAGGCTGTCTGTATGACAACATATTTTACTTCAATATATGCCACCTATGTATGGCATCATTTGCAATGCCACCATAAAATCAGTTATAATTAAAAATGTCATGGATCACCAAGTATTAATACCTACTAGAAATTTTGCACACAAACCGTACAACTAGTGAGAAAGAAGTGACCTATTACTTAAAGCTAACAGTGACACAAAACATGTATAACACTGTTCACATCCACTGGTCTCACTCAGGACGGACATTGGAAGAAGGCGGGGAACTTATTCACACAAAGGACGCCCTAAATTTTCAACTTCACTCTTGCCTGCTATTTTACTGAGGGGGGGCAGAATAATACCAAAAACATTCTACAGGGTGCAGCCAGCCTCTGCCCTCCCATCTTCCTGAAAATATCCTTAATCCTTATAACAAGTTTTTCACATGCTTTTGTGTGTGTGTGTATGCTTGCGTGCATGCATGCATGCATGCGTGCGTGCGTGCATGCGTGTGTGCGTGCATGCGTGCATGCGTACATGCATGCATGCATGTGTGCATGCGTGCGTGCGTGTGTGCGTGCGTGCGCGGGCGCATGTGCTGTTGACACACTTTCTCTGCCAACTCATCCTAACTTCTGATTGACTGGGAGGGTAAATCATATGTATGCCCCCATAAAAATTCTAGGGTCTATATGATTCCAGGGTTCTTCCACCACAATGATGACACGACTGACTATAGAATGATGACATGACTGACTACAGAAGAATGTCAAGCTCATCCCAAACCTTTGCTGATTTCTGGGTCATCTTCGGGTCATATGTGGCGCCCTCTACTGCCTGTGGAATGCGGGGAGCCTGCCCAGTGGCAATGAGTCGCACAGCTTCTGCCTGAAACAAACATGACTACTTAGTCAACAGCAGCTCAGCACACCGACTTTGAACTGATCTGGACAGTTACTGCAGGTGAAGAAATCAACTAATCAAATTGATGGACATACACACACTCTAACATCTTAGTTTATAAATTTAAAAAATTGCATTAAAATGTGCATGTTAAAACAAAAATATACCAAAAACTGTGAAACAAACCATACAAGTAGTGCCACCTAGTGACCTAATGAAGTATAAATATCAACAGCTTCACTGGTTTGGCCCCATTTGTCACATGGTTTTTGTTGAGAGTCTTTACAATTATTGACATTTGATCACATATAGTGAGTCCAAATGGCACTGTCCACATTTCCATCTACAAAATCTGTACTGTAGTGCGACTGTGTGTGCACCAGTAGTGTCGGCACCTACCATGGCCTTGACCCCCTCAGGGAAGAGGAACCTATTGTACAGGGAGTCAACCGTGTCATCTGGGAGAACCTTGCAGGACCGCTGGAGAAGGACCGGTCCTGTGTCCAGACCATCATCAGCCCAGAAGACCGTCAGACCTGCCTCATGGTCTCCCTCAATGAGGGTCCTGAAACAATTTCACCTGTCTCAATACCTCACCTACACAACCTCAATGAAGGAACTGCAGTGTCCCTTATCCTAGACTGTGATCAGTCTAAACTACTTGTTAGTCTAACTATAGACTGACCAGTTGATTAGACTGACCAGTGCTTTAGACTAACCAGTTGATTAGACTGACCAGTGGTTTAGATTTACCAATTGATCAGACTGACCAGTGGCTTAGACTGACCAGTTGATTACACTGACCAGTGGTTTAGATTTACCCATTGATCAGACTGACCAGTGGCTTAGACTGACCAGTTGATTAGACTGACCAGTGGTTTAGATTTACCCATTGATCAGACTGACCAGTGGCTTAGACTGACCAGTTGATTAGACTGACCAGTGCTTTAGACTCACAAGTGGTTTAGATTAACCAGTTGATTAGACTGACCAGTGGTTTAAATTGACCAGTTGATTAGACAGACTAGTAGTTTTTAGATTGACCAGTTGATTAGACTGACCAGTGGTTTAAATTGACAATTTGAATAGCCTGACCAGTGGTTTAGACTGACCAGTTGATTAGACTGACCAGTGGTTTAGACTGACCAGTTAATTAGATTGACCAGTGGTTAAGACTAACCAGTTAATTCGATTGACCAGTGGTTTAGACTGACTAGTTAATTCGATTGACCAGTGGTTAAGACAGACCAGTTAATTAGATTGACCAGTGGTTAAGACTGACCAGTTGATGGCAGAGGCGCCCCTGTGCCGGGGCAGCAGGGAGGGGTGGTAGATGATGCTGTGGTGCTGTGGGAAGTCAATCACGTCCATGGGGATGAACTGGGTGCAGAAGGGAAGGACATTGAGATCAGCTCCCACGGACTGGTACTGGCGGAGGACGTCTGGGAGGGTCTGTCCCTTCCTCCTCCACCGCTCCACCTTGAACACGTCCACCCCATCCTCCGCAGCTACCTGGGCTGGGAGGGAAGAAACAGACTCTACACCTCATTCCCAGGTTACACAGGCAGGACTTGAACCTGCCATGATACAAACATAGATACATGCAGACACATACACACACAGACACACAGACATACACATACACAGACTCATATACACACACAGACCAGAGGTGTCAACCTGGGACAACTTACATCTGTAAGATCATGACCAAAAATCCTTACGATCTGTAAAAAATCCTTACAAATTGTCGACACCATTACAATGTTGTTGAAAGCCCGCTGCAATAATCCACACCCACATGCAATAATAACAAAATACAACTTGTTGTGACACAGATAATTTATTCACACATGCTCCTTGTTGTACTCTGCGGTAGCATGCTTTGCACCACGAAGCATAGCTGGTGTCACATCAAACTCACAACAGTTAATGTCAAAGTTGATCTTGCATTGCAAGAATGCTGTGATGGTGTCACAGACACACACAGACATACACACACACAGACACACAGACACACAGACACACACACACACACACACACACACACACACACACACACACACACACACACACACACACACATTCACACACACACAGAGATAGACAGACACACATATACATACACATACACATACACAGACACACACAGACATACACATACACAGACACACATACACAGACACACTTACACACACATACACACACACACACACACACACAGACATACACATACACATACACATACACAGACACACACAGACACAGACACACACACATACAGAATACACACAGACACACAGACACACAACACACACACACACACACACACACACACACACACACACACACACACACATACACACTCACACACAGACACACACACAGACACACACACACAGACACCACACACAGACACACACACACAGACACACTCACACACACACACACACACACACACACACACACACACACACACACACACACACACACTAACACACAGACACACATACACATACACATATACACACACAGACACAAACACACAGACACACAGACACACACACACACACACACACACACAACACACACACACAGACACACACAGACACACACACACACACACGACACACACACACACACACACACACACACACGACACACACACACGACACACAAACAGACACACACAGACACACACAGACACACACACATACACACAGACACACACACAGACACAGACACACACACACACACACACACACACACACACACACACACACACAACACACACACACACACACACACACACACACACACACACACACACACACACACTCACGTTAACAACCACATGGGGTGTTATTATTATTTTATTACAGGTGTAATGTTATACTGTAATTGATACATTGCAAATTGTAATAAAAAATCTAATGCTATTAAAATAAAAACATAATTAATGTACCAAAATATGACATATCAGATTCCTACGAGAGATGACAATCTGCACAATTTAACTGATTAAAACTTAATTTTAATGTATGTCTAACTTGTGTGTGGCCTTACTTTATTTATGATACCTGATACCATAATAACTGAAATTAGTGTTTATTTGTTTAAATGATAGCAACGTTACATGTAATCAGTGTTTATTTGATATTCCAATATACAAACATAATGTTAGACAACATAATCAGAATGGAAACAGATACATTTTCAGCAGTGATGCCATCACGACTTTGTAATCTTAAACATGCTGAATATCTTTCAAATGTGTCTGTATGATGTAGTAGTAACAGCAATGGGCAAAAATGGCTGCGTATCCTATTAACAGAAGACATGAAAATACCAACTCTCACAGTGTTAATGTATTGTTACTTAGAAACCCATCCAGATGTCCTTTAGACAGGTAAAGTACATTTTGGATGGGTAGACATTTCAGTGGACAAATAATGGACAGATAAAAAGGAACGTAAGAAGGGCCTGAGTGCAGGGATTATGGTGTGTACACATACATCTGGTCTAACTTCCATGTTTGTGAGTTGCCACACCCGTGTTTGTCACACCTTGGGACTGACAAAAAATGTTCTACTGCATAAATCGTGCATATTAATTGTCACTTACCAAGTGTCGTTTATCACGTGTCACAAGTCTCACTTACCAAGTTTCACTTACCGACTGCACTTACACATGAGTCACTTACCAAGTGGGTCGACTCTTCCGTCTTTGTCAGGGACTGTGAAGACACCAGAGATGGTGTGTCCGTCACTCCTCAGCTCCTGGTAGACGTCAGCTGCGAACTGACTCTGGCCAATGACTGCGATACGCATGCGCTTCCATCCCGCCTGGCGACATCACAAACAGACTGCTCACAAACACAGGAGAAGGGTGGGTAAAGTGGGCCCCTTAAGCGCCGATCAACCTTCATTTGACATTTATGTACAAAAATAGTTAATTTTTAATATGCTACCTGGCTATGTATATTGACTAAGAATATGCACAGTCTAGTTACTCAGATATCTTAATTAATAAATATAATACGTTAGACGAGTTTTAAAAAGACACCCATTTTATTATTTTCTAAAATGTGGAGGCCCAAGTGGGCCCCTTACAATGCTATGCGATGCCACTTAATTGTTGGCGCAAATCTCGCACATAAACCCACCATGCCAATAGTCATACCCGACACATGCACAATGGGCCTCTGCCATAAATTATAGGTCGGACGCCATTTTGGGATTATTCACGTCAAGCTAAAATTGCTCATTCAACTATTGCTCAATGGATCACATATACAGTTACCCGGTATGTACTCTGACAATTTATGAAAAGGTGGTGTTTGTAAGGCACATTAATTATTTTAAGAAAAGTAGCTAAAACACAAATTTGCTACTCACCGTTTTGCATTCGTGCCAAAGAAACAAATACACCATCGAATTATGTCCCATGAATGATTTGTAAATACTACTGCTGTTGCTATGATTGCATTGCATACTAGGAATGCTATGACAGAGGGGTCCCACTTTGGTCGAGGGGCCCACTTTACCCATCTTTCCCCTACTGTCATTCCCACGGGCAATGTAGAGCACGGTTCAGTACTGCAGTATGCAAAACATCACTGTCAGTCAACCACGATGACATGGGTTTTAATCTGTTGTTGTTCCATTTGGACAATCATGTTCACTTGCTCAGTTGTATTTAAATGTCTACTTGACTGTAGACAGTGGTGGACATAGCTTTATATAGAGACCCGTCCACCCGTCATTTGCACAGGTAAAAATGAATATGGACGGGTAGAAATATGGGTGGACGGGTGGTGCCCGGGTAAAAAATGAAGGAGCAAAACAAAAAGGTCTTCCAAAACCACAGATATTGTTAGTTCTGCCTTGAAAGTGAGTACAAATTGTGTCACATGTGTGTTTGTAGTCCATTTCAGGGCATCAGACACATTTAAAAGTTTGTAAACTGGCTTAACAGTTAACATCCATGGGTGCACCAAAACATGTGTGACTGGCAATAATTGTATCCTGCATAAAGCCCTGGGGGTGGATATATAATGGTATGACAGAACAGTCCTCGGGTAGTAACTGCAGAGTATTTTTATTCTGCCCAGAGAAGTAGGTGTGGTTTTGGAATGACGAGAGCTGCTGGTGTAAATCACTTCTCTGATAATGACACTATTTGAGGACATATACCGTAAGTGATTTGTATTTTTTATCAACTGGATAAGTTGTCTTCTTGGTGTAGTAACTATCTTACAGAGAATGCTACAAGATGAACAAATGTGAAAACATTCAAGTAGCGAAGTTACTGAGACTTGGTCCAGAAATAATTTTAATTACTTTGAGCTTAAAAGAGAGACTTCTAGTAGTTCAACAATAAGACAAAAACAATATTTACGAACGTATGCGGAACATGTTAAAATCATAAAAATAAAGAATGCACTTACTATTGCAGATGTAACAACATATCTTTGAAAATGCACTAACATTGCTGTTTGAACAGCTCAGTGTGTTTGGCCATGTGACACATCTGAGCCTAGGTTTCTACACAAGTGTGTTAATCAACAAATTCTTCAGTGTAACACGTTAGCAGCAAAGTCATTTCCCTTGGTGGAGCTTGCGTGGAGTTCTACAGTTAGACCTGGGCTGGGGTGTCACAAAGTACACCTTGCCGTCCCAGGGCAGTGGTGTGGACTGCCTCCCATGCTGTGTACATAGGTTGTTGTGTGAGATCTGATTGCGGGTCAACCACGCAGTCAACAGTAAACATTTCCAACCACTGCACACAAACCAGTCTGTACCAGTTACAACTGTCTCATGTTTCGGCATCGGTTACGTATCCATGTAGACATTATGTTCACAATAAATCAGCCGTGTCCTAGAAGTAGTGAGCCACTGTGCATGCACCGGTGCTGAGACCTTCATGTACTCACACTATAGTATTGAATGAATGGCAGGCTTACGTGTAGGTGTACTATACCTACTTATGTAGGTCAGACAGGATCAAATGTCACTGGCAGTGAACCATGCTTTTATTTTGCAGTCTTGAGGACTGGATGGTACATTTTACTTTACTTCAACTTGTAAGGGCTGGATTCTGCATTATGTATGCATATATCTTGTAGTAGAAACTTGACAAAGTGCTTGGAAACACAATGACTGCTGGTGTGACTACCTATGTACGTGCATTTCATTTTAATTTTGCATTATTTTTATTGTTCACAGCAAAACAGAAGATAGCTGGACAATCCAGATTAGCAGACAACTTGTATTAAATTATCCTATCCAACATTAGTGCAACTAAAAGATATGCACACAAGTAGCTATATAAAATAGAGCAAAGTAAATTGTACTGTGTCTCATTTGTGGATGCATACACACAACTAGACACTGTCACAACTTACTCATAAGAGTCAAGTCGAAACCAGTGGTGTAGCCAGAGGGGGCCAGGGGGCCATGGCCCCCCAAACATTTGATACTTCATTTCATAAATTCAACCATTTAACATTATCCCATGCGTATTTGTATTCCATAATAGCGCAAATTTGACGGTGAAAATACGGTGCCGTCTGCAAAAAGACCTGTTTGTTGTTCATTCCAAGTGTACAGGGCAGTAACATATGGCCGCTGCCTTGCGGCTGCACTTTTGGGTCTCAAAATGTGCCTAAAACTAAGTATTAAAATTTGTATAAAACATAAATATGCCTGGGAATTATGAATTATTATCATTTGGCTTAGGATTAGTATGACTTATCCAGTGTAAACAAATAAACACTTGTGTGCTGCAGCATTGAGGTGGATCCCAATTATACTCAAGTGCAGAAATATGTTATCATTCAAACATTTACCCAACGTAGAGGAATCCTGCACTTCTGTCATAGGCGATAAGCATCCAGCTGGCTGAAGCCTAGTACCTCTGGGTAGGTGACAGGGCAATGAAAACGTCATCATTCTCAATGCGAGTGATGACTGTTAATGAATATATCAACACAATGATGCAAAATAATAGTTGAATTGCCTGACTAAGGTCAAATTACATGTTGTAATAGAAGCAATTTTTTTATCGGTAATCAATTAATTTTCTACTGTGTAGCTGGAACTTCCTATCGAACACTTAGAGAAATTTTAATAAGCAACAACATTACACGTTGTGAAGCGTCTGGTTGAACGTGAGCACCTCATCCACGTTAATGTACAACTGTTTAATTACTGTTTCATCAGAGTAACTGACCAAGTGTTGATATTTGTCATGTTTCTTGTCTGCAGGTTTGGGTGGCTACCATATTCCTCAGACAAGAATATCAGACAAGAATATCAAAAAAACTCTTATATTGTAGCTATATGGGTTCATGTTTCTAAATCATAGTATTGTGTCATTCTCTTTGTTTCTTACTTTGACAGTTTGTAATTGTTTACAGCAATTATAATTGTTTACAGAGTACTAACGACATTTACATGATTCTCCGATTTCATGAGATATACACAGTCCCCATTGTTGAGAGCTAGCTTCTATGAATATTTGTGTAGAACTGACAACTACATTGGTCATATATATATATATATAGATATTAGTTATTATATATATATATATATATATATATATATATATATATATATATATATATATATTATTTTATATATATATATACATATATATAGATATGTATATATATATATATATTATTATATATATATATATATATATATATATATATATATATATATATATATATATATATATATATATATATATATATATTTAAATATTATCTGAATGCCGGATAGCCCCTCCAATGAAAATCCTGGCTATGCCACTGGGCAAAACAAGCATAAATATCAGTGACACCGTGACATGGCTATTCCTATGCCATGCCCATGGCCATGGTTTAATTAGCATGAAACATTTTGAGTGAAGACTATGTCTATGCCTATGTATATGTCACTATGACAAATCATAACGTTTGTCCATCCTTCTCATACTGTATTTTAATCAAACAAAATTACAATATATCTTTTTTGACTAGATTTGCAGCATCCTGTTATCAGGTTTTAATAATAAAATGTGTAGTTTCTGTATTCACTGCACAGATGCAAAACAAAAGACAGGCCTACAAACGCGCCTGTCGTTCAGAGCAAACCTAGCGGATTATGTTTGATGTTGGCACATATGACCCGGTAGACGGCGACACTCGATATTAGTTTCTAAAGTATTGCAATAATTGATATACTATACTGTTATTTTATATTTTTATTTTTTGAAGTTAGGGTGAGAACCAACCAGCATATCTACCCAAATCCCTGCCAGGGAAGACCAGTGTTGATCATTATAATATTATAATAGTTCCAAGCGATGTGAATGGCGTAAAATGCTGCCACCTGACGGCGCCTGTATAATCTACACTCTGCAACGTCGTTTCTAATCTAAAATGTGTAAACAACCTTAATCACCAGAGACACAGTGAACTGAATAAAAGTGTAATTTTAGTTGTACTCAAACGCGACTGTGCTGCCCTGCGTTAACTATACGCAAGTAAAAACTGACACAACACGAGTGACAAGAAAATTTAATCCATACCAATTGTCACATGATTGTCGTCTTTTTACAACCATCTGTCAGAATGATCTGTCCTGATCCGCACTGTCTGAGTCTGTGTCTGTGTCTCCGGACATATAGAACTAAGTGAAAACATAATTTTTATACATTTGCTTTCTGGTTTTGAACATCTTTGTGTGAGATCAACATTCAGTGTGACTAACAATCGTCTACCATTGCTATCGCCCTATCGGTTGAGAGCTAACTGCAAAAACAGTGTACGTTATTGTAAACTACAAATGACAGTTCGGGAAAAGCCAAAAGACGATCGTGTCAAGAGACAATAAAGTAGTTATTATGTTCCCAAATAACAGTTAGGAAGTCTAACAATAACAAATAGCAACACTCGGTTATTTTATACGATTCTATGAATCCTACCTCTCCACTCTCGGTGACCGACGTCATCGTGAACGCTGGTATTCTTCTTTACCGCACAAAGTGATAAAAAAAATGACGCGCCACGTTTCACGACAATCGCCGACGACTGCAGCGGTTCGTGTGCGGCCGACTGCGGCACTGACTGGAGCCGCGCTCTCTCGGTCGGTTACGTCAGGGGGGCGCGGCCACTATAAACAATTCGTAAATATGCTCATGTGGCGCCGCCAACGGAATTCGTTAAAAGAAACTCTGCCGCTCGGTTATGCCTGGCCAAACCACAACGTCGAGACAATTTATGTAATCTTATATAATGTAGTAATATACTCGGTACTGACATTGAGTAACACGATACTCCCAACACGCAATATCAGTGTGTTATTAACCTATTTTACTCCAACTACTCCACTTTTTATGTCTGGGTTAGATCAGTGTTTGGTTCACGATCTATGGCTTGGACGTTTTAATTGTTGTAAAATTATGCAGCAAAATTGCCTATTTAATTCCAGTTAAAACCCTTAATCGGTTCTTGGAATATGTCTAGACATACGTCTTTTTTTTACATCAGTCGTCAGTTTGCTTGAATGTGCTTTGAGAGTCCAACAGTGTGTTTGTTTGAACTTTTACATTCAATGTTTATGTTATAGAGAAAACAGACCCCCCGACCGGCCCAGTTGCAACGGGGTATGCCTACTCTATCTACATTCTACAACGTAATGAAACGTAAATACAAAACGACGCAAACACTTCAACCTGGATGACATATCTTTAACTAGGTCGACAGCAGCTCCTTTGGCTTCAGTGCGCAAGTTCAGTTCCCGTCTGGAGTAGAAATGCATGAACCGGTGTGAAGGGCATCCGACAGGTCAGAACTGGTTGTTATGTAGAACATGCTGAGGGTCATCGTAAACTAAACATCGAGTACAGTCAAGGTGGATCTCATTTTTTTGGTTAGGAGGGCGTATAAGCCCGTAGCGTGGTGGGTTTGGAGTACTTTTTCGATTTGCAACTGCATTTCCCCCAAAATCGTCCAATTGTAGGTTACACTTTCTTGATACGTACAAAATAAATGCTCCATTTGTGTGTGTTTCCGCACGCGTGCGCGTTCGCGCGCGCGCGTGCGTGTGTATGTGTGTGTGTATGTGTGTGTGTGTGTGTGTGTGTGTGTGTGTGTGTGTGTGTGTGTGTGTACGCGCGTGTGTGTGTGCGTGTATATGCAAGCATGCGTTCGTATGTGCGTGTATGTGCGCGCTCGTGTGTGTGTTCTTGTGTGTGTGTGTGTGTGTGTGTGTGTGCGTGTGCGTGTGCGTGTGCGTGTGCGTGTGCGTGTGCGTGTGCGTGTGCGTGTGCGTGTGCGTGTGCGTGTGCGTGTGCGTGTGCGTGTGTGTTTGTCACTAAAACAATTCGTAAATATGCTCATGTGGCGCCGCCATCGGAATTCATAAAAAAACTCTGCCACTCGGTTATGCCTGACCAAACCACAACGTCGAGACAATTTATGTAGTCTTATAAAATATGCTAGGTACTGACACACGATACTTCCAACACGCAATAGCAATGTGTTATTAACCTACTCTACTCCAACTACTCCACCTTTTACGTCCCAGTTAGTGTTGGTTCACGACCTATGGCCGGGACGTTTTTAATTGTTGTAAAATTAAGCAGATATAATGGATGTCTAAGTTATATATATATATATATATATATATATATATATATATATATATATATATATATATATCACACTGTGACACACGCATACATACAACATCGCACACACAAACACACTTATTTACATACATACATACATACATACATACATACATACATACATACACACATTATATATATATATATATATATATATATATATATATATATTATACTGTATGTGTATGTATGTATGTATGTATGTATGTATGTATGTATGTATGTATGTATGTATGTATGTATGTATGTATGTATGTATGTATGTATGTATGTATATAAGTGAGTGTGTTTGTGCGTGTGCGTGTGCGTGTGCGTGTGCGTGTGCGTGTGCGTGTGCGTGTGCGTGTGCGTGTGCGTGTGCGTGTGCGTGTGCGTGTGTTACAGTATGTGAGAGAGAGATCGATCCGGCGTCTGTAGTAGGCCCTATGTGTGTATGTTGTATGTGTATGTTTGTGTGTATGTGTGCGCGCGAGAAATGCCTGTGTACACGTGCATCTATTTATGGTTGTTTCCAATAGAAACTACCTAAAGTTTACACCTGATGATCTACAGCCTACGTTGATTTTAGTATCACTAGTCGCCACACACCAAGGAGACTCGCTCGAACGTGTCCACTGCGCCTCCACATCGTCTCCTTCCTGTGAGGACTCTCAAGAAGCCTCGAGACCGTATCGACGCGTCTCAAGTGCACCTTGAGCGAGGATGGACCATGGGTGATTTTTTGGGAGCGTCTTGACCTCGTTCTGAACTTGTCTGTGTCGCGGCCGGGAGCTCACCGACGAGACGCCGTTGAGGCGAGACAAAACGGAGCAGCTCCACCAATTGGTCAATGAGCTTCTGGTTTGTAGTCACATGGTGGGTCCGTCATCAAAAGAGTCCAGACATTCTTTTGAGTAAATATTGTAATCCGCATAAAATGATATAAAATACCATTTTATGGTAACCTATGTAACCTAAGTGCACCTTTCCTTTGTGTTTTAGTTATAAAAATCCGCAAGGTAAAGTACTTTTGCCAATCATCAAATGGTGTGTCTATGTTAACGTAACTAGTAAGTTACACATTGCTGAAGATTCACATTACTAATGTAATCTTTTCAACAGTTTCGTACAATAGATAATTTTAAAGGACAGCGATCCTACACCACGGTTGTTTCGCTGTTTAGCCAGCAAATGGTGGATTTACAATTAAAACGTACATTACTTGTCTGAAAAATCTTGTATCACAAATAACACCAAATATATTGACAATAGTTAATGGATGTGAAAGGAACAACCCCTCCCACGAACATGTCCTCAGTGCTTCTGTTATGGTCACGAAGCCAAGCAGCGTCTCTACCCTAATCTATGGTAAGGCCGCCCTGGCGGTTACAACGGCAGTCCATTAAATCTCCAGGCAGAATTGAGGGGCTGAAAGTGCTGCCACCTCACGGAGCCAGGGTAATCGAGGCTAGTGATTTAGCCAGCTAACCGTTAGAGGCAGCACTGGTATACTCATGAAATCGTGATAAGGAATCTCGCTAAGCTCAGCTGCTGGCCTTGTGTGCGCCGGGCTATAATTAAGCCCGGCGCACACTAACAGCTCGGGTGCGCGGCTCCAGCTCAGGACGCGTTTTTTGCGGCCGGTCCTCTCGAGTGCGGGCAATCTACTTCAACAGCTGGCCTCGCGAGGCGGGGGGGGGGAATTATCCAACGGGTTTGATATTATTAGCCCGATTCTCTCGTCTGTGTGTAACATGAGCTATTGGCTCAGCTGTGCATGAAGTAATCCAGCCAATGATATCACGTATTACGATCACATGCCAATGATGCCTCGATGATCTCGACCACAAAATGGCAGCCACCAACATGTTTATATGCGAGACAATTGCGGAAGACAAACTTGTAGCAATATGGGAGGAATTCCCTTGTCTCTACGACGTCCGATCAGAGTCATTTCGGAATCGGGATCTGAGGGACGAAGCAATACAGACAATTTCGGACGAAGTCGAACAAAGTGGTAAGTATTGGTGAATTACATTCTGCACTGAGCGATATTAAAACACGTTGGTCGTGACTTGAACCACGTGCATTCGAATCGTGTGTGTGTGTGTGTGCGCGTGTGCGCGTGCGGGTGTGCGTGCGTGTGTGCATGCGTGTGTGCGTGTGCATGCGTGTGTGCATGCGTGTGTGCATGCGTGTGTGCATGCGTGTGTGCATGCGTGTGTGCATGCGTGTGTGCATGCGTGTGTGGGTGTAAGGCCTGCACTGATTGCTTCCAAGTTAGAGCCCTGTTGATATTGTTATCTTGAGTAATTGACGGTCTGTAATTACTGTAAATAGTAAACTGGAGAAATACTAATATTGTTATCTCCTTTGTCAGCTGATTGGGTGAAAAATAAGATCCGGCAGCTGCGCAACAGCTACGGCAAGGCGAGCAAGATGGCGTCTAGTGGGCGTGCCAGAAAACAGGTCACGAAGAGAACGGCGTGGCTGCGAGAGAGACTGCAGTTTCTTGCGCCTTTTGTGAGCAGAAGGGACACCGTCTGCAGCCTGAACGATGTATGTATAGTATAGTATATATATATATATATATATATATATATATATATATATATATATACAAATGTATATACATTTTATTTAATAAATATAAATAATTTAAGCACACTCGATTAAAGTTACTTCTGCATGTAATCGTGGCTACAATTTATGAAATCTCATCAAGCTACACAATATTATAAAGTAATTGTATTAAAAGTATGCTGTATAAATGAGTACCTGGCTATAGACAGTGGTAACCATGTGTGCAAGCAGCCTTTCGCACATTAATGATAGCATGTGGCTGGATGCTTCCCAGAGAAGTTGAGATGGTATTTGATTGAACAGGTCTGCCAGGGAAGTAAAGTGTAAAGTGCTTTGAGCAGTCCTAAGAACTGGATACTGCGCGATATAAAAACTTACCTTTACCTTTTTTGTTATGCGTCATTACTTTCCATAATGTCCCAGGAGCAAACATGTATGGGTAGTAAAGCTACAGTCAGTTACACGGTGACCATACGTTCCTGCCGAGGAACAGCCCCAGACTCTGACACACACAACATTCTCAGCATAGTGCGCTGTTCTTTTGCACCGAAAGTTCTGTCAGAGGTAGAAGGCATACCTGTTAACAGGGTCGGTTCTCGATGCACCAGCAATCGCATGGTGCTCAGTGTTTTCAGTGTCATGTACACTTGTGTACGTGTGTTTGTTTGTCTCCACTAAATAATTATGGAGACAACAAGCCGCCAATAGGACATCCGCTACCTTATCGGGCCCAAGGTTGATCGTAGTCAGAAATACCATAAACCCGTTGACATGTTTGCCAAAGGCGTTTTCTACCATACGTCTATGCCATGACAGGCGGTAGTTGTAGATCAACTTTGCTCTGTCAATGTTTCTGTGGGAGTAGGGTTTCATATCTACTTTTAGGAGGAACGCGTCATCACTTAATATGTGATGATGTACGGCAGTTGTCATTCCTTCCAATGTTAGCGGGGGAGATAAGTGAAGGGTGTTAGCATCAACGTGGAAAGGTGGAAAACTCCCCAATATCGCCATCGCGCCCGGCCTCTCTTATATTGACATACAAAAAAAATTTGTTGGCGTCAACAAGTGCAACAAGCCGAACACAAAACAACTGTTTGTATTTGAAAAACTCCGACCCACAGTCGTCCATTGCACCAATACAACGGGGATAGTTCCATTTCACCTGGAAATCCTCAGCAACTTTACTCCATTCTTCTGTTGAAGCAGGAACCTGAATAACAAAAATACATATTTTCACTTACGTGTCCACTTATATGTGTTGGCTTACGTTTTCAGTCATCATCTGCTTTGAGTCAACACTCGCTCGATGTAAGTGAAGGTGATGGCGAGGTTGCGGTTAAGGCAGAAGACGGGGCTGCCTTAGACGAGGCTCGGACGTCGACACCAGTGACGACAAAGTTGCCCCTGGAGCCGAGAACTAAGACCGTCAAACAGACAAGGGAGGAGGAAGAATCACTGGTCATACAGGGTCTTAACAGGTCAATGGCAGAGAGAACTAAGACCGTCAAACAGACAAGGGAGGAGGAAGAATCACTGGTCATACAGGGTCTTAACAGGTCAATGGCAGAGAGAACTAAGACCCCGAAACAGAAAATGGAGGAGGAAGAATTACTGGCCATGCAGCGTCTTAACAGGTCAATGACAGAGAGAACTAAGACCCCGAAACAGAAAATGGAGGAGGAAGAATTACTGGCCATGCAGCGTCTTAACAATTCAATGGCAGAGAAAACTGAAAGCAAAAGGCTGAAGCTGTCTGGGGAATGTGCGAGCTACGCCGCGTACGTGTGTGAATGTCTAGACAAATTAGACCATAGGACCCGATATATCGCCCAACACCGAATTAACAACATTCTGTTCCAGGCGCAGATGGGGACACTTGTTCATCAGGATTAAATAAAAGTATGACAATATGTACACTACAAGTTAATTATGTAATACGAATATCAACATTTGCGACAGTATTATATTATTTGTAGAGTAATAAACATTTTTAATTAAATTAAGTTTGAATCAATGATATAAATAATTAGTACATTGCTAAGGACCTGCAAAAAAATCAAAAAGAATTTACCATGTTTATGATGACGCACGGTGATTGTATGTATAATAGGTAACAAGATACCCTTTTAATAAAAACAATATCTTCATGCAGTGAAAAATTATGGCAATTTTAACTTTCAGAAAGTGATACCAAATATGTGACCACAGCACAGCCTGCTGTGTAGCATACGTTCATACCGGGTCTGCAAACTGCTATAATCTTATAGTTTGTCAACTATATTTGTAAAATCAATTTTTTTTACCTGAATGTAGTGTGACCTTGAGATGGTTATGACCTTGAAATAGAAGTTTATATCCAATATTACCTATATTATTTGGTCTATTTTCAGGATTGTTTTTATTCAGCTGTCTTTGTTCTGTACCCACGATGGAAGCTAGTGTACTCTTAACATAATTAACTATTTTCTTATGAGACTGTTCAGTAACGTATTTTATGTTGGTATTTATACCAGTTAACTGACTCAGTACAAATACAGTTTTGTAACATGCTTCAATAACCTTTACACATGCTTTATTAGCAGAATGACATATAATACACATTTCTATAGCAGATCTGTTTGTCAACCTTGACATGTCTCTTGGCGATGTTTCTCTGTAAATAAAATTAAAACGAACCAGTCACTATAAGCAGCGTATTGATTAGCATAGGAAATCTCACTATGCCAATATTTATTGATAAGATGCTCAAATAAGCACATACATTTTAAATATTAACCTAATTAGAAAGACAATTATACTTAGATAGCTATTCACTCCTAAATAGTCTTTAAATAGTATCGTGTTCAAAGATGCAGTTATATTAGATTACTAAAAGATGGCCAGCAATTAAATAACTCACTTAAAATTTTACAATTTACACGGTGGCATTCGCTGTCATCTTGGGTCTCACAAAAATGTGCTTTCACCGTCATACGATTAATACGAGGTTCTTAATTTTTAAGGTGTTTCTTTGGGCCTCCCCTCATGAGCTGAAAAAGCCTAGTGAGTACAAATTGAAACCGACCTACCGACTCGACCCTAGTGGATTTGCAGGTCCCTAACATTACAAATGAAAGTGAAATGCATACCAGTTGCCAGAAATCGCAGCAAAGTTGCGGACAGTCTTTGCTGCTGGCGTGATGCTGACCCGCATATTTGTGTCTTCCTTCTGGATTTGCCGGCCCACCATGGCCAGAATTGTACGGAACGATTCCCGATCAACGCGATGATATCTCCGAAACATATTATCTGACTGGGTCCTATGCATCCTGTCCAGCAGCAACGTGCCTTATATTCCCCTCCCTTCTTCTGATCCAGCTCCGTTCCCAAACATGTCTGCATCACAATGCTGCCAAATGTCGCCGTCTTCTCGTCAACAAAACAAATAACATCTCGTCCTGACCCGTGCCAGCGGACGCCATCTTTTCAAGAACGAAGCTACGCGCAAAGCACTGTGGGCTCAGTTGGCAGCTCAGCTAGGTTGCCTGGTGTGCGGACAGCACGTTTTGACAATATATATATATATATATATATATATATATATATATATATATATATATATATCGGGTTTTATCTATGTTTTGACTCACCACTTAGGTTCCGCCACAGGGCATTTGTCGACCAATGAGTAACGAGCATGTGTCCACGTGCACAGCGTCTGTTTACACGGTACACGTGACAATGTTTCCACGTGGTTCTGCTTATGTTTATATTGTACACGTGGTGAAAACAGGTATTCGTAACTATTTAGCTAAACCTAGACGTAGTTGTTTCGAATTCCGTGTATACAGTCTGTAATGTGTGATCATGTTATCTCACCAACCCAACAAAACATGTGACAAGCACTTAGGTATTTGTGATAATCAATCACGCCAATAATTTAAAACGTACGCATCTTTATACGATATCCAGCAACGAAGTTGTAGATGGCATAATTATTGTTACAATGATATAGATAAACTTGAAATTCTGCGGATGGAACCCCTACGTATAGCACTTTGAAATATTTCGAACTACTGAGGCCTGAGCCGTCCAAGTTCTCCGACCCCCCGGACGAATTTGGAAAAAGGTATAAATCCACGAACCGTTGCAGTGGACCCGCTGTGTTACATGGCAAATGTCATCCCGAAACATGCAAGAATTCTTAATACACGTGAACTTGTGAGCGGCGTTGATAACGCAGAAGACCGGAGCACGAACAATGGGGACCTGTTAAGGGGTCATCTCAGATCATCTTAGATTACAGTATCTTCTTTTGCGGTTTGGTATCATAGATATTTTAATGAGCATAAATCGGCGAATAGGTCGACATCTGTAGTCACCTGTTGTCAATTCCACGAAGAAAGGGTTACTTCAATCACGGTTAAAAAAATGTTTATAATCACGCTTCACTTCACCTGATCACAAATCACAGAGACAAAAAGGAGCTGTCATCTTTCACGAGGAAAAAAGTTAGCATATCACAGATCACGAAAACACCCATAGCATCCTTTGAGATGTGAGTCCATAAAATATTAACAAACGAACAAACATTGCTGGTAATATAAGGGCCAAATAATACGCAAAATCTCGAGAGCACATTCTTGTTAGTAATATAATAATTACAATAGGTCGGTCGATTGTTATGGAACATCTAGATGTGCGTAACTGCACAATAGGTATCACAGAGGTATCAAATACACGCGCACCCAAAAATGCGCCAAGAGACTTTAGGTGGGTTTACACTATGCAACGCCGCGATTGAGAAAGGTCAAGACCGAACGATGTTGCTTGCAACAAGGCGGCACCTCTTGCATGTTTACACTATGAAACACGGTTGCAGCGACGAGACATTAATTTGTCTCCAGCCCACCGTGTGGCGCCACTCTTATAAAGCAATGGAAGCGTAGCATAAGTGGGGGAAATATTTGGGAATCAATTTATTCTAGACGCGGATTCGTTTTGTTAGACCTGAGTAAAAATCACTTTCATCCAGTGATTAATAAATTCAAACCAATATAATGGAATCTTATAAAGTTAGCTTATACAGATTACATTACATTGCATTACATTACAATCTTATATTTGTAATCAGTATACATTAGAGGTAGTGGTAGAGGCAATGTTATGGGATTCTTGTGGGCCAACAACCTTAAATAAATAATAAACAACAATACACAAATGCATTTTTTATTTAACTGACCGCACACATTACTTGAAAATATTGAAAGAAGATGACATAGAAAATGACGCGTGAGTACATTAATAAATACATTTTGTAGTTGTATTCTGAAATTAATTCATGTAAATAAACACCGTTTGAAAAGTAAGTTATATAAACAACTTGCTGACTTAAACAAATATATAATAATAAATAAATAATAATAAAGTTATATGCGAGACATGTCATGATGACTAGCTTACAGGTTTACTTTGTACAACGAATTGGCCCAGCTAATGGGGCCACATTGGGCCATTTACTATTTCAAAGCAATTGCACATAACCCTAATCAAGTCATTATTTATGTTTAAAATGTTTTAAACCATAAATGTTCTTACGCAATACTAGGGCGTCAAATGTATCAATAACATTATTAGCAAACATGGTACTCGCGCTATCCCGTCGGCTGTATCCCAAAATAGAATAGTGATCACATCAGTATTGCTGATTCCATGATTATAGAATCATTATATTTATAAGAAAAGTACATTCGCCCTATAAAGCACTACATGGGGGGTACCGTGCATAGGTATTGGCGTTACATTGTTGATATGGGCGATAAAATAAGAAAGCGCCGCTTCGAATATTGTCAGCGATACCTACCTTCATATTATGTATCGATTCTTCACTGCGATGACGTCCGAATTTTGGTATGTACACTGGTCACCAAGCGGAGCCACTATTCTAGTATTACCGCAAATATTGACATGCGTTGATATTTCTTATACTCTGATTGACAGATAGAAGAAAAACAGTCAAACAAATAACACATTCTATGTATTGCTTGCAACAACTGTGACGTATTTCGATTAGTGTTGCTAATATGTTTTCATATAAATAAGGCGTTTTTCGTTTTCAATAATCTCCTGTTAACATATTCCTAAACGCCACGTTCCCAAAATAAACATGTATTTCCTATTAAAAAGTAAAACCAACTGCGGAATTAAATCCGCCAACTCTCCTGTGTTTTCATAGCGTCTCTGGAATATGCCGGGTATATATCAACTTATTGGAACAGAAAAACCTCCCTATTGTAGTCTCAAAGGACGTCGTGACAGGACCTGAGGTTTTGAGGAAATGAGATGCAATTTTACTTTTTTTACATATGCAATTAACACTGTTAGTGGCGTGCAGGACAACTAGCATGGTCAGCAGGGAACAATTGACACTGTCAGCAGCGTGCAGTTAACATTACCAAGAGCGTGCACCTACAGTCAGCAGCGTGCAACTATCACTGTCAGCATGATGCTACCAACACTGATGACATGGTCGAGTTAACACTGGTGACATGGTGGAGCTAACACTGGTGACATGGTGGAGTTAACATTGGTGTCATGGTGGAGTTAACACTGGTGGCATGGCGGAACTAACACTGGTCACATGGTGGAGCTAACACTGGTGACATGGTGGAGTTAACACTGGTGGCATGGCGGAGCTAACACTGGTGGCATGGTGGAGTTAACACTGGTGACAAGGTGGAGTTAACACTGGTGACAAGGTGGAGTTAACACTGGTGGCATGGCGGAGTTAACACTGGTGACATGGTGGAGTTAACACTGGTGGCATGGCGGAACTAACACTGGTGACATGGTGGAGCTAACACTGGTGACAAGGTGGAGTTAACATTGGTGACATGGTGGAGTTAACACTGGTGGCATGGCGGAACTAACACTGGTCACATGGTGGAGCTAACACTGGTGACATGGTGGAGTTAACACTGGTGGCATGGCGGAGCTAACACTGGTGGCATGGTGGAGTTAACACTGGTGACAAGGTGGAGTTAACACTGGTGACAAGGTGGAGTTAACACTGGTGGCATGGCGGAGTTAACACTGGTGACATGGTGGAGTTAACACTGGTGGCATGGCGGAACTAACACTGGTGACATGGTGGAGCTAACACTGGTGACATGGTGGAGTTAACACTGGTGGCATGGCGGAACTAACACTGGTGACATGGTGGAGTTAACACTGGTGGCATGGCGGAACTAACACTGGTGACATGGTGGAGCTAACACTGGTGGCATGGCGGAACTAACACTGGTGACAAGGTGGAGTTAACACTGGTGGCATGGCGGAAATAACACTGGTCCATGGTGGAGCTAACACTGGTGACATGGTGGAGTTAACACTGGTGGCATGGCGGAGCTAACACTGGTGGCATGGTGGAGTTAACACTGGTAACAAGGTGGAGTTAACACTGGTGACAAGGTGGAGTTAACACTGGTGACATGATGGAGTTAACACTGGTGGCATGGCGGAACTAACACAGGTGACATGGTGGAGCTAACACTGGTGACAAGGTGGAGTTAACACTGGTGGCATGGCGGAACTAACACTGGTGACATGGTGGAGCTAACACTGGTGACAAGGTGGAGTTAACACTGGTGGCATGGCGGAACTAACACTGGTGACATGGTGGTAGCTAACACTTGTGGCATGGCGGAACTAACACTGGTGACATGGTGGAGCTAACACTGGTGACAAGGTGGAGTTATAACACTGGTGGCATGGCGGAACTAACACTGGTGACATGGTGGAGTTAACACTGGTGGCATGGCGGAACTAACACTGGTGACATGGTGGAGTTAACACTGGTGGCATGGCGGAACTAACACTGTTGACATGGTGGAGCTAACACTGGTGACAAGGTGGAGTTAACACTGGTGGCATGGCGGAGCTAACACTGGTGACAAGGTGGAGTTAACACTTGTGGCATGGTGGAGCTAACACTGGTGACAAGGTGGAGTTAACACTTGTGGCATGGCGGAACTAACACTGGTGACATGGTGGAGCTAACACTGGTGACATGGTGGAGCTAACACTGGTGACAAGGTGAAGCTAACACTGGTGACATGGTGAAGCTAACACTGGTGACATGGTGGAGTTAACACTGGTGACATGGGAGTTAACACTGGTGGCATGGTGGGCTAACACTGATGACATGATGGAGCTAACACGGATGACATGATGGAGCTAACACTGGTGACATGGTGGAGCTAACACTGGTGACATGGTGGAGCTAACACTGATGACATGATGGAGCTAACACTGATGACATGATGGAGCTAACACTGGTGACATGGTGGAGCTAACAACGCTAGCACAGAATAACATAACGATAATTACAATTTACATTCGTGGTACTAGTGAGTTCATCCCATTTAGCTTCAAGCTGTGTAACCACAACGTTCGTCTCTACACAGGCGACGGTCATACGGTGCGTGGTGCATGACGTATGATATTTCTTCTTGGAAAACCGCTGTTCCAATTGTGACATGGGTTCAATTAACTCAGATTCAGCCAAATCGACGACGAGACAGCGAGGCACGAGAGACAGCGAGACACAACACGAGCGCTAGGTACACCGCCGGAAAGACGTCACGACACCCGACACCAATCCCACGTCGGTGACTGACGGTGTCATGTAGTCGAGGACTCGCCAAAGTAATACTGAATAAATGTCAGACGAGTCGAGGACTTGAACAAGACGTCACTGCACGCGACATCCATCCAGACTATCTAAATAGCTGGCATGGAAGAACGATGTTGTGCCAGTGACTGTGAACGATGTCATTCCAATGGCGCGCTCGAACGTGCTAGTGACAATCTCTCGTGCTGAAGTCACCAAAGTTAGATTGTGCCACGTGACACGAAAACAACCAACGCTTGGACAAAGCTACCATGTGTCAAAAAAAGATGACAGGCAGTATTAAAACGAACATCAGCTGTCTTTCACACACACGCGCACACAATCACCGACACAAATACACACAGATGCACAAAAGTCATAGAATTCGGTTGAATTTCATTTATTTGTGGTACAATGACGTACTTCGCGAAGAATAACGCCTACGACAATGATAAATACTACGACATGACACGACATGTCACTATCACTTGACGTGTCAGTCATACCAATACTGATCAGACTCTGCCATGTCACTATCACTTGACGTGTCAATCACGCCGACATCACTCAGACTGCGTCATGTCGCGCAGCCACATAACAGAAATAATATATACAAAATACATTCGATAAAATCATAACTCAGTGGCGATGGTTTTAAAAATTGAACGACGTGACCATAATTGTTGACGACGAATCAGTTGTTGAGTGTTCGATATCGTGTATTTGTTGAGTGTTCGTTCGTCTGGGCCCGCACACCACACAGAACGACGCCGGCCTGGCACTGCGGGCAGTGTCTGTAACTGTTGGTCAGGCAGTCACGTGCCACACTTTCCAACAGTGGTCAGCCTCACCACTGTGGACCTTGTCCCTCGGTCACGTGACCAAGTGGTCACTCACTGGCCCAGCCACCGCCTGCCCCAGTGTATCGGTCGTACTTCGGATACAACGTGGTGTCAAGTGTCACATGACAGTACCTGTGTGAGTTCTCCCCTCACGGAGGAGGCATTCACTATGACGTCTGTGTGACTTCTGTCATTCCCACAGGCGGTGTCTGGGTCACTTTCGACAGGGTCATTTCCAGTGGGGCTGTTACAGTGTCACCCTTATTACTTGGAAGGGCATTGGTAATAACACACAAACTATTTTTTTATAAAACAGTTTTAGATCCGGGAGAACATCAGTTAATACTGTTGAAATGTGTTAACACTGAATTAAAACCCTCTCATTCACAGACAGACACACCTGTGCATCAAGGGAACCTGGCTGTTTTGGTATATGTGGGTGTTTGTGTGAGGGTGGGTGTTTATGTGGGTGGGTGTTTGTGTGAAGGTGGGGTGGGTGTATGGGTGTGTGGGGTGGGTGTTTATGCGAGGGTGTGTGTGTGAGGGTGGATGTGTGTGTGAGGGTGGGTGGTTTTGAGATGATGGATGTACGCATGAAGATGAAAGTATCTGAATAGTCACAAACATAATTTAAGACTATGATACAATGCTATGACCTCGTACTTGTAGCTATAACATTGTCTTGATGCTGACATTATCATAACTCTATCCAGCACCAAAGTGATGATGTCAGCACTACACGGGTACATGGTGGTGCCTTATGACAAGAAATAATGGAGATGCGATCAAATGTGCAGAACTGCTTCGAAGTGGTGGCAATTAAATAGATTACATTTCAACACATGCACGCAGCGTGTTCATTTAGATGAGTTCACGTAAGATACGTCCATGTTACTTTGAATCATGATTAGTGTCTGCTACTGTAATTATTCCTGTGCGTACTGACACCGAGACCAAACTGGGCGCGCGCACACACACACACACACACACACACACACACACACACACACCCCACACACACACACACACACACACACACACACACACACACACACACACACACACCACATCTTGCATAACTGAAAGAAAAATTATAATTTCCTTTTGCGTTGATCAACATCTACATTGGAATGCTTTCAACGGACAGCTATAAAGACCCTGGCCTGGCATCGTTGCCTTAGATGCTCACACAAACACACACATGATAAATGTTTGCCATCTTGTGCGAGTTCTGTACAACTTGCAGAGAGACCGACTAGACATTGTCATCTTTGAAACTCATTCTCCTGGAAATGCTGCGACCATCACGCAACGCACACGTCACTTCACATGCGGCACCGTTGTCCATGTACACTGTTGGTTAATGCAGTGCTATATAAAAAATGTATCATATTGCATTTGACGAGCAGTTGCCTGACCGAGGATCAAAGTGATACAGGGTGGACAGGTCAACTACCGTGCTCCAGCTGTATCAAGTCACACTGGACCTTTGTTACTGTATTAAGTCACAGCCGAGTCACAGCAAAGTGTCCACAAGCTCACAGCTGTGTCATCCACACTCAATGTATGAATGTCATCGAACTGTCTCCACAAGCTTGTTATACTTCGTGTCACCCCAGACTTGAGCTGTCACCACTGTCGATGGTGCTCGGGGCAGCGTCAGTGTCACTGTACATAGTGACACAAGAGTCAGACAACGGGAGGTGCTATCGACTCGGTGGCAATAACATCAAATGACGAGTCGACCAACTTCGTTGAGCCGTTTGATGAGAATGCCGCTTGACGACGCTGCTTCCGTCGATGGCGACGCCACCACCGACATCCAAAGATGGCGCCAGGCATGCCACATGTTGACACAATGACAACAAGGACACCGAGTCCGAGCGTCAACGCTGTTGATGTGTTGTACCCATGGATCATCAGCAACAGCCCTAAAACAACAACACTCTTCAATTAAAACAACAACAATCTTCAATTAGCACTCGTCATGATACAAACAATGACATTGTAAAGTTCTACAACTCTGGCAATCATGAGTGGTCTTGATGTTGTTATGTTCATCTTTAGATACTAGTACCCTTACCTTTTCAGGGCTCAACACTGGCCCTGGCTCAAAGACCCGACACGTTTTGAAACAGCCAGGCCATGGCCACGGGTTTAAATCCAGTTGGTCACCATTACTTTAGATAGTTTCTATCATTCCCCTAAGAAGAATTAAACATAATCTAAAATAACAGAATCTACATAATTATAACCTTGCATTCTTGTTTGAAACCGTGTTACTATCTTATTTTACGTCACTACTATCAAAGCCATGGACAGACACAGTGCACCAAACTGTGTGCATCACTGAATTCTTGTAAAGTTTCTTTAATATGAATACCACCTCAGCTTCTGCAGTAAAAATGGAGTGGTAGCACAATAAAAAATCTTAGCTTCAGGCTCTCATTTATTATTGCCGCTATCTTAATTTCATGTCTTCCATGACTAACCATGACTTCATGTTCTCGCTTCGTATGCATGGCTTAATTCTGAAAAGTGAATATGCACAGATAAAGGTGTCAAACAATTCTGCAATATGTCGCTTGTGGCAACTCCTTGTGGTTTTCTTGTGAAGCAACATTTTTATAAAAATAAATGCATTTCCAGTAACTTCTTTTTTTTGGGTGACAGTATCATTTCAAATCCAATGGCCCAGGGGACCAGTGAAGAAAAAAGTTTAATGTCAAGCCCTGCATTTGGATATTAGTGTCATTTATACTCATTGATTCACATGATGTTTTAATATAAATAATGTTATGATGGATTAATAATCCATTGAAACTTCACCTGCAAAATGAAGATATCTACTTCTTAAATTTATACTTTATTTATCCGAAATAATAGGAAGAATTATTGGCCTACAAAATTCCCATCTTACTATTCTAATATTATTTCTTGACAAAAAGTAAATACTACAAATATAATAACCTGTAGAATTAATCCATGAGTTTTTATTATACAACATGTATGTTTTAATTTAGAGTAACTTTAATTTGAGATAGAACATTCAGATAATTTCAAGGGCTAGTCTGTTCTGAACTCACTGAACTGTTCTCTCCAGCTTTTAAGGTTTAAAGTTTGGTTGTCTAGTGTCTTCATTGTCTGGCAGTCCCTTGTGGAGGTTTAAAAAATAGCTTTGTTGTCTAGTGTCTACAGCGTCTGTGGTGCAATACACACAGCTATTGTAACTGAGAAGACAGGCTCTGTGGAATTCAAAGCACAATGAGCAGCTGTCTTCACAAATGACCAGGCCAGTGTCACTGTCATCAACAAATACACGTATCTGGCATCACACTGGTCAGAGTATAGGTCATTTTGCTGTTACATTTTATAGATTATTGGATCTACAACAGAACAGCAAGCTGGTCTAACAGTGACAGCTGGACAATGATCCCAGCTCAGTCATGAATGTATGTTCAGTATATAATGTTAATTAATATGCATCAATTCATATATAATCTTAACTTAGCTAATTAGTCATTTTTTATTTGTGAAAGCCAGTCTTTGTGACAGCATTTTCCACTAAAATTGGCATTTCATTGCAACAACATAAAAGAAATAGATTACAGATAGTTCTAACATAATTTAAAAACTGGTAATAATTCCCATTACAGCAGTTTGCCTGAAATAATTTACAAACTGTCATCTCATTTGGCACAGCCCCGGGTCTTTTTCTAACTGAGCATGTTGATGCTGCAGCAAGAACGCATTTCACATTAAAAAAATCTAAGTATTGCTGCTTGTTGCAGACTCCCAGAAATTAAAAAATGTTGCCATGGTAACAAGCAATTGTGTCTGCCGTACACCATTGAGATGACGTGAGACACAGACAGGATGCTTGGCAACCTCAAATGTCACACTCAGGCTGCGTGAACACGAGACATCCAATGAATTTTTTATTGTTCAATATAAGAAACAGCTGCCAGAGGGAGGGAGTGGGCAGTGGGCAGTCAAACAGCCTGGCTACTCTGTGGGGAATCTCATGGGGGCAGGGCAGTCACTTTAGTCATTGCTAGTACAGTACAATCTCACGGGGGCAGTCACTTTAGTCATTGCTAGTACAGTACAATCTCACTGGGGCAGTCACTTTAGTCATTGCTAGTACAGTACAATCTCACGGGGGCAGTCACTTTAGTCATTGCTAGTACAGTACAATCTCACGGGGGCAGTCACTTTAGTCATTGCTAGTACAGTACAATCTCACGGGGGCAGTCACTTTAGTCATTGCTAGTACAGTACAATCTCACGGGGGCAGTCACTTTAGTCATTGCTAGTACAGTACAATCTCACGGGGGCAGTCACTTTAGTCATTGCTAGTACAGTACAATCTCACTGGGGCAGTCACTTTAGTCATTGCTAGTACAGTACAATCTCAATGGGCAGTCACTTTATTCATTGCTAGTAAAGTACAATCTCACTGGGGCAGTCACTTTATTCATTGCTAGTACAGTACAATCTCACTGGGGCAGTCACTTTAGTCATTGCTTGTACAGTACAATCTCACTGGGGCAGTCACTTTAGTCATTGCTAGTACAGTACAATCTCACTGGGACAGTCACTTTAGTCATTGTTTGTACAGTACAATCTCACTGGGGCAGTCACTTTATTCATTGCTAGTACAGTACAATCTCACTGGGGCAGTCACTTTAGTCATTGCTAGTACAGTACAATCTCACTGGGACAGTCACTTTAGTCATTGTTTGTACAGTACAATCTCACTGGGGCAGTCACTTTATTCATTGCTAGTAAAGTACAATCTCACTGGGGCAGTCACTTTATTCATTGCTAGTACAGTACAATCTCACTGGGGCAGTCACTTTATTCATTGCTAGTACAGTACAATCTCACTGGGGCAGTCACTTTAGTCATTGCTAGTACAGTACAATCTCACTGGGGCAGTCACTTTATTCATTGCTAGTACAGTACAATCTCACTGGGGCAGTCACTTTATTCATTGCTTGTACAGTACAATCTCACTGGAGCTGTCACTTTATACATTGTTTGTACAGTACAATCTCACTGGGGCAGTCACTTTATTCATTGCTAGTACAGTACAATCTCACTGGGGCAGTCACTTTATTCATTGCTTGTACAGTACAATCTCATTGGAGCTGTCACTTTATTCATTGCTTGTACAGTACAATCTCATTGGAGCTGTCACTTTAGACATTGTTTGTACAGTACAATCTCACTGGGGCAGTCACTTTATTCATTGCTAGTACAGTACAATCTCACCGGGGCAGCCACTTTAGTCAGTGTTTGTATAATACAATCTCACTGGGATAGTCACTTTAAAATAGTCATTGTTTGTAACACAATCCAAATGGGGCAGTCATTCTAGTCATTGTTTGCACAATACAATCTCACTCGGATAGTCACTCCAATCATTGTTTATACAACACAATCTGACTGGTGCAATAATTCTAATCACTGTTTGTATGAGCCAGTGTTTATATAACACACTGTGTAGACTAGTTACTCCAGCCTACGTTTATAATGACCAGTGTTTGTACAATGCGATCTAACTGTGTCATGGGTGCCCTCCTTCAGTGTTCATATGAACCAGTGTTCTTAACTTTGTACAATACAGTCTTGTTAATTACCCGTCAGTTTTTGAATGAACAAATGTTTTAAATAAATCCAATATTTGCAGAAAACAGTATACCACAGTACCCTCATGTTCTCATCCCGATGGTGAGGATACTCAGGATACATGCAATACTTTTAATAATTACTTATACGTGTGTGTTTTGCTACCGTGAGTACATTTGTTAAACCATGCCCTGTCAGGCTCCGCTCAGCTGTGAGATGTGACAACCTCGTACCTGTGGGAAGGAGGATGAAGAAGTAGACGAGTCCTATGACACACCACTGGCAGCCCTTGAAGCAGCAGCACGAGGCACAACTGAACGGCTCGTTGGCCATTGTTGTTGTCGTCGCAGTCGCCTCATCATCTGCAATAACCCAAGCACACCGTTCCAGATCGTGACAAGTTGGTGTTAACTGGCAATGCGACAGAAATATTTATATAATAATAATATTGATTAAACGTCACAAGTTTATTTTAATTGGCTTCACAACAGAAATACCGATATAAAAATAATATTTATTAATCTATATATTGTAATTTTCATTTCCCCCAGATAAGCTATATAAGCCTATAATTATTACTGATGGCAGCTCTGAATCAGTGATAATGTAATGGGGTCACCAGGAAACGGCTCCGAACCAGCAAGTATGCATAGGACAATTGGATTAGGTGACTTGCATTCTGGCAGTGATCACCCTCAGTGCCAGCATAGAAAGGTTGGTTTGGTGATAATGTTTTGAAAAAGGCTGACCAATTGGATGAGACCCATTCACCTATTGTTTGGATGGGTAAAGTGTTGGAAACAACTAGAAAGTAGGTAGGACTTGATAATCAACTCAAAATTGTGAAGAAGACCATTGATAGTTATAGCAGTTTCTGATACAAAGCAGACCTCCATAGAGTGCCTACAAATAATGTAATTGGATACACTTGACACTGGCCTTGTAGCTGCCCAATGACATTGTGCTATGAATAACTTGAAAGCGTGAGGCATGTGATACTTGATCAGGCTTGTACTGGGACCCACATCCACAACTATTTCAGTTATTACCTGTCATTAGGATATTTAGGAGTTGACACTGTAGTTTCATTTGTTGGTGGCATCGTTTATATGCACTTAATACACATCCTGGTGATTTAGGAATATGCATCAAAAATAGTTTGTCACATCTAGATGTTCAAATTGTTGTTCTCTTTCAACACAAATACAGAGGACACTTACAGGTGAACAGTTAAAAACCAAGACATGATATCAAAGCTAAACTAGCTTCCTGCTGAATTTGTCAGAATTACACGTCTTGCGATGTGTCACAAGGAAAATGTTCATCTGTTAACTTCTGAAGTAGTATTTAACACAACATTATGCTAATGACAAAAACTTGATGACTGACCACTTTTTTATGTTTATAAAACATGCACGATAAACAATATATAACTAAAACCATGAACTTATTCAAACTAGAAGTGCTCACTACAACTGTGAAACAACGTAATTGTTGCAGACCTTCCATATCTTCCATTTTATCGGAAGATCTTCAGCTTTTTTGGTTTTTTAGCGCCACCCGATGTGAAATAAACAAATATAATATATCGTTTGAATTTTGAGGTAGCGTAATTTGGTGGCACGCTATGTTTTTCAGCAAATGAGATTGGAATATAACATTTTCACTGCAAAATTTTCACTCCACCATTTTGCGTATCTATGAAGACGTGATTTTGAACTCTTCTTATATGTAATGACCAGCTTCATTAGGTTGACGATTTTGGGAGGTAATCTTTCCTAACCCTATCTGCCACCAAAGTTAATATTTCAGGAGAGTACATGGTGGATATGTGGCCCTGATTTCAAAATTCTCCAGAGGTTTCCATTTGATAACGAGATCATGAAGGCAGTTCAACCCGGCCAACAGACTGGACTTCAGGGCTGCCAAAGGTAAATGAATAGCCTGATTTTAAGCTCTCATTATGTTAGTAAGGATTGCCAAGTTATTCTTGTGTTTAGTTTAAATTCTAGTGGTGTGTTGCTAACTAGTAATATCACTAATCTTGGACAAACAGGGACTTCTTTATAGTTAAAATACAGCAAATTCATTCTACCTATCTTGTATACTTGAGTTATAATTAAATTATAATGTTAACTTGCTAATTACTAATTAATGTTAATAATACGGAATAAATTAAGAAATAATTATATATACTTTTATTTTTATTTTTGGTTGCTGACCAACTAGTTTGTGAATCATTTACTCATGAATAAAAAAATTCTTCTGGTCTATATTTCATATTTTTTTTACATGTTTCAATAATTTAGTTTTCAGTGCTGTCAATGGTGGAGAGGTTTGTCAGATGAGGATCTGGACAATGGACAGCATCATCCAAGAATGGAATAATCTCCAGGTTGCCACTGATCTGCCCGAATTTGTGGAGGTGGACAAGTGGTGGGGCGATCAGTGGAAGGACTGCGGTGGACAGCTGTGGTTTGGGCACTTGGCCACACTAGTGACAACACTGCTGATACTGACATATGACCAGACCCCCTTCCAACACCTGTTCAGCCTCTGTACCAACTTCCGAGCATCTCTAGGTGCAAGGATTATGTGCAACTTGTTGCACTGCAAGGTCAACGTTGACCGGGAGTGCCACAAATTCCGGCCAATGCGGGATTTGGTTCCCAGTGCCAAGTGGGCCACAGGCATCTACAACATCGCGGTTGTGCGCTGAGAACATTGCAGAACTGCATGCTTGTTTGTTTGAATAAAAAAATTCTGCACAACAATCTTGTCTTTTTTCTGTAGGAAGATCTTCTGCATTTTATTACTAAAATATTGGAAGGTATGTTGTTGTCTGTATTGATATCAATGATGATGTCAATGTGGTAAACAAACTCAAAAGCATGCACAACTTGGCATCATTCACTACAGCTTAGTCTTAGATAAGCTAGACGTATTTAAGCCAGTGTTGGGGGTGTTTAGCGTAACTTAGGCGGTATACCGTTTATTTAAGGTTGCATCAACTTCACAAAAGGATGCCAAACAGGCCGTAAATGCGCAATTTGACAGCATCTCCTCCCGAGTTCTGCACGTGTGTCACAGTGTCAGTACTGTGAGTACTATTTTACTATTTAACTTTAGTTTTGAAAGTGTTCGATTTTTGTACACAAATACACAATTTATTGGTCAATAAATGTCGGTGGTATCATGCAATGATACGTACCGTCTTTTGTAAAAGGAATGCATTTATAAATAGCCATTATTGCGCGACCAACGCACTGACAGGGAAACAAAATACGTGACGGAAGCGTGGGCGTAGACACTGAATCATGTCACAGATTGATTTACGCACTGCGCAGCTTACCTAGCTGGAAAGACGAATACGGCAAACGCGCAGACGATATACTGGAACGACTTGTCTCTTTGTGGCTCATTTTGCCAATCCAGCTGCTACAAAGCTCCGAGCAGCGCAGTAAACCGAGCTGATACGTGGCGGTGAGCTTGCGGCGCTAATGAACGGCGTCCTCCATTACAGTCCATTCGATCCGAACCTTCCGATCAAGCAAAGGTTGTACGCGCAGCCGCCACGGGAGCACACGTATGTTTCGCACATATATGAGGGCTGTGTGTAGGCGCCGACTGTCATACAATTCCCATCGCGTCTACTGAGCCCAGGTTCTCCCACCGTTGACACCAGAGACCGTTCCCTTTCTCTTCCTCACACCAGGAATCGACCGTGTGTTGCGACGGGGGTCGTCTGACCTGCATGTGACCTAGTTACGAGCGAGGCTGTCGCGATTGAAGCACGCGCCGTTCGTTATTGACAACAGCGCTCCGCGGAGATACACTTGGCTATTACTGTCAACAGGTGGCACTCGCGATTGTGCGTCATCAAATTGTCATAATTTGTTACACCCATGCGGGAGCTCATTTATTAATGTTCTGTTCCAGAAAGTACAAAGACTTATTTAATAATAATTATTGTAAACGTTCGTTGCATTTTACAGTAAAAAAGATTACAGATAAAGATATGAACTTTAGTCTAAAGATAGTTTCGGTCTAAAAATAAAGATACAAACTTTACTCTTTAGTAATGATTATTTGCTTACTTGCTTGCTTACTTACTCGATTGATTGAGTGACTGCGTGATTTATTTATTTATTTATTTATTTATTTATTTATTTATTTATTTATTTATTTATTTATTTATTTATTTATTTATTTATTTATTTATTTATTTATTTATTTATTTATTTATTTATTTATTTATTTATTTATTTATTTATTTATTTATTTATTTATTTATTTATTTATTTATTTATTTATTTATTTATTTATTTATTTATGTACAATGCAATTTAATATAACAAAAACAAACCTATGCAAAAAAAATCAAAACGTAATTTGCCAATCCAGCTATTTCAATATTATGTTATGACTGTTTACAATGTTTTGACAACTGTGTTGACTTATTTTACTTTTCAGTATCTATATGGGCCTGGTACAATTTAGCCTAATTTGCAAACATCCGTGAATCATGTCAATAATTTTTAAATTACTAAATACATAAACATTTACTTTTTTCTCCAGTCCACCAATTTTACACTTTCACACCGACCTAGCTGTAGACATTGCATCGACAACTAATGGCAATATAATTCATTCGGGTAATAAAGATTATTATTTTATCATAAGTTTGTATTATTATTTCTGCTTCAGTTCCAGTTATGCATATATATTGTTTTCAATTATATATTGTAAAGAGTGCTTGCGTTTAGGTCTACTATTGTAAATGGAATGTTAATTGAGTGTTGTGTAGGGACATAACAAACTACACGGCATCAGCCTACAAAAACAAATTATCTAGGGAAAATTGGCTTATAAATTCAACAGTCTGCTTTGCACCAAACCACTGCTCTCACCCCGGGCAAAGTCTGAGCGCGCTTCGGTCCTGTAATGACAGGCTGTGTGTACGCTGCACACTGCCAACAGTGTGTGTACTGGCAGTCATGTGTGTATTGGCAACCACGCGCACGAACAAGGAGAATTAACATCAATTGTATGTATATTACACGGGTGTTGAGCCGCCTTGAATAACAACTAGGCCTTCTCGTGATCATGTGCTTTTTGACCGTAGGCCCTACTACAAAACAGGATGTAAACTAATATCACGGTTCCGCACGTTTAGACCTACATTAATCATAATCGTGTGTCGTGTGTGTCACGCAAAGTAAACTGAAAGAAGGAAGTTTTCGTGACAGCCTGATATATATATATCCTGATGATTACAACGTATCGTCGGTTTAGGTATGGGGGTATACGTGGTAGATGACATGTCCGTGCCTGTAGCATAGTAGATAATAAACTAGATTATGGAAAACGGTGTTTTCTGTCTGGATTTGTCTTTTCCGTGTCGATATTGTAGTGTTATGGATTTATTATTGTCCAGGTCAAAGACTACAGTGCCAGATATTTCCCTGGTTGTGGTCAGGTAGTGTCGGACGTCTTAAAACGATTTACGTGAACATTTTAATTCAAGCACAACTATTTCCATTTAATTTGAATTGCGTGGCAGGTACACGCCCAATCACAACTCAGTTTACGTGTCTGAATAATGTACAATATGTGATTCGGCTGAGCCACTTGTACGTATATAATATAAATTATATTATACTGCACACGATGTGTATCAGAATCTATGTGTATACGTGCGGGAGTATACGTGCTAGGGACGTTTGAAGTGGTTCCATATTCATTGCAGTGTCCATTTCGACAATCTCACGACTGATTGAGTATTGTGTGGTACTGTGATAATACTACTAGTTAATATTGCGAGAAACGTCTTAACCTTTCGTAAACGCTATCAATTCAATTACATTATGTTTCCGCGATACAGGAACAGGACCGTATCCGGTAAACAACTTCAGCGGAACGTAGACAACGCGAGCTTTTGTAGTTAATAGGTGTGATCGTTTTTGCCATGAAATCAAGTCATAGCATGAAACATGTTGACCACGTGATTGTCGTGGTGTTAGACGTGTGTGACTATCGTGACGCTAGACTTGTTGGGCGCATCCGTGACAGAGCGTGTGTGTTGTCACGCTCTTTACAAGGACAGGGGTAGCCCCCCCCGCACGGGGCACAACGGGTGTCTGTCTGGTACTTCCGTTGTGGTCGGCCACCCACTGTCTCCAGTCACCTGTCACAACCGAGCCTTAGTCATTTATTTTATTCTGTCACCAGATTACGTTACGTAGTTGATGCGTGTCGTCAAACTACATCATGACTACCTGAGTTGTCCCCATTCTGAGTGTGTTAATTAGTCATCATTGTGTGCATTGACTATTTCTCATGGTATTCGGCACCGTATTGACTAGTCCTCTACGTGTGTATTATCCGATCCTCCCGTGTATATTGATTATTCCTCCACGTATTTGTTGCCCAGTCCTCCTCATATGTAGGTGTGTATTGCCAAGTCCTCCTTGTGAGTTTTGCCCAGACCAGTGAGCTGTGACGGGAGAGGGATGAGAGACCAGTGAGCTATGACGGGAGATGGATGAGAGACAAGTGAACTATGACGGGAGAGGGATGAGAGACCAGTGAGCTATGACGGGAGAGGGATGAGAGACCAGTGAGCTATGACGGGAGATGGATGAGAGACAAGTGAACTATGACGGGAGAGGGATGAGAGACAGTGAGCTATGACGGGAGAGGGATGAGAGACCAGTGAGCTATGACGGGAGAGGGATGAGAGACCAGTGAGCTATGACGGGAGAGTGATGACAGACCAGTCAGCTATGACGGAAGAGGGATGAGAGACCAGTCAGCTATGACGGGAGAGGGGTGAGAGACCAGTGAGCTATGACGGGAGAGGGATGAGAGACCAGTGAGCTATGACGGGGGATGGATGAGAGACCAGTGAGCTATGACGGGAGAGGGACGAGAGACCAGTGAGCTATGACGGGGGATGGATGAGAGACCAGTGAGCTATGACGGGGGATGGGATGAGAGACCAGTGAGCTATGACGGGAGAGGGATGAGAGACCAGTGAGCTATGACGGGAGAGGGATGAGAGACCAGTGAGCTATGACGGGAGAGGAGTGAGAGACCAGTGAGCTATGACGGGAGAGGGTGAGACACCAGTGAGCTATGACGGGAGATGGGTGAGAACCAGTGAACTATGACGGGAGAGGGATGAGAGACCAGTGAGCTAGACAGTGGCAGTGTACGACAGAGGGATGAGAGCCAGTGAGCTACGACGGGAGAGGGGTGAGAGACCAGTGAGCTACGACGGGAGAGGGATGAGAGACCAGTGAGCTATGACGGGAGAGGGGTGAGACACCAGTGAGCTATGACGGGAGATGGATGAGAGACCAGTGAGCTATGACGGGAGAGGGATGAGAGACCAGTGAGCTATGACGGCAAGGATGAGAGACCAGTGAGCTATGACGGAGAGGGTGAGAGACCAGTGAGCTATGACGGGAGAGGGATGAGAACCAGTGAGCTACGACGGGAGATAGGGATGACAGACCAGTGTACTGTGACGGGAAAGTGATGAGAGACCACTGAGCTATGATGGGAGAGGGATGAGATTGAGCTATGACGGGAGAGGGATGAGAGACCAGTGAGCTATGACGGGAGAGGGATGAGAGACCAGTGAGCTATGACGGGAGAGGGGTGAGAGACCAGTGAGATATGACGGGAGAGGGATGAGAGACCAGTGAGCTATGACGGGAGAGGGATGAGAGACCAGTGAGCTATGACGGGGGATGGATGAGAGACCAGTGAGCTATGACGGGAGAGGGATGAGAGACCAGTGAGCTATGACGGGGGGTGGACGAGAGACCAGTGAAGCTATGACGGGAGATAGATGAGAGACCAGTGAGCTATGACGGGAGAGGGGTGGGATACCAGTGAGCTATGACGGGAGAGGGATGGGAGACCAGTGAGCTATGACGGGGGTGGACGAGAAACCAGTGAGCTATGACGGGAGAGGGTGAGAGACCAGTGAGCTATGACGGGGGTGGGAGAGACCAGTGAGCTATGACGGGAGATGGATGAAAGACCAGTGAGCTATGACGGGAGAGGGATGAGAGACCAGTGAGCTATGACGGGAGAGGGGTGAGAGACCAGTGAGCTATGACGGGGGATGGATGAGAGACCAGTGAGCTATGACGGGAGAGGGATGAGAGACCAGTGAGCTATGACGGGATGGATGAGAGACCAGTGAGCTATGACGGGAGAGGGATGAGAGGCCAGTGAGCTATGACGGGAGAGGGATGAGAGGCCAGTGAGCTATGACGGGAGAGGGATGAGAGACCAGTGAGCTATGACGGGAGAGGGATGAGAGACCAGTGAGCTATGACGGGAGAGGGATGAGAGACCAGTGAGCTATGACGGGAGAGGGATGAGAGACCAGTGAGCTATGACGGGAGAGGGATGAGAGACCAGTGAGCTATGACGGGAGAGGGGTGAGAGACCAGTGAGCTACGACGGGAGAGGGATGAGAGACCAGTGAGCTATGACGGGAGATGGATGAGAGACCAGTGAGCTATGACGGGAGAGGGATGAGAGACCAGTGAGCTACGACGGGAGAGGGGTGAGAGACCAGTGAGCTACGACGAGGGATGAGGACCAGGATCGGGGGGAGACCAGTGAGCTATGACGGGAGAGGGATGAGAGACCAGTGAACTATGACGGGAGAGGGGTGAGACACCAGTGAGCTATGACGGGAGAGGGGTGAGAGACCAGTGAACTATGACGGGAGAGGGGTGAGAGACCAGTGAGCTATGACGGGAGAGGGGTGAGACACCAGTGAGCTATGACGGGAGAGGGATGAGAGACCAGTGAGCTACGACGGGAGAGGGGTGAGAGACCAGTGAGCTACGACGGGAGAGGGGTGAGAGACCAGTGAGCTATGACGGTGGACAGAGTGACGGTTGTGAGAGACCAGTGAGCTATGACGGGAGAGGGATGAGAGACCAGTGAGCTATGACGGCGTATGGATGAGAGACCAGTGAGCTATGACGGGAGAGGGATGAGAGACCAGTGAGCTATGACGGGGAGAGTGGATGAGGACAGTGAGATAGACAGGAGACGGAGGATGAGAGACCAGTGAGCTATGACGGGAGGATGAGAGACCAGTGAGCTATGACGGAGAGGATGAGAGCCAGTGAGCTATGACGGGGAGATGAGAGACCAGTGAGCTATGACGGGAGAGGGATGAGAGGACCAGTGAGCTAGACGGGAGAGGGTGAGAACCAGTGAGCTATGACGGGAGAGGGATGAGAGACCAGTGAGCTATGACGGGAGAGGGATGAGAGACCAGTGAGCTATGACGGGAGAGGGATGAGAGACCAGTGAGCTACGACGGGAGAGGGTGAGAGACCAGTGAGCTATGACGGGAGAGGGATGAGAGACCAGTGAGCTATGACGGGAGAGGGGTGAGAGACCAGTGAGCTATGACGGGAGAGGGTGAGAGACCAGTGAGCTATGACGGGAGAGGGATGAGAGACCAGTGAGCTATGACGGGAGAGGATGAGAGACCAGTGAGCTATGACGGGAGAGGGATGAGAGACCAGTGGGCTATGACGGGAGAGGGATGAGAGACCAGTGAGCTATGACGGGAAAGGGATGAGAGACCAGTGAGCTATGACGGGAGAGGATGAGAGACCAGTGAGCTATGACGGGAGAGGGATGAGAGACCAGTGGCTATGACGGGAGAGGGTGAGAGACCAGTGAGCTATGACGGGAGAGGGATGAGAGACCAGTGAGCTATGACGGGAGAGGGATGAGAGACCAGTGAGCTATGACGGGAGAGGGATGAGAGACCAGTGAGCTATGACGGGAGAGGGATGAGAGACCAGTGAGCTATGACGGGAGAGGGGTGAGAGACCAGTGAGCTATGACGGGAGAGGGATGAGAGACCAGTGAGCTATGACGGGAGAGGGATGAGAGACCAGTGAGCTATGACGGGAGACGGATGAGAGACCAGTGAGTTGTGACGGGAAAGAGATGAGAGACCAGTGAGCTATGACGAGAGAGAGAGACGTGAGACAAGGGTGCTGTGACAGAGAAGTGAGACCTTACAAGTACTCGCCGACTGGCACTCGGCCTCTCTCACTTGACCTTATTTAAACACTATAAGAAATCAAGTTAATTTAATATTACTTGTTTGCCCATAGTCATTGCACTAAAAGTACTACTAAAACATGCAGTGTACACAACATATCATCACATCACATCCGAACAGCCCGGATGGTCGTGAAGCTGTCTCAAACTATCTCAATGCTCTGTAATCGTAGCCAACCAGTCACCATGGCAACGGGATCGTGGGGAACCTAATGTACAACATTGCATAATATTACATATGTACAGATGATTTCGGAGAAGCCAGATGACACATAGCGGTGGTTTGAGAGCCGCCATATAAAACACACACCGACCACGTCGGCTGAGTATGAGACAAGTGTATGAGTCGACGGTCAATAGTTGAAGTGTTTGAAGTTCTTCAAGTTCTGTGGTTTGGCTCTTCAACCCTGCTTTCCGTCACACGTAAGCCAGCACAGTCACACAGAGAAAGCCCTGTGAGTAGTTTGCGATCAGGTGTAACAAAGCGACTTGTCTCGCGTCAGCCGCCTGTGTATAGCAATAGTCATGCCGGGCGGCGTTGTCCCGATTTGGCTGCGCGATCTTATCTAAGCTCGATGACTCACCACCAACAGGATTTCTTTTGTTACGAAGGTGTTCGCTCGTTGTGTTGTCGTACGACTGAGTGGACCAGCTAGAATACAGCGCGTAGGTTCAGCGAGTGACCGCATTTATCAAATAATATACTATTATTATTTGAGTGTGGGCTGCACCTCCAATCCACAACCGGCAGTCCGTGGGCCTATAGTTCCTTCAACATATCTCGAGTATGTCTCTGTCCTCAACAAATGTAAGAAAACAATTATGACGTCATCGTTTGAGCTGGAATACAAATAATACATGTGTGGTGTGTGGACTTTATCAAAATAATGGATCGTGATATACTAAACGTCGTGAGAGGCAATGAAAGTTTGCAGCACTTGGCATTTGGCCGAGTGTTTCGACCACATTAATGAGCCGCTATAACAAGTGCAGTGCGCCGTGGCTCGCCGTCACACGCGGGCCCGGGATCGAGTTACCGTCCCACGGGGCGGCACTCGAGTCTGCTGCATAAGTTAGACGAAAAAACTGAGGTCTACTTAGGTTTGGTGGGCATGCGATAACAATGCAGACAGTCTGGCGAGACCGCGGCCCGAAACTTGCGCGGCCCAACCAGCCTAGTCGACAACTGACGTATCATGTTATACGTTCATCGTTAACGCGACTTCCCTGGAACTTGCTTCGCTTACGACTTGTGGTTGGACTCCTTCCGTAAGGCTTGGCAGACCCGCTAAGTCCTACCACTTGGTAAATATCTCCTTCCACGATAATTAGTAAGTATATGCCACTGTATCTTGCAATAGGCTTATTATACGATTTGGTAAGTAAGTTTATTTCCCTACCACATACATGGTAGGTCTACTTCCCGGGATCTAGTTTATAAGCCATGTCCTTTTTGTCAGGTAGGCCTGACAAAAAGGACATGGCTTATAAACTACCTCCTACTCCCAAATGACTTCGTAGCTAGGGATACCATCTTAAAATTAGATTAAACATAGTATGCCCCCCCCTTAAAGAAATGACAAGCATCAATCCAAAATATTTGATGT
>JAODUO010000339.1:62500-70000 GCA_025642075.2 Ridgeia piscesae
ATGATGACGTTTCAGCATTTGGAAGCAATGTTTACATGCGTACGTCTTCGATGTGCATACACTTATAATTATACGAACCCCTCTGCTCCTACCCTGTCCCTGCACCCTGCCTCTACTACGTTATTCTCCCCTCACATCCCCTCTCCTTGTCTCCCGGTACACACTCCCTTCCCAGCCCCTCTCACCTACGTCTCTCCCAATGAATGTCAAAAGCACTCTGTCTCCACTGCACCGAGCGCCGCGTGCTTTGCGCCTGCTGTATCTATGACAGTGTGACGTAATCACGTCATACGTCACTGCCTCATTGACGTTCGTGTTTTATTTGTAACACATAATCATCATGCCGACTTCCAGAAAACACACCTGCCAAGTTACACAACACTCAGCTAAGCAGCGTCGACAGCAATAGGAAACGTAATTATTATAGACGAAGACACTGTGTTATTGTACTGCCTAGAGTAGGTCGTCTATTCTCTCGAGTCGCACACGACTAGCGGCGGCTAATCTGATCCGGCGAAACGGGAGACTGGGCAGGCAGACCTGACGTAAATACGAATTAGCATCCCATTACATGCTCAGGGGCTATACAGGCGCACACCGAGACAGTGGACTATGTGGATCACATCTTCCGTGTCTATTAACTAATGCGTAGCCA
The DNA here is from genome assembly GCA_025642075.2 of Ridgeia piscesae. Classification (NCBI taxonomy): domain Eukaryota; kingdom Metazoa; phylum Annelida; class Polychaeta; order Sabellida; family Siboglinidae; genus Ridgeia; species Ridgeia piscesae. The sequence goes on from JAODUO010000339.1 coordinate 63,156, forward strand.
TTCTATAATTATAGTACTGCATGTGAAAGCGAACGGATGTAACTTTGTGTTTAATGTTAACCGATGCACCGCGGCATGACGTCAGAAAGTCCGCCTCTCGATTTGAAGACCCGGATTAGGGTAGTGCTTCTTCAGCGGTATCGAAGCGTAGATAATTATTTTATTATATTAGTTCGCTCTGCTAGATAACTGAAAAACTGGAGTGAACGCGTATGTCGGCTAGAATGTGAAGTATAAATGAACACATGGTTAAAGTTATGTTTGTTTTCGTCCCAGAAAAGCGGTACAATTACAGATGTTATATACCGACTGACAGTGCGTGATATCGTCATATGACGTCATGTCGTACACTCACCCTGTAGGGTAGAGCTACCCTCCTGGCACCGTAGCAGACGAGCACACCACAGGGCGTCAGAGCGACAGTTTGTAGACCTGTCGGAGACTTCCGTCAACACGTTATAATGCATCTCGCACGAATTTTAGTGGACACCATGCATATGGTTGTATTCTGCAAGCGCGTTAGTGCGTTAGTGCACGAGGGTGTGAGTATAGCGCATAGTTAGATCATTAATCTTTCCATTATAGACTAGAGTGACAAGCTGGCCCGCGGCAGTGAAGCCGCCGTGGACCACTGGCTGCCATCTACTTGCCCGGCAGAGAGTGTTGTACTCACTGGCAGGATATATAGAATCGAACTGTTCAGCAACGTAATAAATGTTTAAAATAGTTTGCTAAGAAGACATGTTTAACTTCGATATGTGTCGCTGTGCCCCTAGCCATAGACATAGTTAAGATAGCTCATGGTTAATTTTTGGAGTAGACCAGCAGGGCCAGCTGTTGAATGTTTTGAGTTGGTTCACAGTGTTGGGGTAGGGGTCTAAATATTTGTCACTGTGGGTCCTTGGCAATGTGAATAATGATCCAGTGGGATAGGCTGTAGCCTCCAGCATGTTATTGGGATGGAAATCGATCATCTATCTGCACTGACAAGACGGGTCATCAGGGCATACCCGACAGTGCGGACAAAGACATATGTCAAAAAACACACTCAGATTATCACACATGGGAATATGCCATAGCCCCGTCATGAAATGACCAAACTAATTCTGTTTAGGGGGACATGAAAGGGAAACTGTGGTAATTTTAAGGAATCCTGTTACTATGACATCCCTGCTATTTTGTTGTAGTTTTCCTAATTTTATTTATTTATTGTTTTTATTATTGCACAGTATAATTAGTTAGTTGACTATCTTAATATTACTACTTTTCTACTTTTCTACCTTTTCTACTACTGTTGTTGTTAGTAATATTAGCAGCTCTGTTTTGTTGTTGTTTTCCTTATTCTCTCATCCACTTTGCATGGTCTGTTTTTAATCTGTGAAATTGTAATTAATTATATAGGTCTGGGTGTTTTCACCAATGTCTTTGGAGAACGGATTTCAGTTGGTTGATCTCTAAATAACTGTTCTTTGTAAAACACCACAACAATTACGGATCTGGTAGAATAACAAATAAAATAGTACAAAGCTGTACTCACCCCTCACACAGTGAGACACTGTATAGTAAGTATAAGCCTGTTGATTTGTTTCATACTGGCATATTAGTGAGGCAACTGTTTGAACACATTGTACACAATTAAACAACACTGGTTAACTGATGTCAGTAAATAAATAACGCGATAATTATTTAGAAAACTTGGTGCAGTCTATGTATATATATATATATATATATATATATATATATATTTTAATATATATATATATATATATATATATATATATATATATATATAAATGGCCCTACAGTGGCTTTCTGCCGTGCAGTAGTATGGCTGTCACCAGCCCGTGTTGACTTCAAAGTATCATGTGTCAACTGATAGCGGTCGAGCGATCTTGTTCTACTGGTGTGTTCTATTTATATCTATGGAGTATAGAGAGACTGAGCGTCTGAGCGGCTGAGCGACTGAGCGACTGAGCCGCCTGTGACACAATGAAACTGTAAAACCCACGATGTTGATATTTGAGAAGACAAACGATAAAGAAAGAGCTCGGATAGACGATGAATTGCGATATCAGTTTTCACATTAATGTATTTTATGAACTGTGATTTTGTGGGGGAACAGGCATAACTTATTGATTGTCAAAGCCCCGAAATGGCAACAAGAGGATTCTAACTCGAATCTTATCGACTGAGTTCCAGCATTCCAGTGCTATGATACTTCCTGTCATACCATACATTTTATGTCCCCCTTCGATAGTTACTATCAGTTCGTCGTATGTGTAAATACTTATCGTAAAGGTGTACATAGAGGGTACGTGAACATAGCTGTGAGCACACCCCCCATGTAACCAGATGATACTATCATAGATAATCTACATGTTAAGATATCTTATCAATAGTAATTAATACAAATCAGGTAAAATTCTTCAAAAATTCCACGCCTGACAAAACGTCATTCACGAGACGGTCCTGTTATTTTACTGCATACTTAGAAAGGGGGTTAACATTAGAAACAGCATATATACGTCGTTCGTGAAGTGGATAAACTCAATCCATACGACAATAAATACGACGCAATATGAGTCAGGACGTCTTGACGTTACTGTATAACATTGTACTTTACGGTCAAGATCGAATCACTCATGTAACTCGCATGTTGAATATTATGTAGGTCAGAAGCCGGGGGGGGGGGTCAGACGCCCGATCACTTAATGAATACTAACGGAGTCTCGCGACGTGTGAAACGGCGTTATACAAGCGTGCTTGAAATTGTCCTGGATCTTTAATGGCACTGTACGTGTCTAGAAACAGTAGTGAAGACAGGTAACGCGCACTACGTACGAGACGAGTGAACAAAGTGTAGACACACGAACTAATGAACACTGTCTATTCGAGCAAATGACCAATGGGCAAATGTAATAAATTAATAAGTGTAATAACTAAACACGACGATAGGACTATCTTCTTCTTATAGGTGTCTTGTTTTTCGCTGGCGTCCTCTTGATCTTTTCCCTTCAACCTCTCCAGATGTTACTAAATGTTCTAACGTTTTCTTTCTCATGTTGTACCCTACAAATCGTGCCTGTCTTTTTGTAATAATTTTAGATAACCATCTTTATTTTGTAGTTGGCTGACCTAAGGATTTCTTCGTTGTTTTTCTTTTCTGTCCATAAAACTCTCATCACTCTTCTTAAAATCACGTTTCAGTTGCGTCGATTGTGTGTTGTGTGCGTTTATGTAATATCCAAGATTCACAATCATAATAGTAATATGGACTCGATGTAACATCGCAATACTTGTTTTCTCACCTCAAGTGATGTTTTTGTTTGTTAAAATGTTTTTCATATTACTGGAAGCTGCCTTGGCCTGTGCAATAATTCTTCCATTGATCTCAACTTCTTATCGACTGTGAAACGTTATTGCTGATCCAAGATAATTAAACGTGTGTACTTGCTTTAGAATAGTGCCATATGTTACTATGTTGCAAGCCGGAGAGTAATATTTCTATGATATATGACCATGGTTTCTGTTTTCTTTTTATTCAGAGACAGATCTTGTTGTCAGTTTCTTTTTGTTACTGTATCTAGCTAGCATCATTTATATATATGTTTCATTCTCAGCAATTAGTAGTGTTGTCTGCATATAGGAAATGGGTTACGTTGCATTATCCTACTTGAATTCCATTCATTCAATCCAAAGCACATAAGATGATCTATGTATACGAGGGAGAGAGATTGGGGGATGTGACAAAACCTTGTCTTACACCACGGTATATTTCTTGAAGTTTACTGATTTCATTCTCTATTCGTATCGCTGCTGTTAGTTCCGGCATAGATTTATCACAACTCTTAGATACTATATGACATTACTGATTACTGAATTGTTGTTATAATTATAGCCTACAATTAATTAATACTAGCGCCCGGTGATCAATTTATAAATAATAAATGCCCCTTTGAAGTGCACAGAGCGCTTACGCCTATTTCCGAACGACAGCAATAGTAATACGTGGGCAGTGAACGGTAGAGTTACTATGTATAGACGATTGTCTTAGGTAACAGTGCTTAATTGTTATTTAATGCTAACAAATGTCTATGATTAATCACAGTGCACGTAATAAGAGCGTTCTTATGTTAGCTACGTTATTTCTAGCACGTTTACAACCAGTTTACCGTGTCGTTGTCTGTGTAGTTGTAAAATTGTGTCGCACGCAACCATTGCATAGACAATACCTAATTTAACTGATTGAATTTAGCGCGATGAGATTCGACTTGTATGATCTCTTACGTCTTACAAAAGTGTATACACGCCCGACTGCACTCTGCCTATTATTTATCATTTATATAATGATTTTTCACAAGCTAGTCAATTATTAAATTTTGTTATGTATGCCGATGACACTACATTATCTACCTCTTTAAGTTCTCTGAGCAAAACCACACTCAATAATAAAAGTACAGAAGCCATAATAAATGAAGAACTTTCTAAAATTAACGAATGACTGAATATAAATAAGTTATTATTAAATAAAAGCAAAACTAAATACAATGTTTTTCATACGCCCAATAAACGTATGCAAACTCTTACAGTTAAAATAGATGATGTATATATTGAAAGAGTAGGTGAGTTTAACTTTCTAGGATTAATTTTAGACACTAATCTAAATTGGAGAAAACACACGGAGAAAATATCAAATAAGAGTTCAAAAACAATTGGCATACTAAACACATTAAAACATGTATTACCATTCGACATAGAAGTGTTATTATATAACACCTTAATATTATCACATATAAATTACTGTATTATGATTTGGGGATATCAAGAAGAGGTTGTGCGAATAATAACCTTAAATAAATATAACTACTGAAAGTTGAAGTTATATTAAAGTTACAAGAATTTAAATTAATGTTTTTAAATATTCATAAACAATTACCTCCAAATTTACTAAACTGGCAAATTATACCAAGTGTTAATATACACAATTATAATGCTCGTGAAAAAGATAATATACATACTTTTAGAACTAAACATTAATTTGCAATGAAATGTCTTAGATACAGCCTTCCACATATTATAAATGACATCCCTGATATAATCAAAAACATAATATACACTCACAGTTTGCATATCTTTATATGTTATATAAAACTATGTTTGCTAAATAACTACAGTGATATATGTACTTTATCAAACTGTTATTCGTGTCAACTGAATCAATAAATACAATATATTTTATGTTCATTACGTTTCGCACACATCCACACCACCAGACACTTTCTCACGTCAAACAAACACTTCCAACACCTTGTGTATTACTTTTTACACAATTGTATAGTACTGTATTTAATTGAATCAATTTGTGATTGAAGCCTTTAGACGTACAATATAAAAAACCTTTGTACATATAACAGATGATGACTGTTATACTTGTTATTGATATTGTGTTTTTATGTATGTATTGTTCTTATTGTTTTATTATCAATTTTATATGTGTTGTTCAGTTAGCCTTCTTGTTACTGGGTCGTCTGGACGTGTTTTATTTGGAATAAATGCAGTGCAGTGCAGTGCAGTGCAGTGCAGTGCAGTGCAGTGCAGTGCAGTGCAGTGCAGTGCAGTGCAACGTAATGCAATAGAGTGCATTGGTTTCCGAAAGAATAGAACAGGTGTAAAGGTGCTTGTCCACTCGGTGATCATGTCCCCGTCTTAGGGTCATTTTATATGGGCATCACACAACAAGTTTACGTGAACATGTTCGTAAATAGTAGAGTAGCTACGTTCTATAGGCGATGGTAAAGATAAAGAAGTCGTTTAGAGGATCGTGTCACACAACACCAGGTGCGAGCCCTTCCAATGCGGCCGCGGTGACCCTAACTAGCCCCGTGGGATATTGACATACACCAAGCCGATACATATATGATATCGCGCACAACCTATGTATGTGATAAGAAGGGTAACACGATGTAAGCTGGGGGTACGACCCTATTGTGTGGCGTTGCCTAACGGCTGATAACCCGAGATCGTTCTCATTCGACGGGGTTATTACCCGTAAGCTACAAAATCGAGATCTACGTCACCCTGACCTTTTGCAATGTTCTCAATCGACGGGGTTATTACCGTAAGCCACAATGCCTATAGGTATATATATGCCACCTTTGGAAGTGTTCTCACTCGAAGGAGTTATTACCCGTAAGCTACAAGACAACTTTGGCAATGTTGTCACTTACGCGTCAAACACAAAGAAATACCCGAAATAGCACTGTCATCTTTACGACAACAGTTTGGGTTGAGCTGTCTACTACTACCAACAGATTGACGAGTTACACTGGTCAACACGTACCTGGATCAGTTCGTGATTGTCACAGCGTCTGTCAGCGCAGCGCGTCTTGTCCAATAATGTCACAGTCGCGTCTTGTCAGCGCAAGACAGCGCAACCTTGTACGGCAAAGGTCAGCGAGGAATCAATTCCATTCATCCACCTTGTAATCACGAAATTACGAATGATACAAGAAGAAGCGAATTACGTGAAAGGTATCGCAGCCCGGCCACACGAGGACGCCCAGCAGACCACTCGACTTACCTGGGACTCGATGACTGATAGCGCAATTAGTGCGCCACGCCAGTTCACTCGAGTCATTTTAATCGAGTCACGTGTTAATTTCCACACAGGTGCTCGCGTTGAGGTCAGGGCGACTGGATCCCCTTCACTCCTCATCGACTGTCAGCCCAGATGTCACGTCACTCCCCGCCCCGCCAGGAACACCACAAGCATGTCGAACGGAATACTGACCTCTTCTTACGACACATGTTTTTATAGTTTCCCACGTCAATTTGTATAACTAACT
>JAODUO010000339.1:75000-80000 GCA_025642075.2 Ridgeia piscesae
GCCCGCACACGCACACGCACACGCACACGCACACGCACACGCACACGCACACGCACACGCACACGCACACGCACACGCACACGCACACGCACACGCACACGCACACGCACACGCACACGCACACGCACACGCACACGCACACGCACACGCACACCCACACGCACACGCACAAACACAACACACACACAAACACACACGGACAAACACACACACACACACACACACACACACACACACACACACACACACACACACACATTTGAAGGATAAATTTAAAAAATCCTAAACATGTTTAACAAGAAGCACACAACAATAATGAGCACAACTAATTAATAACACGTGCTTAGTTCATTTTATTGCCTAAAATCATCAAAATAGCTACTAAGCACCTATCAACATTCATAATCATAATAGTCAAATACTCCAAGTATTGTTTTTATTCATGCAAACAATAGACGACGTGCAACTATAACTATATAACGTAGAATATTTTACAAATGAAATATGTTCATGTCGAATTACATTAATATTCAATATTTAAAAATGTGTCTTCAGTAGACGTTTGAAGCTGGTGAGATTTGAAGCTGGTGAGAATTTTCTAATATCTAGTCTACACTACTTCTTTGCTAATATAACTCCATATCCTCTAGTCCTTCTCCCTTCCTTAACCGAGAAAAATATTTCTCTCAATATTTTCATACCCATTCAGTATTTTAAACACTTCAATCTGATCTCCTCTCAATCTCCTGGTTTCTAATGTTGTTAAACCACATTCGTTTAGACGCATTTCATAACTAATATTCCTGTGTTTTGGCATCATTTAGGTTGCTCTCCTTTGTACTCTTTCTAACATATTAACATCCTTCTTGCGATAAGGCCTACATGTTTGTATACAGTATTCTAAATGAGGCCTAACTATTGTTTTGTACAGCGGTATTATTAGTTCTTTTTCCTTGTATGCTATATTTCGTATAATTAATCCAATAATTCGGTTTCCCTTCGCTGCTGCAATTCCACACTGCTCTGATACCTTCATATCAGCACTAATAGTTAACCCTAAGTCCTTTTCCTTTAAGGTAGTATTTAGTACAGTACCACCCATTGTATACTGTGCGTCATTCCCATGTCCTGTGTGGAGGCACTTACACTTCCCAAAATTAAACAGCACTTCTCAGACATTCAACATATCGTTTCCGTTTGTCTCAGTAAGACTAAGAGCATTTATAATATTGAAGCCGATATGTCAGAATATGATAATGAATCCGACTAATGGCCTAAATGTGCACATTATATTAATTTATGTTTTTGGTAAATGTTAATTCAATGTGTAGTGAGGTCAACCCTGGTCTATGTACATATTACCCTATGAGGTGTGCATACTCATCTGGTCAACGTTCGCTTCACTTTTTCACATATTCTCATCGCGTTACACTTGGGCGGAACTACCCAACTGGCGGCCGTCACGCAAACGTAGCAACGATTAACAACATATGTGACGTCACGCGCGCATTTTGTAACGCGCGGTGTGCTTCACGTTGAATCCGTCCGATGGCGCCACTGTGCGACGTTAACCAGAGCCATATAGTGGTGTCTAATCTATACTATTGTCTATGTCTGTTTTTCAAATGACAAAATCCCGAAGGTCATTGCGCCAATGGATTGGTCATGTTTGGAAGCACTATATTGAATTTAAATGTTTGATTTAAAAGTGTCCACCGTGGAGGCACACACGATGGTTTCGGAAGGTCCGTGTTAGTTTGTTATGGTTCTATTAAAAACACTGTTGGCATATACCTTAGTCATGGTCGGTACCTGAATACGTTGTCTACTATGGCCACGCATGCTGTTGACCGAATGAAGAAGGTGGCTTGGAAAAGGGATGGCTGTTTTTTCCTGTATCGCTTTATAAAATATTGTTAAACGGCTGCTCTCCCTGCGTCGTTCTAGGCTTTTTCTTACACTGCTTTCTCTATTGTTATTACCCTTTGAAAAAGCAGCGGTTTCATACTCAGGGTTCGGACGAACCAGGGCCAAATAGTCAGTCTGTCTTTGTTTCTCTTCGAGCAGTTAAAGAGGTTTCTGCTAATGAATCCTGACACACAGTTCGATTTGACAGTCAGTTTGGAGGTTTGACTGTTCCACCTGAGGTCATCAGACACATCCACAGCCAATTATGGCTGGTGGTACAATCCCCAGGGTCTCCTCATTGATCATGTACTGATAGTGGTGGACAGTCTTCTTTTTGGTTAGGCATAACATAGCATTTAGTTGTATTAATGTTCATCTGCCAAGTTGCAGACCAGTCCACCAGCCTCTGCAAGTACGCAAATCGGACTGAAGGGCTTCAGAATCGTTATTGTAATTTATGCATCTGTATAAAATACAATCACAGGCAATAAATGGTGGTCGCGCGGTAGAGCGCCGGACTGTCAATCGAGGGGATGGTGGTTCATTCCCACCTAACGCCGTTTCGAAATTTAGGCAATTTCGTTCACTTCGCATTTTGCCTGTGCGGAAGAGACTAAAAGTCGGTGGTCCCTATTATCTGGTGTCTATGCCAGGGGAAGTAAAAGATCCCACACAGGGGTTAAGTGTGTAATCTGTAGTGGACTCACTAATGTTAAAGAACTCCTGCGTTAGCCCACGTTTGGACTGTTTGGAAGAAACCACCTGAGATGTTAGCCGTATCTCTGACAGACAATAAAACAGACGTGGTAGAGTTCCCTGTTACCTTTTCTGATGACTAGCCATCTATTACCACTTTCTGTGTTCTACCAGTTAGCTAGTTCGAGATCCAACTGCTGACGTCACCACTGACCCCGTAGTAACGAAGCTGTCTCATAAGTTGTGCACGAAGCACGGTGTCTGATATATCAAGAGGTCAGTTTGAAGGCAGTTATCTAAGTTCTTGGCAGTGTCGTCCGTGGCACCAGTTAACTGTGTCTCACAGGAATGTTTATGTCGGAAACCACGTTTGTACTCTACGATGTTGTTATTAGAGTCCAGGTGGCCAGTTATATTGCTGTAGATAATATGTCAAACAACTTGAAGCACACGAATGTTAGTGATACTGGTCTATAGTGCAGACTTATTTTGGTATTTTTCCAGTCAAGAGAAACTTCACCCGTATCAATTGCTGAAACAATTTAGCCAGGAAAGATGCGATTTGATCGGATATCTATGTTAACATCATATTTGGGATAGCGCCTAGTCCATGTGCTTTGCCGGGTTTCAGTTTGAGTAACAACTTATGTATTCCATTCACTGAGACTGTAATTCCGGGCATCGCAGCATACAGCGACTGAGGCATAGTTGAAGTCGTCCCAAGATCTCCCTCTATGAAGACAGCTGGGTATTGTTTTGATAGTATAATAATAATATATGTCAGCTTTCCTTTACTAGATAAAACCAGATGATCATAATTGTCTCTCAGTCATGGCATGCCAACTTAGATTTGTGTACGTGTAAAACAGAATTTATTTGGTATTGTTCTTTTCGTTGTTGTCATCAACGTCTAGCATTCTAGCAAATGTAGTTATGATACGCCTCGGTTAATTGTTTCTTAACACATGTTCGAAGCTTTCTAAAAACTACCACGTCCTGGTTGTATTGTTTGTTTGTTTCCTTTGCTTTGTTTTCGATTATCTTTGTTACCGATTAGCCTGAGTATGTCTCATGCCATCCGTAGGAGGTTATTCTTAGATGATATTTTTTCGCAAGGATCAAGACGAAGACGGGTAATTACGACTCATAAGACTGGTGGCGTTTAGAGGCTGCTATGTTAACTAACGGCTACATCTAAGGATCCACATTAATGACTATCATTGGCACAACTGGTAATGACGCAATGGATAGGTAATAATTAGCTCAGATGACAGCGGTTTCGACGCAAGCAATTCGAGCGTTGAAAGGCACATTTTTGATTAATTCAAGTCTGGCTAAAATACGTTTTTGCTAAGGGCTTATTGTTTCAGCCTCACCACCTGCATTATCATCTAGCGCTGGTCTCTCTCTGCGGTGTCCTTCCAGCGGCCCACTTACTTGCTGACGTAACAGGTCCCGTGTGATACTCAGGTAGATCAACCGGGAGACAAAGTAAACAAGACGACGCCAACACAAAACAAAGCATCTTTGAGCTGCCGCGTATATTTAGAACAATGCAATCAATTTGCAACTATTTACAATTTCACAACTGTACACTATATTCACCCTTTCAAGCATGCACGCACTCTCGTGGGCGTCCTTTATACATATAACATTTATAACCCGATTACCACACGCCAACAACAATATGATGACGTCATTGTTTTTCAACGGCGATGTAATTTCGTGGTTCACATTCATGGATAATGTATTTTCACCGGTACATAACGTTAAAGAAAAGCAGATCAGTAATTTCTCAACCGGTCGTTATGTACGGCCGATTCCCAACGTTCCTCTGCGCGCCACCACACTGCATTTCAAACACGGCCCTACTGTTATCGGGGAAACGCGAGACCTCGCGAGACTCGTCACATGACCGCGCCACAATCGGTGCGCCATCTGGCGTCAGATGCGAATGTCGTCCAGTGTTGCCATCTAGCGGCTTGGGCATGCCGAAGCGGACGTGAATGTTGACGGGATGACAGAGGCCCGTGCTGCTGTCGTCGAGCAAGGCGACTGCGAGGGCCGCTCTCGGCACGGCGACAGGCAGGTAGAAGGAGCCGGACGGGTGTAGGGCAAAGCCGGGCACACTGTCCGTGGCGCCCGCCACTGCAGTCGAGTGTTCACCCGGCAGGTCGGCGCCAGAGTGACGGCCAATGTCCGGTAGACGGTCGCCACACCGCTGGACGTCGACCGACTGACCAACTGGATAGTGTATGCCGTCTTGGTCAACCCCGATGAGCGGCGGCATGGCCGGGGCGGGTTGGGTGGACAGCTTGCCGCAGTAGGCCCCCTCGCGCCGGTCACAAGCACCGCAACACTGTCTCTCCTCGCCCGCCATCTTGTCGGTCTTGGCG
>JAODUO010000339.1:82500-222500 GCA_025642075.2 Ridgeia piscesae
ACACATACACATACACATACACATACATATATGTGTGTGTCATGTGTGGGTACATGTGTGTGCATATGTGTGTACATGTTTGTGTACATGTTTGTGTACATGTTTGTGTACACGTGTGCTGTGACCGTATGTATGTGGTTGTGTGCGTGTGTATGAGGTATGTAAAATATGTTTTTTTTATTTAACTTTTCACTATTTCCCTTCTGAAGAACAAACAAATTAGATGCTGACTTTTATGGTTGCCCACTGCATGTCCGTATTGTGTTTAATCATTGCGATTAAATTTAACTTTGATATGGTGCAATCGCTCTTTTCGCGGTGTCGTGCAATGCACACTACGACGTCGCAGTGAGCGAGTGCACGGGCCCCGCTTCAACCTCCGTCACTGGCGGTGCATGGTTTATCGACCTGCACACTGTGTCTATGTGACCAATGGGTGATATACATGCGCCTATGACCAGGGCAGTGACCTATTTGTGTGCAGCGCTTTTTGTAATGGATTTATCATAACACAGATAACATTTTCGGTGTGACAATGCGCTTCACATCTGTAACCTGCCACCTGTGTTTAGAACGCGACAGCCTATGCCGCAGCCAAGGTTTTGGGGAATGACATCGTGTGTCTGACAAATGGAGCGTGACAACACAGCCACTAGGGCGTGACATCTTGCGTTGGACTTGACCCATCGATCGTACCGTGATAAACCGCGGGTGTAGTCGCTAGGAGACCAATGTAGGTCACAGCGATCGACGCCGTATCTCATCGATACGCGTGACTGCAGACATGCAAACCAATCCTGGCTCCCTAGTATTCCAGTTCTGTCATAAAGGAGGTTCACTCCACCATCCACAGCCCCACAAGACGACGAGAGGGACACCTCACCTGTCTAAGGTAACCGGGCTGAATGATGAAAGGGACACCTCACCTGTCTAAGGTAACCGGGCGGAATGAGTTGACTCAAGTCGGCGAGGCAGTTGTTCATCCGATCCCTCCGTTTCTTCTCAATCACTCGGTGTGTGAGCCGATCCTGAAGACAAACATAAATAATAAAAACAATTCTAACACTTCTATTATACCGCCTACATCCTTAAAAAGAGTATAATGATTAACGGGGACACGGAATCATGAAGCACGGAACCGCCGAAAGTGTATAGTCTAAAAGCAACTTCAAACAACTATGTTTTAAGGGTTTAAAAAAAAGTGGCTATTGTTTCAGAAGATTTAATTGTAATAGGGAGTTGATTCCAAATTGTTGGTGCAGCTAAGGAGAAAGGACTGTTGCCAATATTCAACCCAGTTTTAGGAACAACAAATTGCTTGGAAACGGGGGATCTAAGAGTCCTAGATATATTACAGAAATTTGCAGATTAACTGAGTATGTGGTCTACTTTATAATTATGCTATTTCATGATAGCAATGCAATACTGTTTTACTACCGGACATAGCCTAGATTATACACTCAATGTGATGGATGTGGTGTTGAAGCTCGAAACCACTGGCCACTGGTCACTGGCCACTGGTCTCTGGCCACATATGACACTGACTGATCGTTACCACCTGCTCAATCATCACGCGTTCACGCACGCCTGGACACTCACACGCGAGGTTATTAAATTATCTTTAAAGTTATTATACATCGAAAACATTGCGTAGGCAAATAGGGCCAAAGAGCAGTTGACTTGTTGCGCGCGCACACTAAAATAACCATTGGTTTCTAGTCTGTAAAACATTATTTCGGAATGTTTTTACTATTACTACAATCATAATACTCTTCTAACACAACACAATTCAAACACCATTTCCTCCCGTGCCCTGTGTGTCACCGTACTCAACCCAACGGACGGCTCTCGTCCTAAATTAATTTTACTCGAAATTAGTTTGTTGGCGACACTCTACGTGGCGCCACCGTCCCAACGCCGCCTGGCTATGGGGGTTGACGGTGTAAACGCCACACGTTCCAACGGCCACAGCACACGTCAGCATCACATACTAATTGTTATCATCGTGTAAAACTGCTTTTAAATGGCGCTAAGTGATTTCGTCTCCAGGTCATACAGTTACATTTGCAAAACATAAATATTTTTTTTGCGGCCACATATTTGTTTCGGTTTTGCGCACAATACACGACACAAACATAAATATTTATTTTACACGCAACACAACAGCTATCAGCACTGGAGTAGTTGATTATTAGTAGTTATTAGTGATAATTTTAGGTTCTGTTGTCGCCAGCAATAAAGGCGAATGTGATACACCAGAGTGGAACACCCATTATAAGATTATGTATATATATATATATATATATATATATATATATATATATATATATATATATATATATATACCATATACCGGTAATATACCATGCGTACGTATGGTATTTACACAAGGCTGTCCAACGACAAGAGTGTGCCCGTGACAGGAGTGTAACATGACAAGGAATGTCACATGACCACGGTGTGTCAGTGACTTCACAGGACAAAGGTGTTATATTAGTAGGAGCGTCCCTTTATGTCGAATGCACGACCGTGGGAGAGACAATGGACTGGAATAACCGATGTTTACCGTTCGGAGGCCTATAGTAATAGTTCCAAGTCCTCGTTTAGGGCGTCGTTTACTCGGGATGACAATGGGAGAGGTCACGTGGCCGTGTCCGAGGTCAGGTCACCTCGTTCTGCGTGGATCAAACACTCGCTAAAAGTACACTTCTCGTGAGATCACGTACAATCTCGGAGGCGGTAGGAGTCATCGCTGTGACTAACGCTCACATTTAACGCCAATAAATTGAGGGTGAATCTGATGCGCGTGATCTCCCTCCGTCGTAACTGGACGACTGGCCTGTATTTTACCTTTATATTCATGTCTCTGTGTAAGCCATGTCTACATTATTCCTGACGAACCGATAAACAACAGGTTCTGGCATGTGTCTGAAGCAGCAAAGGTAGTTAGCACCCAGACATCACAAGAGAAAAACAAATTCTACACGTGTAAGAAACTGAACAGGCAAAATGGATACATCTGTCAACTGACCAATCCAGATAAGAGCGATAACGGACTATCATCACCCATGTAGCATAACGTGATTAGAAGACGTCACGTCCTGTGAGAATTCCATATACTTACATACATACATATATATATATAAATATATATACATATATATATATTATATATATATTCACATATATGTATATGTATATATATTTATCATTTATATTTATATATATATATATATATACATATATGTGTATATATATATATATATATATATATATATATATATATATATACATATATATATATATATATGTAAATATAAATATAAATATATCGTTTTCACATACATACATTAAATGTGACAACTGACACACTGTCTGTACCTCGGCATGTAGATAAAGAGCCATAAATACGACAAAATTACTGCAATGGAATGAATCGACATCTTCGTTGATGCTGTCAACTACTTTGCACAGAGGTGTAAACATATGTCTATAAAAAAAGTTTTATTTTGTTTCTTTTCTGTAATAAATAAATAAAACTATTATATTATCCACCTTGACATGAAATTTCGCATGTAGACATTTGTCATTTTGTTTAGAAGGAACCATCGCTTAGAACGGACAAGTTTCAGCAATAAAATACAATATTTGCTTATAGCTTCAGCATGTAAACTCATATGCACATTCACATGAAAATTACAGGTGGGAGAATCGCTTGAATAATATTTTATGCAAGACTTATATAAGCTACCCAACTGTGTGATAATTATATGAAAACTACATGTAATTTACACGCATATCTCTGAGAGATCGGGCATTTAGAGTGGCTGCACCAAAATTGTGGAACTAATTACCCCAAGATGTGCGCAGTTCAACGACGTTGGCCTTTTTAAGAGTAAATAATTTATTTTAAAGACTCACTATTTTGGTGTAGCCTAAAACTGACTTATGGTTGCACATTTTATTAATTTTACAATTGTTAGATAACCACTTAGTCTACGTCGGATGTTTGTACTAAAAAATCATTTTCATTTTTATTATTTATTTACTATTATTATTACTTATTAATTAAACAATGTAGTCATCTATTTATTTAGCAATTATTATTATTATTTTATATTATATCAATATATAAGTATTCGTTGAATGTTTATATTGTGCAGCACCATAGAATATCATTATAAATAGGGTGCTACTTAAATTAATAAACATTTACATTTACGTATAATAGCATTTTATTATCTGAGATCGTAGTTACTGGTTTCAAAAACAAAAAAATTAAATACTTATTTGCACGCGGTACCAGTATGAACACTTTGGTGAAACGACGGAGTAAATCAACAGAGATGGGTGTTTGGTGTGTATATGGGTTAACATCCTCGGGTCAGTTGTTATTGCTGGGTTGTGTGAAGACTGTCGCCGTCGTCCTTGGGTGCGGTAGTAGGCCTACTGGCCTAAGGTGCACACCGTGTCTAACCGTCATCATTACACGCCGACAGTTTGACGGCTCAGTGACCGCCACACCGTCACGGACTGGGGCGGAGTACATGTAGATTACAATAGACGCTTGTCACAAACAGGATGAGGTTGGGGAGTGTAGAGTGTAGAGTGTATACAGTTATACACAGACACCAGCGTCTAAGACCACACGACAGTGGTGCGTGTTAATTGTTTTTTCAAATATCGAACATAATTGTGATTACGTAAACATAAAAGGTCACAGTAGTAACACGTAGACGCACACGGACATAGGCGTGTCTCTCTAGTGACACGTAGACGCACACTGACATAGTCGTGTCTCTCTATTGACACGTAGACGCACACTTACATAGTCGTGTCTCTCTATTGACACGTAGACGCACACTTACATAGTCGTGTCTCTCTATTGACACGTAGACGCACACTGACATAGTCGTGTCTCTCTATTGACACGTAGACGCACACTTACATAGTCGTGTCTCTCTATTAACACGTAGACGCACACTGACATAGTCGTGTCTCTCTATTGACACGTAGACGCACACTTACATAGTCGTGTCTCTCTATTGACACGTAGACGCACACTGACATAGACGTGTCTCTCTATTGACACGTAGACGCACACTTACATAGTCGTGTCTCTCTATTGACACGTAGACGCACACTGACATAGTCGTGTCTCTCTATTGACACGTAGACGCACACTTACATAGTCGTGTCTCTCTATTGACACGTAGACGCACACTTACATAGTCGTGTCTCTCTATTGACACGTAGACGCACACTTACATAGTCGTGTCTCTCTATTGACACGTAGACGCACACTGACATAGACGTGTCTCACTAGTGACACGTAGACGCACACTGACATAGTCGTGTCTCTCTATTGACACGTAGACGCACACTTACATAGTCGTGTCTCTCTATTGACACGTAGACGCACACTGACATAGTCGTGTCTCTCTATTGACACGTAGACGCACACTTACATAGTCGTGTCTCTCTATTGACACGTAGACGCACACTGACATAGACGTGTCTCTCTATTGACACGTAGACGCACACTGACATAGGCTTGTCTCTCTATTGACACGTAGACGCACACTTACATAGTCGTGTCTCTCTATTGACACGTAGACGCACACTGACATAGTCGTGTCTCTCTATTGACACGTAGACGCACACTTACATAGTCGTGTCTCTCTATTGACACGTAGACGCACACTGACATAGTCGTGTCTCTCTATTGACACGTAGACGCACACTTACATAGTCGTGTCTCTCTATTGACACGTAGACGCACACTGACATAGACGTGTCTCTCTATTGACACGTAGACGCACACTGACATAGACGTGTCTCACTAGTGACACGTAGACGCACACGGACATAGTCATGTCTCTCTAGTGACACTAAGACGCACACGTACATAGTCGTGTGTCACCAGTGACACATAGACGCACACGGACATAGACGTGTCTCACTAGTGACACGTAGACGCACATGGACATAGTCATGTCTCACTAGTGACACGTAGATGCACACGGACATAGTCGTGTCTCACTAGTGACACGTAGACGCACATGGACATAGTCGTGTCTCACTAGTGACACGTAGACGCACATGGACATAGTCGTGTCTCACTAGTGACACGTAGACGCACATGGACATAGTCGTGTCTCACTAGTGACACGTAGACGCACACGGACATAGTCGTGTCTCACTAGTGACACGTAGACGCACACGGACATAGTCGTGTCTCACTAGTGACACGTAGACGCACATGGACATAGTCGTGTCTCATTAGTGACACGTGTATGCACACGGATATAGAAGTGACACAGACGCACACGGATATAGATGTGTCTCTCTAATAACAAACACGTTCTCCGACCGACACGGAGATAAATGTGTCACATTACATTTCAAACAGAGATTGTAACTATCACGTTACACTCATTAATGCATTCGTCTAATGTGATAAGTGAGGTCGGTGACTTTAGCTACAAAACAGAAGCTTTTATCTCACAATTCACTACACGTTCGCCTTGCCATTTCAACGCAAGCTGTGGCGCAACACATCAACGGACACACACATGTTTGTTTCCTTACCCTGGCGATACAGGCTTTCTTTGAGGGCGGGTCATCGTCGTCGTCTGGGCCATAAGTCGTTGCAAACCCCAGGACCCTGCAACATAAGAGAACACGTACACACAACGTGTCACTCTCTCCTATAACGTGTCCCTCTCTTCTACAACGTGTCCCTCTCTCCTACAACGTGTCCCTCTCTCCTACAACGTGTCCCTCTCTCCTACAACGTGTCCCTCTCTCCTACAACGTGTCCCTGTCTCCTACAACGTGTCCCTGTCTCCTACAACGTGTCCCTGTCTCCTACAACGTGTCCCTCTCTCCTACAACGTGTCCCTCTTCTCCTACAACGTGTCCCTCTCTCCTACAACGTGTCCCTCTCTCCTACAACGTGTCCCTGTCTCCCACAACGTGTCCCTGTCTCCTACAACGTGCCCTCTCTCCTATAACGTGTCCCTCTCTCCTACAACGTGTCCCTCTCTCCTACAACGTGCCTCTCTCTCCTACAACGTGTCCCTCTCTCCTACAACGTGCCTCTCTCTCCTACAACGTGTCCCTCTCTCCTACAACGTGCCCTCTCTCCAATAACGTGTCCCTCTGTCCTACAACGTGTCCCTCTCTCCTACAACGTGTCCCTCTCTCCTACAACGTTTCCCTGTCTCCCACAACGTGTCCCTGTCTCCTACAACGTGTCTCAATCTCCTGCAATTTTCCCCTCACTCCAACAATGTGTTCCTCTCTCTTATAACCTCTCTCTCTCTCTCTCTCTCTCTCTCTCTCTCTCTCTCTCTCTCTCTCTCTCTCTCTCTCTCTCTCTCTCTCTCTCTCTCTCTCTCTCTCTCTCTCTCTCTCTCTCTCTCTCTCTCTCTCTCTCTCTCTCTCTCTCTCTCTCTCTCTCTCTCTCTCTCTCTCTCTCTCTCTCTCTCTCTCTCTCTCTCTCTCTCTCTCTCTCTCTCTCTCTCTCTCTCTCTCTCTCTCTCTCTCTCTCTCTCTCTCTCTCTCTCTCTCTCTCTCTCTCTCTCTCTCTCTCTCTCTCTCTCTCTCTCTCTCTCTCTCTCTCTCTCTCTCTCTCTCTCTCTCTCTCTCTCTCTCTCTCTCTCTCTCTCTCTCTCTCTCTCTCTCTCTCTCTCTCTCTCTCTCTCTCTCTCTCTCTCTCTCTCTCTCTCTCTCTCTCTCTCTCTCTCTCTCTCTCTCTCTCTCTCTCTCTCTAGTTTACGTGATGCTATGCGTATATCTCCCACCAACTCTTCGGCATCTGCGGCTATAGTCCTCATTGTAGCCAAAGCAATTAATCTAGTCGACTTTCCACTGGATAAATGCCACTTCCTATCGTGAATTTATAACCTGTAATAGGGCGTGCAAGTCTCGCGCGCGAAAACGAGGCTGGGGGCAGTTGGGGGCAGGAGGTCCATATACTCCATGTTAACATATAGAACTTTGTTTTGTTTTGGTCGTAATAATAGAACTATCCCGAAATAGCGTATTTCAGTTATATTGTCCGAAGGATTATTACAAGCAGAAGCAGTGGAACACTTTGCCGGTGACAATGATCACGGAAATCATAAATTGTAATCGATTATTATGGTGGTTGCCATGGCAATAGCGGCAAGTACCTGTGTTTGGCGATCTTGACTAATAATGAAGAGTGCCAGTTTTCGCGCAGTACAACCTGTTTGGGCCAAACGTATACATGTGATATGATTCTGTGCATTTAGACAACTTGTCAGATATAAGTGCTTATCGAAACCACAACGTATAGCAATGAAAAACGCAAATCCCGTAAAAGACATATACAGCCTAGCATCGTGTCGATTATCTGCACTACATAAATCGCTATGCGTCTATGATAGTGTGGTAAACTCAATATTAAATCGGACATTTAAGATAAGAAACGTATAACACAAGATATTTATGAACTGATTTTCATAGTATTCATCAGTCGGAAGCTACAACTGTCATCCATCGTTAGAATATTATTCTTGTGTCCAGTCCCCAATTAGTCTCGCTTAGTCCCCAATAAGCTCCAGTCGCGCGGAGTCACGCCATGTATCGTGACCCACTTGCAGGCCCTATAAGCAAAGTTAAATGTTGTGGAGTTACTGGTTTGAACGCCAACACCACCTCATCAACGTGAAGGAAGGAATGTTTAATTATTGTTTCATCAGAGTAAGGGACAACATGTTGGTATTTCTCATGTTTTTGTCAGTTGGTTTGTGAGATGTAGCGCGAGGAATGTGGTGACCGGTTATAGACGATCTTGTGTAGGCGCTTGGGGTTCGTGTCTCATTAATAATGTATCTTACATTATAACTGACTGATACTACTGCGCCCACCGCTGAACGACGTAGACATCGAGCGCTGCCATCGACTGGGGCGCCAGACAGGTCTCACACGTCCCAGGACAATGATCGTACGTTTCAAGTCGGACAAACTACGCGACTCTGTATACGATGCTGAGGGACAACTAAAGACCTTCAATAAGACGAAAGAGCCGGCACGACGCGTCTACATCAACGAAGACCTCACCAAGCGACGATCGTTGATGGCTGCTTACGAAACAAGAAAACTACGAGATTCAAAGAAGATCGCGGACTGCTGGATATACGACGGTCACGTTGTCATTAAAGACAACAACAGTTCAATCAAACGAATCAATTCACCCCAGGAACTTAAAATGTATTAACTGGTTACACACTGGTTAACTGGAATACACACGCTGATGTGTGTTTCACACATATTTAGGTTGTCACATAGGCAATGTTATGTGGTATATGTACCATAAACAATAATTATTTATGTCGCACGACGCACGTAATAGATGCATTATTATAACGACGACGAACATTATTATGTTACATCCCTGATGTCGAATATTATTTCACATCATACTTTTATATGTGTGTGTTTGTATATATATATATATATATATATATATATATATATATATATACATACATACATACATACGTACATACGTACATACGTACGTACGTACGTACGATATAGTACGTACGTACGTATGTATGTATGTAAAATGAGTACGTACATATATAACTACTGTATAAGTAACTGTAAAGACGAATATGGATAGGTATAAATAATCATTATCCAACAGACTGAAATATGTATACCTGCTACACTCTCTCCATTAATTGAAGATTATTATTAACTGTTTGCTAGTCCAACTGTTTGCTAGTCGTTTTTTTTTTTGGCCAAGCTGTTTTGCATAGCCACGTGTCCATCCATATCTAATCTTCTTAAAATAATTGTTTGACATTTATGAATGTGTATGCAAAGTCTCAACTAGTATAATGATACTTGTGTTCATTTATTTAACGATCTTTTTCTTGTATAGCTTTATTCTTTCTACAATGACATCGCTCGTCTGTGACCTAACAAAATACTATATTGTAAGCTATTTATTGTCAAGAAAGTATGGATGAAATATTAAGTAATTATACTGAACTAGATCTCAGGTACTTGTACGAGAGAAATACCCAATATGAAAATGTAGAAACAAACCCTTTTAATTTAGCAGATATAAATAGTAATTATTATGATATTAACGATATCCTTCCTGACAAGTTTAGTCATAATAATTTTCAGTGTAAAGTGCTCCACCGGGACTCTCATCAAAATTTGATCAACTTCAAACATTACTGTCAGAGCTCTCTGATGCACATGTGGACATTGACTATATTTTGTTATGTGAGACTTTTATAAATGATGATAATGCGCATCTTTTCAAGCTGCCCAATTATAACTATAATTATCAAAATAGAAAGATTAAAGCTAAAGGTGGTGTCTATTCAACGGTATAAGGCAATATTACAATCAAACAGTCAAGGCACTGATCAAAATTTCGACTATCTAAAATTTACTCTTATAAACCCTCAACTGACCTTTTACATCTATATTTAGCCGCAAATACAATTCCCACGATTACTAAGCCAACGCGTATCACCCATACTTCTGCTACTCTCGATATTGATAACATATATGTACGGCACACAACCCCATTTAGATTTAACAAGAATTTGTTCACTCTGATATACTACTCAGCGATATATCTGACCATTTACCTATATTCTGTCTTATCGGAAAGCGGAAACCCTCAAAGATACGTAATGAGCCATTACTACACAAACATAGACCTTTATTTAACGTGTCGATTCGACACATAAAATCTGTACTCCAGCAAATTAATTGGATATATCTTCATCAATTAGACATAAATAATGCGTTTAAAACTTTACTGAATATTTAAATTATACCATTGCATCATTCGCACCAGAGAAAACTGTCAAAATTAAATCGAAATATGTCATTCGGAATGTTTGGATGCCTACAGGACTAATGCAATCATCTTTAACCTCAAATAAACTGTATCGGAAATGTATTAGCAAACCTAAGACACATCCAGCTCACATCCGTTATGCTAAATATAGAAATATCTATAATAAGTTAAAACAAATTGCAAAAACAACCTACTATGCTAATAAATTAAACACATTCAAGAATGACTCTAAAAGAACATGGAATTTACTAAATAATTTGATTGAAAAAAACAACGATAAATCTGGCATTTCTTTAGATTTCAAACATAATAATGCTGTAATTATAGATCCTGATCAAATATCTAATGCATTTTGTAATTTCTATACAAATGTTGGTACAAACCATGCCACTGCAATACCTCTATCCAAAATAAAATTTACATCTTATCTTCAGAATTGCCCTAAACATAACTCAAATAGTATGTTCATGAGCCCAACCGATGCAAGTGAGATCAGGGAAATAACAAAGTCACTTCAACCTAAGAAAAGTACAAGTCATGACAATTTGAGTGCGCTTGTTATAAAGTTATTTGGTGAGCAAATAGCTATGCCTTTATATATTTTAATAAACATGTCAATGTCTGAGGGAATAGTACCAGATGAATTGAAAATTGCGAAATTTATACTACACAAGTCAAATGCTAAATACGATATTTCCAATTACAGACCTATAGCATTGTTACCTTCAATTTCTAAAATACTGGGAAAAGTTGTATATAAAAGGACTTTTCATTTCATTCAAACTACTAAAATATTAAACAATAACCAATATGGTTTTCGTGAAAAACATTCAACAACAAATGCAATAACTGCACTTACTAGTGATGTTATAAAAGCTTTGGAAAATAAAGACTCGGTCCTTAGTGTTTTCTTGGATTTAAGTGAAGCATTCGATACAATTGATCATCAAATCTTATTATATAAACTTGAATTTTATGGAACACGAGGTACTCCTCTCAAATGGTTTAAAAGTTGTCTGTCAACTCGGAAACAATAATATGTTAAGTATAATAATAGTGATTCGCTTCAACGACATCACATACGGCGTCCGGCAGGGGTCTATACTTGGTCCGCTCCTGTTTATAATATACATAAAATGATCTCCCGTTTTGTGTAGAGCATTGTAAAACTATACTATTTGCTGATGACACAACTATATACAAGACTGGAAAACAAGTTAATGATATATACGAAGATATGAACAAGGAACTTCATATATTAGGTGACTGGTTTCGTGCAAATAAATTATCTCTAAATATTTCCAAAACGAAATGCATGTTAGTCTGTAGATCCCACCTCCTGAGAATGAAGAACTTATTTCAACAATGTCTGATACAATTGTCCAGCGTAAGAAGTGTGTACAATTTCTAGGTCTTCATATTTATGAAAAACCTGATTGGCACGAACACATAAACAAATGCAAAAAATAATTAACCAGTGATTTATATGTAATCAATAAAGTTAACAGCTACCTTCCTGTGTCCGCACTTAAAATAATTTATTACACTTTAGTTTACCTTTACTTGACATATGGAATCATCTTGTGGGGGTCTACATATAAAACGTACTTGACAAAATTATTTATTATCCCAAAACAATAGTTCGATCCGTACAAAAAATAAATTATTGGGAACATTCTCACCCCCTCTTTACGTGCTTAAAATTAATTAAATTGAATGATGTATACGAACTGGAAATTAAGAATTTTTTGTATAATTATGTTCACAGGAGTCTACCTCATTATTTATCCGATATCTTTACATTTACCCATGACATACACATTCACGAAACTAGACAAACCTCACACATACGTCCTTTTACTTCTCTAACGGTAAAATCTTCTAACAGTTTTTTTAAATGTAAAGGTCCATTGATATGGAACAGAATTTTGTTTACTATCCAGCATAATTATTAAAATAAATGGTATATTGATAATAAAATAATGAGTATGACATTATGTAAAATTAATGTAAAACATGTACAAGATAATAAATAGGTAAAATTAAATAAAAAATTAAATAAACTGACAGGTGTCTATACTTCATATACAGAGCTAGCTGAAGATTATTAAATATAAAATACCTGTTCATATACGTATGTAATTATATCCTTGTCATTGTCGTTAGTTGGTATTACTACACGTTTGCTATACATGTTAATTGAACATTATTATTGAAAATTATTGTTACGTTTTCAGTTATAAAAACTATAAGTAAGTGTGGCACGTGAAATTATTATTATTATTATTATAACATTATTGTTTATGCAGTTATGGTAGGGTTGGCAGCGACCAGTTTAATTTATGAGAAATGGTTTCATAATTATAATTATTATCTATACAAACTGGTAACAGCCTTAATTGGCTCCGCTGTCTGCCCGGAATCGTACATTGATATAATTGATTGTTAAATTCTTAGTTTAAACATACGGTTTACATATGTGTTTTGTACGATTCCAAAAAATAAATATTCATTCATTCATTCATTCATTCATTCATTCATTCATTCATTCATTCATTCATTCATTCATTCATTCATTCATTCATTCATTCATTCATTCATTCATTCATTCATTCATTCATTCATTCATTCATTCATTCATTCATTCATTCATTCATTCTTCATTCATTCATTCATTCATTCATTATTCATTCATTCTTCTTTTTTTAATCCCTCTTTCTAATTGTGTATGTGTTTTTTTTTAAGCTTTTGTTTGAAATTATAATATATATATATATATATATATATATATATATATATATATATATATATATATATATTTGTTGTGGGGTGGCCCCCCCCAAATAAAAAATCCGCTGTTAAAGGGCCTTCCTTACAATGTGTCTCGCGGTTTGTCTCTCCTGTTGACGCAAGCCGCGGCTATCGCTCACAGAATTGGGCCACATTTCAACAAACTGAGAGATTTACGATGTTTCACTCGTGACAATGTCAGTGTGCAGCTGGGTCCTCGCGCCGCTGTCTCTGTGGCCCACGGTGTTGGTGTGACTTTACACCTGGCAAGAACACCACAAAATTATACAAACGCACTTCCTTGCAGTGGTCATTGACGGGGATGTTCGAATCTCGATGATAAATGGAAACATCGGGACAAGAATCTCAGGGGGAAGTTTGTTCCGTACAGTCACTGACTCAGTCAGCCAATCGTCACAGAAGCAACATTGTCTATGTGTTTGCTTTCTCACTCATCGACACACAAATGAATGCGGTGGACCTATCGCTGAAATGCGTCATAACGAAGCGATATAGAGTTGACATTATTGATGGCGCGGTGGGTCAGGGCGCCCTGACCTCGGTCGTTGCGTGCAAACAACACGTGTGCACACGACACGGATGCTCCTCTCCGAGTGTACTTCGGCTTCCATACACAGGAGTCACTCGTACATACTACCATACGGGGCCTACTCTTCCCTTGACACTCTCTTCCCTCCTCTGGCGCCCTCTCACACACAGCCCAACTCTAACTCGGCTGTAACCGTCAATTCCACTCTAATCGTCAAATCTAACTGCAAACTCGACTCTATCTATCCCATCACCCCACTCTAATCGCAAAACTGTAGCTATCATACTCATCTTAACCGCCGAACTGACTCTAACGGTAACATTACTCTAACCTTCAGACCAACTCTAACCACCAATCCCACTCTTAACATCACCCTAACTCTAACGCTACTATCTCCACCCGGCTGTAACAATTACACATTTCAACAATGTGGCACCTCACTCTAAAATCAACTCCACCTTAACAATCATCTCCACTCTAAACGTCTCTCTTACCCAACCCTGCTATGATACAAATCCTCCCTAAATCTGACTGACTACAATCACCCTCACCCCATTAAATGCCCCACAGACGTCGACCTGCATTCGTGTCGATCTTCTCTACATGTCGAATTCGTTTATAAATGTACAGCAGTCAGGAATTCGTGCAGAAATGTACCAAGGTTTTAACAGCATTTAAGAAGTTTGCCATCAAAAACTTCACGCTTCAGATGGCATGTGGACTAAGTCGCCTCAAACCATTTTCCGAAAGGTATGACCTAATTATTATCTAACCAAGGCCTACAATACACTGCACTCAACCTTGACACACAGCGCCAGTTTGAAACGGTCCCTAGTTATGAGCCGTACTGAGACGGTCCCCGCTATTATTAGCGCGGTGTCCCGCTCAGGTCATGCTGACCCAGTGAGCTCGATAATCACGTGTGGCGGTGTGCGCACGAGACGAATACACAGCTACGGCCGCCAATCGGTGATCAAGAAGCGGTCAAGCACCTATGCATGGTGGCCCATTATAGCGCCTGGGTCACTTCATTACTATGTCGAGTGAACCACTTCGCTCGCCTCTCGCAATGCGACACGAAAACAACGGATCAGATACGTCTGGTAATTTATATCTAGCATCATATGTCAACACAATTATTATGTGGCCGTGGCTCGTGACAGTTGATAACGGAGGACAGTGAGCTTCTCCGGTGTGCATTTATCACCCACAGGCAGCGCTGTGTCGTATATCCGCACAGCGTTGTTTGTTGGTTGGTTGTTTTGAAGATACTATAAAAAGATATTATTGATGCGGCCGGAAACATAACAAATATACGTAATCTCTCTCCAGAGACACTTTACTTCATCACAAACACGCTATATCTGCACACCTCGCTTACTAGATCATCATGCTTCACATACACAGTCACCTTTCCTTCCTACACAGTCACCTTTCCTCTATACACAGTCACCCTCCCTCTCTACACAGTCACCTTTCCTCTCTACACAGTCACCCTTCCTCTCTACCCAGTCAGCCTCCTTCTCTACACAGTCACCCTCCCTCTCTACACAGTCACATTTCCTCTCTACACAGTCACTTTTCCTCTCTACACAGTCACCCCCCTCTCTACACAGTCACCTTTCCTCTCTACACAGTCACCCTCCCTCTCTACACAGTCACCCTCCCTCTCTACACAGTCACATTTCCTCTCTACACAGTCACCTTTCCTCTCTACACAGTCACCCTCCCTCTCTACACAGTCACCTTTCCTCTCTACACAGTCACCCTCCCTCTCTACACAGTCACCTTTCCTCTCTACACAGTCACCTTTCCTCTCTACACAGTCACCTTTCCTCTATACACAGTCAACTTTCCTCTCTACACAGTCACCCTCCCTCTCTACACAGTTACCCTACCTCTCTACACAGTCACCTTTCCTCTATACACAGTCACCCTTCCTCTCTACACAGTCACCTTTCCTCTCTACACAGTCACCTTTCCTCTCTACACAGTCACCTTTCGTCTACACAGTCACCTTTCCTCTCTACACAGTCATCTTTCCTCTCTACACAGTCACCCTCCCTCTCTACACAGTCACATTTCGTCTACACAGTCACCTTTCCTCTCTACACAGTCACCTTTCCTCTCTACACAGTCACCTTTCCTCTACACAGTCACCTTTCCTCTCTACACAGTCACTTTTCCTCTCTACACAGTCACCCTCCCTCTCTACACAGTCATCTTTCCTCTCTACATAGTCACCCTCCCTCTCTACACAGTCACCCTTCCTCTCTACACTGTCACATTTCCTCTCCACACAGTCATCTTTCCTCTCTACACAGTAACCTTTCCTCCTTACACAGTCACTCTCCCTCTCTACACAGTCACTTTTCCTCTCTACACAGTCAACTTTCCTCTCTACACAGTCACCTTTCCTCACTACACAGTCACCCTCCCTCTCTACACAGTCACCTTTCCTCTCTACACAGTCATCTTTCCTCTCTACATAGTCACCCTCCCTCTCTACACAGTCACCCTTCCTCTCTACACAGTCACATTTCCTCTCTACACAGTCACCTTTCCTCTCTACACAGTCACCCTCCCTCTCTACACAGTCACCTTTCCTCTCTACACAGTCACCCTCCCTCTCTACACAGTCACCCTTCCTCTCTACACAGTCACATTTCCTCTCCACACAGTCATCTTTCCTCTCTACACAGTCACCCTCCCTCTCTACACAGTCACCTTTCCTCTCTACATAGTCATCTTTCCTCTCTACATAGTCACCCTCCCTCTCTACACAGTCACCCTTCCTCTCTACACTGTCACATTTCCTCTCCACACAGTCATCTTTCCTCTCTACACAGTCACCTTTCTCTCTACACAGTCACCTTTCCTCTCTACACAGTCACCTTTCCTCTCTACACAGTCACCTTTCCTCTCTACACAGTCACCTTTCCTCTAAACAGTCACCCTCCCTCTCTACACAGTCATCTTTCCTCTACACAGTCACCCTCCCTTTCTACACAGTCACCTTTCCTCTCTACACAGTCACTTTTCCTCTCTACACAATCACCCTCCCTCTCCACACAGTCACCTTTCCTCTCTACACAGTTACTTTTCCTCTTTACACAGTCCCCGTTCGTCTCTACACAATCACCCTCCCTCTCTACACAGTCACCTTTCCTCTCTACACAGTCACCTTTCCTCTCTACACAGTCACCTTTCCTCTACACAGTCACCCTCCCTCTCTACACAGTCACCCTCCCTCTCTACACAGTCACCTTTCCTCTCTACACAGTCACCTTTCCTCTCTACACAGTCACCTTTCGTCTACACAGTCACCCTCCTTCTCTACACAGTCACCCTCCCTCCCTACACAGTCACCTTCCCTCTACACAGTCACCCTCCCTCTGTACACAGTCACCCTCCCTCTCTACACACTCACCCTCCCTCTCTACACAGTCACCCTCCCTCTCTACACATTCACCTTTCCTCTCTACACAGTCACCTTTCCTCTCTACACAGTCACCTTTCGTCTACACAGTCACCCTCCTCTACATAGTCACCCTTCCTCCCTACACAGTCACCCTCCCTCTCTACACAGTCACCCTCCCTCTCTACACAGTCACCCTCCCTCTCTACACAGTCACCCTTCTCTACACAGTCACCCTCCCTCCCTACACAGTCACCTTTCCTCTCTACACAGTCACCTTTCCTCTCTACACAATCACCTTTCTCTACACAGTCACCCTCCTCTACACAGTCACCCTCCCTCCTACACAGTCACCCTCCCTCTCTACACAGTCACCCTCCCTCTCTACACAGTCACCCTCCCTCTCTACACAGTCACCCTCCCTCTCTACACAGTCACCCTCCCTCCCTACACAGTCACCTTTCCTCTCTACACAGTCACCTTTCCTCTCTACACAGTCACCTTTCCTCTCTACACAGTCACCCTCTCTACACAGTCACCCTCCCTCTCTACACAGTCACCCTCCCTCTCTACACAGTCACCCTTCCTCTCTACACAGTCACCCTCCCTCTCTACACAGTACCCTTCTCTACACATCACCTCCCTCCCTACACAGTCACCTTTCCTCTCTACACAGTCACCTTCCTCTCTACACAGTCACCTCCCTCTCTACACAGTCACCTTCCCTACACAGTCACCCTCCCTCTCTACACATTCACCTTTCCTCTCTACACAATCACCCTCCCTCCCTACACAGTCACCCTCCCTCTCTACACATTCACCCTCCTCTCTACACTTATTCACTTCGTACTATTAAAATCTAACATTCACTTTGCCTCTCAATCATCCATCCTCGCCTACACAGTCACCTATCTCTAAATTCACTTTACTCTCTACGACAATACCCTCCTACTAATCAATTTTCATTATATTTACCCCTTATCATTCCGTATTTAAATCATTTGTTGTGACGCAATTTTGAATAGTGCGAAAACCAACGCTTACGAAACAGTCCGACTATAGAACGTGTGGGTGGGGTGGTGGTACTGCATCGAAGCTCACGCACAAAACCCATACGTTATAATTGTCGTAGTATGAACCACTTATATAAGCCGCGTACCCAGCAGTGAGTGACGTCACTCGACCTTACAAGTCGATCTGTCTGTTGTGCCGAGTGCTGCGACAACAAGTGCGCGCGTGTCGTGGTGACCTGCCTCAGTCTATCGCCTGCGGCGGGTCGCTGCGCCCGTAGAACCAACGGCGGCCCGGGGTCTATATCGCTGCCATCGGGGGGCCAGCGCAAAGCACAACTTTCGTGTGTTATCATTCGCGGCCGTGCGTGGGCTGTGAACAGCGCTGGACTGGACACACTAGTGCAGTTGGCCGAGAACTGACCGACTTTTCTCGTGACGGTTAACTGCGACCGGAAGATAAGCGGCTCTCATTGAGACCACAGATAAAACAGAAAGACGGCAGCCGCAACAGAATGGCAAGAAAAACGATACGCTTGAACCAACCGACTGAAATAACTGTTAAGCCAAAATAAAACTTACTACGTGTAATGTTTAGTTACAAACCGTGGCTATATGTGTGTGTGCTAGTGAATAACCGTGACACGTAGACCATAGATCCGACACGTGCAGTGACTGTGTATATGTGTATCTAGTGGTGTAGGCTTACTCTTTACTCGTGTTTTAATAAATACAACGCATGCGCGAAGTACATCCAACATTGTCGTGGTCTCGTAGTCGCCTATCAGCTGTGTTTTACGAACAACGCCAAATGCGAGGCAAGTCGACATCAATCACGTTTTAACTGCTACAACCGTCATCATCGGAGTTGTATGTGCTCTGTGTCTCGGATAACAAAAGACACTCAGGTAATGTCACCTGCTGCCATGTCACCGCCCGCCACTGGCTCAGTCGGGGGCAACTACGGAGAACAAGAGGCTTACAGGTGCAACTTGTTCGGCATTCTCCAAATAGTGTCCGCCATTATAAGGCGTGTGCGTGTGCGTGTGCGTGTGCGTGTGCGTGTGCGTGTGCGTGTGCGTGTGCGTGTGCGTGTGCGTGTGCGTGTGCGTGTGCGTGTGCGTGTGCGTGTGCGTGTGCGTGTGCGTGTGCGTGTGCGTGTGCGTGTGCGTGTGCGTGTGCGTGTGCGTGTGCGTGTGCGTGTGCGTGTGCGTGTGCGTGTGCGTGTGCGTGTGCGTGTGCGTGCGTGGCGGGCGGCGGACGGACGGACGGACGGGCGTGGGTGCATGTGTGTGAGAGAGTCAGTGTAAACTCTCTCGCTATTGTTCGCGGCAATATGTGCACGTTAGATGCAAACCTGAACTACTAATATGCAAAACGACCACAGTTTACATTTCACCTCGACTATACAAAATGAAAACAATAGCTTTTTTGTATTTCGGTCAAGTTTCGTACTCCGCAGGTGAACAACAACGTGTCAGGGCAGAACACCGATACATAACAGTGCGCCACTGTCGACAACTGTCCAACATTTTGGCAAAGATATCTGTCATCACAGAAACGGGAATAAGTTACACAAAGTTCAGGAATCCGCGGGTTCTGCCGTAGGCGATAAGCGTCAGGCAGGCGATGTTTGAAAGTGCAACACAAATTTAATAATTTACTATGTGCTTGATGGCTAGAGCCTAAGGCCTCGCATTAATAATCTCAACACAAACTGATAGAGCCTGGCAGTGGCGCAGCCCGCCATGGTGATTACTTACTGAAGTAAGATCAAGTTGCGCGCTATGGCCAGCCAGGCAATCTACCTTGTCGATTTTCTAATGTGTGGTCGGAACTTAATATCGCGAGTTTATTGTCTAGCTACTAGTCCTATGTAGCGGCTTTTTAGAGAGAGGAGTAATTAATCAGGCTATAGGCCCGCAATCTGAACTGAAAAGTGGGGGGGGGCAATTACTATGCTGTCCCCCAAGCTGAACATAGGGGACGCGTCTCTCCAGTTCCGCATCGATCGACGCCCATGGCCACGGTATTCCGAGGTTGACATATCTGACATGCCGACTGTTGGCTGACATGTCACGCTGCCCTCAGAGGCATGGTAAGTGAGAAAGAAGGCGCACTCACCGCTTGCTGAGACTCATCCAGCTCGCTGTCTTTTCCATCGTCGTCGCGGCAACGTCAGTCTCGTCCGGACCAGTAACGGTCGTGGCCCGTCGGCACGGCACGGCACGGCACGGTACGGCAGTGGGCCAAGTGGACGTCTTTGGACACACTGCCTCAATCGTCAAGTCCGGGTCACGAGTGGTACGCCTATAGCGCTCGTTCACGTGTGAGCTCGCGTGCGGCTGCCAGTCGCTCGAGACGGCCTAGCGCTAGTGACGCCAGGGAGCGCTCACGGTCGCCGTGTCGTTGCTCGGTGACGGCGGTGGCCGTGGCCGTGGCCGTGGGCGGGGCTGTGGTAGTCAACGGACGGCGTACAGCGTGTACATTATGCATGCGTACGAACGGCGTTGATACACACGCACACACGCAAACACGTACACGTACACGCACGCGCACGCGCACGCGCACGCGCACGCACACGCACACGCACACGCACACGCACACGCACGCCACGCACACGCACACGCACACGCACACGCACACACACACACACACACACACACACACACACACACGTATACCATACATATATACATATGACATAACATATGCAGGTAGCCACACACAGCGTTTACTACACACACACACAGTGTATGCTTCAATTAAACTGTACCAAATGCGTTACTTGATGTACGTGCTGAACACACAAAAACGATGATAACAATAAAAAAGCGAAAACGACGACGGTCATGATGTCAACAGCGACAGCGACAGCGACAGCGACAGCGACAGCGACAGCGACAGCGACAGCGACAGCGACAGCGACAGCGACAGCGACAGCGACAGCGACAGCGACAGCGACAGCGACAGCGACAGCGACAGCGACAGCGACAGCGACAGCGACAGCGACAGCGACAGCGAACAGAACAGCAACAACGACGACAATGGCGAAAACTATAACAACAGTGTCAATTAACTACTACAACAACGACGAGAACGACAATAACAACTACAAAGGTTATCAAATATGTGTGAACATTTAATAATAATAATAAACATAATAATACGTAACAAGACTAATAATAATAATAACTGGTTTGGTTTGCTTATTCATTAAAACTTTTATCAACAATAGTTCCTTTGGCATTACTTGGGCTCGCTTGTAACCCATAACTGCCAAACTGCCAAAAAAAGTAGCGCGGTGTGCCTCGGGGTACGACGTGACCCACCGGCTGGGTCACGGTCACCTGCCGTCTTCACGTGTCACTCTAAACTGAGTCAGGTTATGTACACAAGTTATTTAAAACCGTGTCATTTCGCATCATTCAGCTGATCTCGACGTTGTCAACAAACCAATTGTGTGGGCCCATAGACGCGGGGACAAGCTAAGACGGGTGCGAACATGTGTCTAGAGTACGCATGTACACAAAAACGTCCGAAAACACTTGGCAATGGGCACGAGGAGGTCATAGAAAGTTTGTTTGGGCGCCGCGGGGACTAACATGTTCTCAACAGCACCATCTCTCCACCGTCTTGCACCGCCCTCCTCCGTCTTGCAACGCCCTCCCCCGTCTTGCACCGCCCTCCCCCGTCTTGCACCGCCCTCCCCGTCTTGCACTGCCCTCCCCCGTCTTGCACCGCCCTCCCCCGTATTGCACCGCCCTCCCCGTCTTGCACTGCCCTCCCCCGTCTTGCACCGCCCTCCCCCGTCTTGCACCGCCCTCCCCCGTCTTGCACCGCCCTCCCCCGTCTTGCACCGCCCTCCCCGTCTTGCACTGCCCTCCCCCGTCTTGCACCGCCCTCCCCCGTATTGCACCGCCCTCCCCGTCTTGCACTGCCCTCCCCCGTCTTGCACCGCCCTCCCCGTCTTGCACTGCCCTCCCCCGTATTGCACCGCCCTCCCCCGTATTGCACCGCCCTCCCCGTCTTGCACCGCCCTCCCCCGTCTTGCACCGCCCTCCCCGTCTTGCGCCGCCACCCCCCGTCTTGCACCGCCCTCCCCCGTCTTGCACCGCCCTCCCCTTCTTTCACTGCCTTCCCCCGTCTTGGAACGCCCTCCCAGTCTCGCGCAGCCCTCCTCCGTCTTGCGCCGCCATCCCCCGTCTTACACCGTCCTCCTCCGTCTTGCACCGCCCCCCGTCTTGCATCGCCCTCCCCTGTCTTGCACCACCCTCGCCCGTCTTGCACCGCCCTCTCCCGTCTTGCATCACCCTCCTCGTCTTGCACCGCCCTCCCCCGTCTTACACCGCCCTCCCCCGTCTTGCACCGCCCTCCCCCGTCTTGCAACGCCCTCCCCCGTCTTGCACCGCCCACCCCCCACCTTGCATCACCCTCCTCGTCTTGCACCGCCCTCCCCCCTCTTACACCGCACCCCCCGTCTTGTACCGCCCTCTCCCGTCTCGCACCGCCCTCGCCCGTCTTGCACCGCCGTTCCCCGTCTTCCACCGCTCTCCTCCGTCTTGCACCGCCGTTCACCGTCTTGCACCACCCGCCTCTGTCTTGCACCGCCCTCCCTCGTGTTGCACCGCCGTTCCCCGTCTTGCACCACCCTCCCCCGTCTTGCACCACCCTCCTCTGTCTTGCATCGCCCTCCCCCGTCTTGTACCGCCGTTCCCCGTCTTGCACCACCCTCCCCCGTCTTGCACCGCCCTCCTCTGTCTTGCATCGCCCTCCCCCGTCTTGCACCGCCGTTCCCCGTCTTGCACCACTCTCCCCCGTCTTGCACCGCCCTCCTCCGTCTTGCACCGCCCTCCCCCGTCTTGTACCACCGTTCCCCGTCTTGCACCACCCTCCCCCGTCTTGCACCGCTCTCCCAGTCTTGCACCGCCCTCCCCCGTTTTGCACCGCCCTCCCCCGTCTGCCCATAAATATACTGAATGAAACGAGCGGATGCGACGACATGAAAAGTACAGTTAAAGGTTCGTCAATTCTCAGCATCCCAAATGAATTCGTTCCGATGTCGCTAACGTGCACCTTCAAGCCCACCTAAAATAAGAATAAATCGGTCGACGGTAAACAGCCCGCCAAA
Organism: Ridgeia piscesae; assembly: GCA_025642075.2. Taxonomy (NCBI): domain Eukaryota; kingdom Metazoa; phylum Annelida; class Polychaeta; order Sabellida; family Siboglinidae; genus Ridgeia; species Ridgeia piscesae. The sequence continues at coordinate 106,264 of JAODUO010000339.1, forward strand.
CCCGAGATAGTGTTCGCGATGGACCAACAGTTAACTGTCTAACATTATAATCTCACCACTCTTATTATAACTATACACATCCATTCGTATTCTAAATGTGCTCTGTTGGGTAGATACCACATTTGATTTCCAAATAGGCGGTTATTGTAACGTTTCTTTGATTTCCCGCTAGGTTTTGGAAGCTCTGGTACTGACAGTTGCAAGCATCGATTCACACTTAACTTGATACTCCTTCATTTCAGTGGCATAGCCAGAGGGGGGCCCCATGGCCCCCAATCCGGAAGAATTAGGATGGTGGGGAACAGAGGACCAATATCTGGCTGCCTGATTCACAGAGTCACAAAGTACAAAGAGCATAAGGATGCATACATAAGACTTACCTACTCAGTTGTACACAATTGTATGTACAACTGTAACTATTGCCCATTTTAACTCTCACTCTGCCCACATGCGATTTGTGAATTCGAATTACTTACTATGAAATGTCATAAACATAATATTTCCTGTTTAGATCTTATTACTATAAATCCGTTCAGCACGTTTATTCGAAACCTTTTTAACAAGGATATTGTTCAAAATATTATAATGATGAGTGTTTTGTTTACGTTTTAATAATAGACACTTGTACACGTTTTCCCACGTCGTGACTTTTCAATCACGATTTTCGATGTGCAGCTACGGCGGGCGTGAACATTTATCCGATAATATCAGGCTGAATTGTCGTTCAAGAATGAACGTGGAAACTGTGTTAATCGCGTCACGAGTACCGAGTGGTCTGCGGGTCAAGATCTGGGACACGACATAATGTGTACGGACAAGTACTCCGGCGTCGGTAACGTGCTGCCAGCGTCGAATAACAACCGAGCCGCCTGACTCAACCGTCACGAGACACACGACCCGCGTGACTTCCTTTTATATCATAATACTGTAACCACGATGGCTTCGTTTTATATAATCGGTTACTGCCTTGCTTAACTTGCTTCAATGCACAGCTGTAGTCGTTTTAAATGCGCAATTACGAGTTTAAGTATGGCTTAACCTTAGCAATATTGGACTACGACAATCTTGTTGACTTTATCCTTTATTTTCATTCAACCGTTTATTGTCTGTATCAGCAATGTTCAATTCTTTTCATAGTGTTCTGGCCTGGTTCACCAGCGGCGCATGCGCCACTCGACTCAATCGGCGTCCTTCTGACGCAACGACAACTAAAATTTTAGTCACTTGAAGTGGGGGGGGACCTATCCCACTGTTAATGACGTTAATGGGGTGCTTGGCCTCGACATTCTCCCCTCCTATTCCTTGATGCCTTGCACCCTACACAGACGGGGCGTGAATGTTTGTTTCAACTATCCGATGCCGACCCATTTCCAATACATATCACTATATCCGTGTGCCATTCTGTTCGACGACCGCTGTCAACTTCCTTCTTCAAATCATCCGCCGCCCAGACACACCACGGAAAGAACACAATCTGTCTTCATTTTCGGTAACCCGTGTTCGTCTGTTGGCAGTTCGTCTGACAGACCGTTCCTCTGCTATCAGTCGAAACTGGTTTGCATTTTAACCTGTCACAGGGGACCTATCCCATGTGCGTGAACAAATGTCCGAGTACCCGCAATCTCTTAGAACCGCACCGTGGTCGTTTACGGTTGGTCTACGCGCCAGAAAACTACTCACGGGAGTTTGCAAGTGCGTCGACAAACAGACAGCAATTTAGTACGTGTGGCCATGTGTACCACCGCTCACGTGGTTGACTATGACCATTGCAACCATTTTAGATCCTCTTAGGCGAAATATACTTTAAATACAGCGTACAGAGTCGGTGAACAGTGATGAGTGTCTTTTCTTTAGTGACGTTATTCAGTAACTTGCTTCACTTCCGTGTCCATCTACACGACAACCCTCGCAGTGACGCCCACGTATACAGCTGAAATGTAATAATGATTGTCTATTCTACGAAAATATATGTGACGTCACTCACGAACTGTCGTGCTTGTAGTACACGTGTGCAGTTAAATTCAGTTATGATTACCATCACGATTTCATAATCACACGTGGCACGGCTGAATATAAGGCCACAATTTATTTAGCTACACTTCACGATACAATCAGAACGATTGATGCGTACGAGTCACTCGGCCTGGCCCAGACAATCGTTGCATTGAATCTGTGTAACATTGTGCCGGTACACACACGCACACACCACACCACACACACCACACACACACACACACACACATACACACACACACACACACACACACACACACAACACACACACACACACACACACACACACACACACACACACACACAGACACACACATACACACAGACACACACACACACACACACACACACACACACACACACACACACACACACACACACACACACACACAGACACACACATACACACAGACACACAGACACAGACACACAGACACACACACACACACACACACACACACACACACACACACACAGACACACAACACACAACACACACACACACACACACACACACACACACACACACACACACACACACACACACACACACACAACACACACACACACAGACACACAGACACACAGCACACACACACACACACACACACACACACACACACACACACACACACACACACACACACACACACACAGACACACACACACACACACACACACACACACACAACACACACACACACACACACACACACACACACACACACACACACACACACACACACACACACACACACACACAGCACACACACAGACACACACAGACACACAGACACACACACACACACACACACACACACACACACACACACACACACACACACACACACACACACACACACACACACACACACACACACACACAAAACACACAAAACACACACACACACACACACACCCCACACACACCCCCACCCCACACACACACACACGCACGCACACACGCACCGCACACACACACACACACACACACACACACACACATATTGGTATTACATCGATCAACCAAATGTGGAGATAAAAACATCCGTGTCTTGTATTTTAGTATTATACTGGAGACAAACAGCTACAACCGACAAAACTATTTATTTGATATTGGCACAGACACGCAGTGACATTATTGCACCTTAACCACGTCATACGGCTACATGATATAACACTTTTAATAGTAGTAGTAAACAATTATAATTATATACAATACAATTTCAACCTCATCTAATTAGGTTTAATACCAACAAAACCTACGTCATCCGTCATGTACACCATTGTGTAGAAAATTGTGTTCGTTGATAGCATATTGGGAACACTTTGATATACCGCTGCAAAGGTTACTAATTGACTATATGTGTGTGCCTATTGTTTTAGGTTATGACTTAATTGTACTTTTGCTGTTGGAGTATGTGCGTGCGTGCGTGGGTGCGGACGGGCACATATACAGACTCAGCAAGTGGCCACATTTCATCCAATAAATATTACAGTTTCTTTCCAGTGCCAGTGTTTGTTCTGGCTTTTGTCACGCGTCTAAGGACACACAACACATTGTCTGCAGCGTGCGGTTGTGTAGTAAAACAGCAAAGGTGCTAGACTAGCGTCAGAGCTGAACGATGGCGCTTAAATTACACCACCTTTGAACTGCTCGTGTATTTGAACTGTACAGTTTACTGTTGGTGACGGTGAACGTCGTAGACACGAGTAGCGGCACACGATGGATCCACTTCGTCCGGTCTCCCTCATCCGGACTCCGAAATGACGAGCGTATACTAGTGGCGCCACATGGTGGGTTGAGAACGACGCTGTAACTTCTGCTTTCGCTTAGCCTCGGTTACTTTGACGTCGTGCGGTGGCAGCACTCTACAGAGTGACACACTGGAGTGACACTGTGTGGAGTGACACTGTGTGGAGTGACACTGTGTGGAGTGACACTGTGTGGAGTGACACTGTGTGGAGTGACACTGTGTGGAGTGATACTGTGTGGAGTGACACTGTGTGGAGTGACACTGTGTAGTGATATTATGTGGAGTGACACTCACACTCTATAGAGTGACACTCTACAGTGACACACTGTGTTGTGACACTGTGGAGTGATACTATGTGGAGTGACACTCACACTCTATAGAGTGACACTCTACAGAGTGACACACTGTGTTGTGACACTGTGGATTGATACTATGTGGAGTGACACTCACACTCTATAGAGTGACACTCTACAGAGTGACACACTGTGTTGTGACACTGTGGATTGATACTATGTGGAGTGACACTCACACTCTATAGAGTGACACTCTACAGAGTGACACACTGTGTTGTGACACTGTGGATTGATACTATGTGGAGTGACACTCACACTCTATAGAGTGACACTCTACAGAGTGACACACTGTGTTGTGACACTGTGGAGTGATACTATGTGGAGTGACACTCGCACTCTATAGAGTGACACTCTACAGAGTGACACACTGTGATGTGACACTGTGGAGTGATATAGTGTGGAGTGACACTCACACTCTATAGAGTGACACTCTACAGAGTGACACACTGTGATGTGACACTGTGTAGTGATATTATGTGGAGTGACACTCACACTCTATAGAGTGACACTCTACAGTGACACACTGTGTTGTGACACTGTGGAGTGATACTATGTGGAGTGACACTCACACTCTATAGAGTGACACTCTACAGAGTGACACACTGTGTTGTGACACTGTGGAGTGATATGGTGTGGAGTGACACTCACACTCTATAGAGTGACACTCTACAGTGACACACTGTGTTGTGACACTGTGTAGTGATATTATGTGGAGTGACACTCACACTCTATAGAGTGACACTATACAGAGTGACACACTGTGATGTGACACTGTGGAGTGATATGGTGTGGAGTGACACTCACACTCTATAGAGTGACACTCTACAGAGTGACACACTGTGTTGTGACACTGTGGAGTGATACTATGTGGAGTGACACTCACACTCTATAGAGTGACACTCTACAGAGTGACACACTGTGTTGTGACACTGTGGAGTGATATGGTGTGGAGTGACACTCACACTCTATAGAGTGACACTCTACAGAGTGACACACTGTGTTGTGACACTGTGGAGTGATACTATGTGGAGTGACACTCACACTCTATAGAGTGACACTCTACAGAGTGACACACTGTGTTGTGACACTGTGGAGTGATACTGTGTGGAGTGACACTCACACTCTATAGAGTGACACTCTACAGAGTGACACACTGTGATGTGACACTGTGGAGTGATACGGTGTGGAGTGACACTCACACTCTATAGAGTGACACTCTACAGAGTGACACACTGTGTTGTGACACTGTGGAGTGATACTATGTGGAGTGACACTCACACTCTGTAGAGTGACACTCTACAGAGTGACACACTGTGTTGTGACACTGTGGAGTGATACTATGTGGAGTGACACTCACACTCTGTAGAGTGACACTCTACAGAGTGACACACTGTGTTGTGACACTGTGGATTGATATGGTGTGGAGTGACACTCACACTCTATAGAGTGACACTCTACAGAGTGACACACTGTGTTGTGACACTGTGGATTGATACTATGTGGAGTGACACTCACACTCTATAGAGTGACACTCTACAGAGTGACACACTGTGTTGTGACACTGTGGAGTGATACTATGTGGAGTGACACTCGCACTCTATAGAGTGACACTCTACAGAGTGACACACTGTGATGTGACACTGTGGAGTGATATAGTGTGGAGTGACACTCACACTCTATAGAGTGACACTCTACAGAGTGACACACTGTGATGTGACACTGTGTAGTGATATTATGTGGAGTGACACTCACACTCTATAGAGTAACACTCTACAGTGACACACTGTGTTGTGACACTGTGGAGTGATACTATGTGGAGTGACACTCACACTCTATAGAGTGACACTCTACAGAGTGACACACTGTGTTGTGACACTGTGGAGTGATATGGTGTGGAGTGACACTCACACTCTATAGAGTGACACTCTACAGTGACACACTGTGTTGTGACAATGTGTAGTGATATTATGTGGAGTGACACTCACACTCTATAGAGTGACACTATACAGAGTGACACACTGTGATGTGACACTGTGGAGTGATATGGTGTGGAGTGACACTCACACTCTATAGAGTGACACTCTACAGAGTGACACACTGTGTTGTGACACTGTGGAGTGATACTATGTGGAGTGACACTCACACTCTATAGAGTGACACTCTACAGAGTGACACACTGTGTTGTGACACTGTGGAGTGATATGGTGTGGAGTGACACTCACACTCTATAGAGTGACACTCTACAGAGTGACACACTGTGTTGTGACACTGTGGAGTGATACTATGTGGAGTGACACTCACACTCTATAGAGTGACACTCTACAGAGTGACACACTGTGTTGTGACACTGTGGAGTGATACTGTGTGGAGTGACACTCACACTCTATAGAGTGACACTCTACAGAGTGACACACTGTGATGTGACACTGTGGAGTGATACGGTGTGGAGTGACACTCACACTCTATAGAGTGACACTCTACAGAGTGACACACTGTGTTGTGACACTGTGGAGTGATACTATGTGGAGTGACACTCACACTCTGTAGAGTGACACTCTACAGAGTGACACACTGTGTTGTGACACTGTGGAGTGATACTATGTGGAGTGACACTCACACTCTGTAGAGTGACACTCTACAGAGTGACACACTGTGTTGTGACACTGTGGATTGATATGGTGTGGAGTGACACTCACACTCTATAGAGTGACACTCTACAGAGTGACACACTGTGTTGTGACACTGTGGATTGATACTATGTGGAGTGACACTCACACTCTATAGAGTGACACTCTACAGAGTGACACACTGTGTTGTGACACTGTAGAGTGATACTATGTGGAGTGACACTCGCACTCTATAGAGTGACACTCTACAGAGTGACACACTGTGATGTGACACTGTGGAGTGATATAATGTGGAGTGACACTCACACTCTATAGAGTAACACTCTACAGTGACACACTGTGTTGTGACACTGTGGAGTGATACTATGTGGAGTGACACTCACACTCTATAGAGTGACACTCTACAGAGTGACACACTGTGTTGTGACACTGTGGAGTGATATGGTGTGGAGTGACACTCACACTCTATAGAGTGACACTCTACAGTGACACACTGTGTTGTGACACTGTGTAGTGATATTATGTGGAGTGACACTCACACTCTATAGAGTGACACTATGCAGAGTGACACACTGTGATGTGACACTGTGGAGTGATAAGGTGTGGAGTGACACTCACACTCTATAGAGTGACACTCTACAGAGTGACACACTGTGTTGTGACACTGTGGAGTGATACTATGTGGAGTGACACTCACACTCTATAGAGTGACACTCTACAGAGTGACACACTGTGTTGTGACACTGTGGAGTGATATGGTGTGGAGTGACACTCACACTCTATAGAGTGACACTCTACAGAGTGACACACTGTGTTGTGACACTGTGGAGTGATACTATGTGGAGTGACACTCACACTCTATAGAGTAACACTCTACAGAGTGACACACTGTGATGTGACACTGTGGAGTGATACTATGTGGAGTGACACTCACACTCTGTAGAGTGACACTCTACAGAGTGACACACTGTGTTGTGACACTGTGGAGTGATATGGTGTGGAGTGACACTCACACTCTATAGAGTGACACTCTACAGAGTGACACACTGTGTTGTGACACTGTGGAGTGATACTGTGTGGAGTGACACTCACACTCTATAGAGTGACACTCTACAGAGTGACACACTGTGATGTGACACTGTGGAGTGATACGGTGTGGAGTGACACTCACACTCTATAGAGTGACACTCTACAGAGTGACACACTGTGTTGTGACACTGTGGAGTGATACTATGTGGAGTGACACTCACACTCTGTAGAGTGACACTCTACAGAGTGACATACTGTGTTGTGACACTGTGGAGTGATATGGTGTGGAGTGACACTCACACTCTATAGAGTGACACTCTACAGAGTGACACACTGTGTTGTGACACTGTGGATTGATACTATGTGGAGTGACACTCACACTCTGTAGAGTGACACTCTACAGAGTGACACACTGTGTTGTGACACTGTGGAGTGATATGGTGTGGAGTGACACTCACACTCTATAGAGTGACACTCTACAGAGTGACACACTGTGTTGTGACACTGTGGAGTGATACTATGTGGAGTGACACTCACACTCTGTAGAGTGACACTCTATAGAGTGACACACTGTGTTGTGACACTGTGGAGTGATATTATGTGGAGTGACACTCACACTCTGTAGAGTGACACTCTACAGAGTGACACACTGTGATGTGACACTGTGGAGTGATACTATGTGGAGTGACACTCACACTCTGTAGAGTGACACTCTACAGAGTGACACACTGTGTTGTGACACTGTGGAGTGATACTGTGTGGAGTGACACTCGCACTCTATAGAGTGACACTCTACAGAGTGACACACTGTGTTGTGACACTGTGGAGTGATACTGTGGGGAGTGACACTCACACTCTATAGAGTGACACTCTACAGAGTGACACACTGTGATGTGACACTGTGGAGTGATACTATGTGGAGTGACACTCGCACTCTATAGAGTGACACTCTACAGAGTGACACACTGTGATGTGACACTGTGGAGTGATACTGTGGGGAGTGACACTCACACTCTATAGAGTGACACTCTACAGAGTGACACACTGTGATGCGACACTGTGGAGTGATACTGTGGGGAGTGATGTGCATACCTGTTAAGTTTCTGAAATGAGAAAACTGGAGATTTGTGCGTCAAAATCAAGCTATCAAACATCGATGCAAAAGTGGTGGAATGCAAAATTCACAAACACAATAATATTATATTATGTAAAAAATATTTAAAACCTATATGCGTAGATGCCGTGTATGGGAGACCGGTGTGTAATCGGAAGTTAGTTATTAGTTATACTTATTTGCAGTAGTATATATTTAACGCCGACCTGGTATATCCAAAACCCAATGCAACGATAACAATGACAACGTAAATATCTATGCAGAGACACAAACTGACAGCGCCACATTTAACAAATGTACAACGTATGGCTAGGAGATCCCTCAAATATTTGTTTTATTAATGTATGTATATATTTATTAAAATTAATACATATCATACAAGCATATAGTACACTGAGCACGGAAAGCTAACTCCTCAAACAATATATAGCAAAACTGTTAAACTATAAGCACTTCTCTGCAGGGGTCCTGTATGCGGAGCCTTATGCACATAAATATATACAAGTGTCTGCAATAAATGTAAGTTAATTTCTTTATATCTAAACTATCTCCACTAACAAGGATAATCATTAAATAAAATGCATTAGTTAGACACATCAATTTTAAGGAGACCGACTCCGGTCTCCTTAAAACAACGGTCTCCCATATGCAGTGGTATATGCATAACTGGTCTCCCATACGCGGCGTTTAACCATATATATATATATATATATATATATATATATATACACACACATTATATATATTATACACCACACACACACGCGCGCACGCGCGCGCGCAAGCCACGCACGCACGCACGCACGCACGCACGCACGCACGCACGCACACACACACACACTTACTTCCACTGTATCGGGAAAATAAGCATGGAACAAAACAGATAGTTACCGAAATAAATTTGCAATTTAAAAAGTTTCGATTATCACGAGAATCGCTGAAGTATTTAATTACAAAAGGCGGATATAATCTGAAATTAGGAAGGTGAAAAAATTCAAACTTATGATAGAATGATAAGATGGAGAATGGGAGATTGGTGCCAAAGGCCCACCAAAAGCAGGAGACTTAACAGGCCTGGTGACATGCTGTGGAATGACACTCTGTGGAGTGACACTGTGGAGTGACACTCTGTGGAGTGACACTCTGTGGAGTGACACTGTGGAGTGACACTCTGTGGAGTGACACTGTGGAATGACACTCTGTGGAGTGACACTGTGGAGTGACACTCTGTGGAGTGACACTGTGGAGTGACACTCTGTGGAGTGACACTGTGGAGTGACACTCTGTGAAGTGACACTCTGTGAAGTGACACTGTGGAATGACACTCTGTGGAGTGACACTGTGGAGTGACACTCTGTGGAGTGACACTGTGAAGTGACACTGTGGAATGACACACTGTGGAGTGACACTATGTGGAGTGACACTGTGAAGTGACACTGTGGAATGACACTCTGTGGAGTGACACTGTGGAGTGACACTCTGTGGAGTGACAGGACAATGTGTGATAATTATAACTGCTGTAGAACACACTCATATTGTGATATACTATTTTATTAAAACAGTGTCAAAAAGTAACGTGTATATAACAGCTCAAAGCTAATGGTTAGACATTATACCTATATTATATATACAATTTGAAATACTGATATGTATTAATATGTTCTAATAAATACTGTCTGCAAGCAATGACACAGCTGCTAGCAGTAACATGCTCTATACACTAGAAGACAGACTTATGTATGTCATATGCTATAAATAGCTGTATCAACAGGGCTTTTAGATTCCCGGCCACGTCAAAAGTCACTTGGTGAAAAAACAGACTGGGACACCACAATTAAAATGACTGCATCCAGTGACCTAGTCCAGTGAGTCATCCAGTAACATCATCCACTGATGTCATCTTGTGACATCATTAAGTGACGTCATCCAGTGATGTCATTCAGTGACATCATCCAGTGACGTCATTCAGTGACGTCATTCAGGGACTTGCGGAGCATTCACTGGCTTTGAGAGGGGAAGAGACTGAGGAACCAGGAGAGCATCTTGCCATGTTTCAGGAAGCCGCCACTGCCGGGGTCAAACAGCTGCTGAAACATCTGCACGTTGGCCTTGGTCACCTCAAAGGATATCTGAAAGCAAACAGTCCTCCTTTATGATTGTCTTGGCAACTGTCATCTGTGTGTGTGTGTGGTGTGAATACAAGAATAATGTGTGTTGCCAAAGCACAAAAAATGAGATACACCAGTGGACACTTGAGTGTAGGACACTTGAGTGTAGGACACTTGAGTGTAGGACACTTGAGTGTAGGACACTTGAGTGTAGGACACTTGAGTGTAGGACACTTGAGTGTAGGACACTTGAGTGTAGGACACTTGAGTGTAGGACACTTGAGTGTAGGACACTTGAGTGTAGGACACTTGAGTGTAGGACACTTGAGTGTAGGACACTTGAGTGTAGGACACTTGAGTGTAGGACACTTGAGTGTAGGACACTTGAGTGTAGGACACTTGAGTGTAGGACACTTGAGTGTAGGACACTTGAGTGTAGGACACTTGAGTGTAGGACACTTGAGTGTAGGACACTTGAGTGTAGGACACTTGAGTGTAGGACACTTGAGTGTAGGACACTTGAGTGTAGGACACTTGAGTGTAGGACACTTGAGTGTAGGACACTTGAGTGTAGGACACTTGAGTGTAGGACACTTGAGTGTAGGACACTTGAGTGTAGGACACTTGAGTGTAGGACACTTGAGTGTAGGACACTTGAGTGTAGGACACTTGAGTGTAGGACACTTGAGTGTAGGACACTTGAGTGTAGGACACTTGAGTGTAGGACACTTGAGTGTAGGACACTTGAGTGTAGGACACTTGAGTGTAGGACACTTGAGTGTAGGACACTTGAGTGTAGGACACTTGAGTGTAGGACACTTGAGTGTAGGACACTTGAGTGTAGGACACTTGAGTGTAGGACACTTGAGTGTAGGACACTTGAGTGTAGGACACTTGAGTGTAGGACACTTGAGTGTAGGACACTTGAGTGTAGGACACTTGAGTGTAGGACACTTGAGTGTAGGACACTTGAGTGTAGGACACTTGAGTGTAGGACACTTGAGTGTAGGACACTTGAGTGTAGGACACTTGAGTGTAGGACACTTGAGTGTAGGACACTTGAGTGTAGGACACTTGAGTGTAGGACACTTGAGTGTAGGACACTTGAGTGTAGGACACTTGAGTGTAGGACACTTGAGTGTAGGACACTTGAGTGTAGGACACTTGAGTGTAGGACACTTGAGTGTAGGACACCTGAGTGTAGGACACTTGAGTGGTGGACCTTGAGTTTTGGACACTTGAGTGTTGGACACTTGAGTGTTGGACACTTGAATATTGGACACTTGAATGTTGGACACTTGAGTGTAGGACACTTGAGTGTAGGGCACTTGAGTTGCTGGACACTTGAGTGTAGGACACTTGAGTGTAGGACACTTGAGAGTAGGACACTTGAGTGTATGACACTTAAGTGTAGGACACTGCCATAAGTCGGCTTTCTTTCTTAAGTGTAACTATATATCACCGTGACTACATCGATTGAATGGCTGCAGAATCATTTATATTCTAATGTGTTCATATTGTATAAGGTCAACAACTGAGAGAACATTAGGCCTACATATTTTATATCACATGATAATTGTTGTATTGTTAGACATGTTGTATTGTTAGACATTATTTATGAATTTTATTTATTTATGTATTTAGTTTTATTATTATTATTTAAAGGTGAGTTGTTACCATTTATTTTGTACTGTTATGTGAAGCATCGTGAACACAATGGATTTTTGCGCTACATAAAAAAGATTATTATAAATATATGTACTAACAAAGTCATAAACCACCTTAACACTGTTACAAGCGATGACATTGTAATGTGTAGTGACAGACTGTGAGTGAGACAGGTGGAGTGAGGTGACTACAACTCACCTGGATCCGTTCCTCCGCCGTCCCTGTTGTCTCTGTTGTCCCCATGGTGCCAACTGTCGCATTGGTGGGAGTGGCGGTCATTGTCATAGCCATCCCCATGGCGGTGATGTTGCCGCTCTGGACAGTGGCCGGAGACAGCGGTCTCTCCTCCATCAGCAGAGACAGCAGAGACTCATCTGACACACTGACCACCCGCAGCAGTTTCAACACGTCTGTCATACACTGACCAAGTAGAACCTGCAACACATGCACTGACCAAGTAGAACCTGCAACACATGCACTGACCAAGTAGAACCTGCAACACATGCACTGACCAAGTAGAACCTGCAACACATGCACTGACCAAGTAGAACCTGCAACACATGCACTGACCAAGTAGAACCAGCAACACATGCACTGACCAAGTAGAACCTGCAACACATGCACTGACCAAGTAGAACCTACAACACATGCACTGACCAAGTAGAACCTGCAACACATGCACTGACCAAGTAGAACCTCAACACATGCACTGACAAAGTAGAACCTGCAACACATGCACTGAAGTAGTGAAACACTTAAAAGTGCTGAACACTTGCAAAAAGTAAAACCCTTTGAACTGTATGACCAATTTAGAACCTGCAACACATGGCTTCTTTCTAAGTAGAACCTAATATCACCTGAACACATGCACTGACAAGTAGCTGCAAACATGCATACCAAGTGCTTTCAACACATGTATAAAGGTCAACAACCTAAAAGAGAACCTGAGGCCTACATAAGTAAAATAATCACATGATAATTGTTGTATTGTTAGACATGCATGACAAGTGTAAAGAACACATATTAAAATGAACCTGCATTACATGCATGACATTAGAACCTCATTATTATTCATTTAAAGGGTGAACCTGTTCCCATTATTTTGACTGTTAGTAAAAAGCATCCGTAAAACCCCAACAATGGATTTTTGCGCTACATAAAAAAGATTATGCATGACAATAGTACCAGCAAACATCATAAAAAACCTTCAACACTGCATCCCAAGTAAAATGAACACATGCACTGACGTAGTGAAAAAGACTGACAAAGTGAGAACAGGTGGAGTGACCGTAAAACCTGCAACTCACCGGGACCGTATCCTCCGCCGTAGCCTGAAAATGCACTCCAGTTGAACCCCAAAAATGCATGCCAAGTGACCCGCACTGCATGACAAAGTAGACCGCACACATGTCCAATAGCCTCACCATGCACGGTGAACCTGCCGCTCCGGGCCCAAGTAGACCTGCAACAGCGGTCCTCCCCCAAATCACAGAGCCCAAGTAGAACCCCCAACCCTGACTGACCAAGTGACCTCCACTGCATGCCAAGTAGTCAACACGTCCTGCCTCCAACACACATGACCAAGTAGAACCTGCAACACATGCACTGACCAAGTAGAACCTGCAACACATGCACTGACCAAGTAGAACCTGCAACACATGCACTGACCAAGTAGAACCTGCAACACATGCACTGACCAAGTAGAACCTGCAACACATGCACTGACCAAGTAGAACCTGCAACACATGCACTGACCAAGTAGAACCTGCAACACATGCACTGACCAAGTAGAACCAGCAACACATGCACTGACCAAGTAGAACCTGCAACACATGCACTGACCAAGTAGAACCACAACACATGCACTGACCAAGTAGAACCTGCAACACATGCACTGACCAAGTAGAACCTGCAACACATGCACTGACCAAGTAGAACCTGCAACACATGCACTGACCAAGTAGAACCTGCAACACATGCACTGACCAAGTAGAACCTGCAACACATGCACTGACCAAGTAGAACCTGCAACACATGCACTGACCAAGTAGAACCTGCCAAGCACCCCCTAACATGCACTGACCAAGTAGAACCTCCAACACATGCACTGACCAAGTAGAACCTGCAACACATGCACTGACCAAGTAGAACCTGCAACACATGCACTGACCAAGTAGAACCTCCAACACATGCACTGACCAAGTAGAACCTGCAACACACACACTGACCAAGTATGACTAGCAACACACACACTGACCAAGTAGCACCTGCAGTACACATACATGTGCTGACTAAGCGGAACTTGCAACACAACAACACATATAAACTTAGCTGAACCTGCACCACAGGCATTAAATGACTGCACCTGCGAAAATCTACCACCTGAGACTGTCCTGTGTGAACTCCTGGAGATACCTGTCACCACTGTCAGCTGGCAGTTGACAAATACAAGTCTACGTCTCATCAGTATGGTAAGATACTGCATTTTGAGGTGATATCATATCATATCATATCATATCATATCATATCATATCATATCATACCATATCATATCATATCATATCATATCATATCATATCATATCATATCATATCACTTGTATCTTATCACATCTACAATTTGTCTTATCCATTTGTTCAAGTGTGTCTCAGTTTATGAAAGCAATTACGACATGGAAAGAAGACAATTATGAAAACTGCAGAATTGCACCATCAGGTTAGTCAACATAAGGAGTGACAACGTGACTAAGATATGTGACTAGGGCATGGGATTGGGACCAGTGAATCGAAGGATCTAAGTGTGTGTGATTGGGTTGTGTGTAAAGGGCAATGTGCTGCGGTCCCTCCAGGTGTCACGGCCTCACCTCGAGGTGTTCGTCACGTTTTATCTTAGGTGACATAGGCTTGACCCGAGCCTGTTTCTTGCTGCTCTTGCTGGACGCCACGGACAGAACTGATGGCTCCTTCTTGACCACCACCTCCCCAAGGGTGATCTCTGCCCGCTGCTTCAGCACCGTCAGTCTACAAACACAACACGGTCAGTCTACAAACACAACACGGTCAGTCTACAAACACAACACAGTCAGTCTACAAACACAACACGGTCAGTCTACAAACACAACACAGTCAGTCTACAAACACAACATGGTCAGTCTACAAACACAACACGGTCAGTCTACAAACACAACACGGTCAGTCTACAAACACAACACAGTCAGTCTACAAACACAACACGGTCAGTCTACAAACACAACACGGTCAGTCTACAAACACAACACAGTCAGTCTACAAACACAACACAGTCAGTCTACAAACACAACACAGTCACTCTACAAACACAACACAGTCAGTCTACAAACACGACACGGTCAGTCTACAAACACAACACAGTCAGTCTACAAACACAACACAGTCAGTCTACAAACACAACACGGTCAGTCTACAAACACAACACAGTCAGTCTACAAACACAACACAGTCAGTCTACAAACACAACACAGTCAGTCTACAAACACAACACGGTCAGTCTACAAACACAACACGGTCAGTCTACAAACACAACACGGTCAGTCTACAAACACAACACGGTCAGTCTACAAACACAACACGGTCAGTCTACAAACACAACACAGTCAGTCTACAAACACAACACAGTCAGTCTACAAACACAACACAGTCAGTCTACAAACACAACACAGTCAGTCTACAAACACAACACGGTCAGTCTACAAACACAACACGGTCAGTCTACAAACACAACACGGTCAGTCTACAAACACAACACGGTCAGTCTACAAACACAACACGGTCAGTCTACAAACACAACACGGTCAGTCTACAAACACAACACGGTCAGTCTACAAACACAACACGGTCAGTCTACAAACACAACATGGTCAGTCTACAAACACAACACGGTCAGTCTACAAACACAACACGGTCAGTCTACAAACACAACACGGTCAGTCTACAAACACAACACGGTCAGTCTACAAACACAACACGGTCAGTCTACAAACACAACACGGTCAGTCTACAAACACAACATGGTCAGTCTACAAATACAACATGGTCAGTCTACAAACACAACATGATCAGTCTACAAATACAACATGGTCAGTCTACAAACACAACATGGTCAGTCTACAAACACAACATGGTCAGTCTACAAACACAACACGGTCAGTCTACAAACACAACATGGTCAGTCTACAAACACAACACGGTCAGTCTACAAACACAACATGGTCAGTCTACAAACACAACACGGTCAGTCTACAAATATAACATGGTCAGTCTACAAACACGACACGGTCAGTCTACAAACACAACATGGTCAGTCTACAAACACAACACGGTCAATCTACAAACACAATATGGTCAGTCTACAAACACAACACGGTCAGTCTATAAACACAACACGGTCAGTCTACAAACACAACACGGTCAGTCTACAAACACAACACGGTCTGTCTACATACACAACATGGTCAGTCTACAAACACAACATGGTCAGTCTACAAACACAACATGGTCAGTCTACAAACATAACATGATCAGTCTACAAACACAACACGGTCAGTCTACAAACACAACATGGTCAGTCTACAAACACAACATGGTCAGTCTACAAATACAACATGGTCAGTCTACAAACACAACATGGTCTGTCTACAAACACAACATGGTCAGTCTACAAACATAACCTGGTCTGTCTACAAACATAACATGGTCAGTCTACAAATACAACATGGTCAGTCTACAAACACAACATGGTCAGTCTACTAACACAACATGGTCAGTCTACAAACACAACATGGTCTGTTTACAAACACAACAAGGTGAGTCTACAAACATAACATGGTCAGTCTACAAACACAACACAGTCAGTGTACACATTTACAAACATAACCCAGTGAGTCCAAACACAATACACAGTCACTTTACATACACAACATGATGTGTCTACAAACACAACATGGTGAGTTTACAAACACAACATGATGTGTCTACAAACACAACATGTTGAGTCTACAAACACAACATGATGTGTCTACAAACACAACATGATGAGTCT
The DNA here is from genome assembly GCA_025642075.2 of Ridgeia piscesae. Taxonomy (NCBI): domain Eukaryota; kingdom Metazoa; phylum Annelida; class Polychaeta; order Sabellida; family Siboglinidae; genus Ridgeia; species Ridgeia piscesae. Next base: position 124,009 of record JAODUO010000339.1, read on the forward strand.
ACAAACACAACATGCTGAGTCTACAAACACAACATGTTGAATCTACAAACACAACATGTTGAGTCTACAAACACAACATGATGAGTCTACAAACACAACATGATGAGTCTACGAACACAACATGATGAGTCTACAAACACAACATGATGAGTCTACGAACACAACATGATGTGTCTACAAACACAACATGCTGAGTCTACAAACACAACATGCTGACTCAACAAACACAACATGACGAGTCTACGAACACAACATGTTGAGTTTACAAACACAAAACATAGGTCATCTGTTCCAATACAAAGACATGCGTCTGACCTGTCGTGGAGGTCAACCAGCTGTGCCTGGGAGGCCCACATCATTGATGATGTCATCTTGTCTGGCTTCTTGGACATAGCAAACAGCAGCATGACTTGTTTGTCCGGAGGCACGACCTGGTCCGCCATGTCCCGCTGCACACTGCTGCCAACTGTGAACAACACAAGTCAATGAAATAGTTACACATGACCCACCTAATGGCTGTGAACGTACAATGTTGATATGACCCACCTGATCCCAACGGATGTATAATTATTGTTGATATGACTTACCTGATGGTTGTGGATGTACAATGTTGATATGACTCATATAATGGCTGTGGATATACAATGTGGATATGACTCATATAATGGCTGTGGATATACAATGTGGATATGACTCATATAATGGCTGTGAATGTACAATGTGATATGACTCATATAATGGCTGTGGATGTACAATGTTGATATGACTCACCTGATGGTTGTGGATGTACAATGTTGATATGACTCATATAATGGATGTGGATGTATAATGTTGATATGACTCATATAATGGCTGTGGATGTACAATGTTGATATGACTCACCTGATGGTTGTGGATGTACAATGTTGATATGACTCATATAATGGCTGTGGATGTACAATGTTGATATGACTCAACTGATGACTACAGAGGCTGAATGTTGAATCAACTGATGACTACAGAGGCTGAATGTTGACTCAACTGATGGCTACAGAGACTGTATGTTGACTTACCTGATGGCTGCGGAGGCTGGATGCTGTACTCGTCAAGACACGGCCTGTACCACTGCATACACAGGTCGCTGTCTGAGATGGCAAGCAGGCTCTTGCTCTGGTGACCACTCACTGACTGAGGTCTGGACGGGACCACATCCCTGGACGCTTCAGTGGTGAGATCAGTGGCCAGGTTGCCAGAGTACGTGGTCTTGATGAGGGGAATGAGGCCGGCCTCTATGTCATCATGCGAGGCTGGCAGCTGGAGGGTGAGAGGAGGGTAGATGGCAGTGCAGTCACTGACATACACCGACAGATGCTGGGCGAGGAAGTGGTGGAGGTTTGACAGGCGCAACATCCAGGGGGCGCTGAAGAGCACATTGCGAACAACGTTTTCATTGACGCCGACATTGCTCTGAGCATGACTGATGAAGCCAAGGTCAAACTCTGATCCTAGTTTTCCCGCAGGAGCAGGCCCGGTGGGGGAGTCCTCACTGCTGCTCACGGTCAGGGTGGCGGTGGCACACAGACGCTGCAGGATCGACTGGTAGCCTAGCAACACAAACAGACGTAGAGGTAACCTAACAACACATGAGTAACCTAGCAACACAACCATATGCAGGTTACCTAGGAACACAGACATACACAGGTAGCCTAGCAACCATGCATACATACAGGTAATCTAGCAAAACAAATATATATATATAGGTAATCTAGCAACAAATGGGTAACCAAGAAACACAAGCACACACAGGTAACCAAGCAACACAAGGACATACAGGTAACCAAGCAACACAAACACACACAGGTAACCAAGCAACACAAGGACATACAGGTAACCAAGCAACACAAGCACACACAGGTAACCAAGCAACACAAGGACATACAGGTAACCAAGAAACACAAACTCACACAGGTAACCAAGCAACACAAGCACATACACAGGTAACCAAGCAACACAAGCACATACACAGGTAACCAAGCAACACAAGCACACACAGGTAACCAAGCAACACAAGCACACACAGGTAACCAAGCAACACAAGGATACATACAGGTACCTTATCAACACAACATACGTAACATACACTTCACATAGCAACACAAGCATATACATGGGTAACCTAGCAACATATGCATATACACAGGTAACCTGGCCACACAAGCATACACACAGGTGTGTATGCTTGTGTGTGTGTGCACAGAGTGAGGTAGAGACCATGTACCCAGGATGTGGATCCAGCTGAGGTCTTGGACTGTCGTCTTGGTCTTGCGCAGCTGGTCGCTGTACGTCTCGACTGGTGGGGGCTCCAACATCTCCACCAGGGGCGCCATCTCCTCCTCTATGTCATCTGTCAATTATTTCACACCATGTTACATGTGTCCTGTCTGTAGTATTCGTATGTTTATTTCAGACAAGTAGTCCATGTGTATACATAAAATACAATACGATTTAAAAAAGTACACTACTTAAAAACAACTAAAGCAATTATGGGGTACATGTAAAATAATAAATAAGTGGGTAATAAAAATAAATAAATAAGTCATGAAATAAAATTGAATAAATGATTAAAATAAAAAAATAGGGTAAAATATACAATATAATATTATGTGTACAATAGGGATCTCCACTATCTGTACGTTGACAAAGTCTGGAAGATTGGATACTGTACTATACAAGAACTGAAATTTTTATAGTATCTGGAAAAAGTGAATGGCAAGAAGCAATAATTTATGTTTGATAATTCATGATTGATATTTGATAATTAGGTCAATAATTAAGAAAGTAAAATTACAAAATGAAATAGAATAATTATTGACATGCCAGTTACTTAACATTACTTAACATAACAATATTTATTGTTACATTTTCATTACGTTGCACATATGCATGCATGCATATACATCCATCTGAGTATATATGCTTTTATCAAGACATTACCATAATTATTATGAACATAATGCACATGACGTCCTGCAATAACGATGTATCTAGTGTCAATGACTGCAGTAACCACGTCTCTCTAGTGTCAATGACCGCAGTAACCACATCTCTCTAGTGTCAATGAGTGTAAACTCCACACAACAATTGACCTACTTTTAAAGATTTGTTTTCTCTCTCCAATCACGTATGAGCCAACAAGATCAAGGGCAGCAAATTCTGGGGGGTCCGCATTTGGGCCGACTTTGCCGGAGGTGACCGCTGAGTGACCAATGAGTAGGGAGAGGGTGTGGTGAGCTTGACCGACGGCCGCGGCACACCGGACAGCCGCCCAGGCAGCCTTCCGCTCACTCTCTCTCTCCACCTCTCGCTCCGTGTCCATCGCAGTGAACGAGTCGCCCTCTATGGAGTGAATGGTTGGAGTCGACTCTCTCGTCTTGTTGCTGGACGACACCTGCAGATGTCACGTGACAGTTATGACACACTAATAATAATCATAATAATTAGGTAACTTCTACTGTGCCTGAATCCTTAGAAACCAAGCTCACTAATTCTAGAGAAGGAAAACTCTAAAAACCAATGACAATAATGGTCAGCAAGTTGACTGAGGTCATTTAATGGAAGAAGAAGAAGGTATATATTATTTTAAACTGATTTAACACTAGAAGGAAGCATATTCCAAAGAGTATTGGCACTTCAGGTGTTATTACCCGAATGTTTTTACAAGTAAAACTAATTATGTGACAATAATACACTCTATGTAAACGTATGATGTGATATTTAAAAAAAGCAAATAATATACATTTGTATCCAGCAAAGACTTTTTAACAACTTGGAAAAGGTGATGTGTAGCTGACACAGTGTCTCACAAACATCTGCACCTCATGTTGACAGTATTGACTGGGACTGTGGATACAGCTATTATGTAAATAAACACATTCATAGACACTGGTCTGTCACACACTGTATTACAGACAAGTGACATCACATGACATTCATATGTGACATAAAAAGTATTTGGTGACATCTGACACAAAGGATTTGCTAACATTCATCTGTGACACAAAGGATTTGCTGACATTCATCTGTGACACATAGGATTTGCTGACATTTATCTGTGACACAAAGGATTTGGTGACATTCGTCTGTGACACAAAGGATTTGGTGACATTCGTCTATGATGCAGTACTTGGTGACATTCACCTATGACACAGTACTTGGTGACATTCACCTATGACACAGTACTTGGTGACATTCACATATGACACAGTACTTGGTGACATTCACCTATGACACAGTACTTGGTGACATTCACCTATGACACAGTACTTGGTGAAATTCACCTATGACACAGTACTTGGTGACATTCACCTATGACACAGTACTTGGTGACATTCACCTATGACACAGTACTTGGTGACATTCACCTATGACACAGTACTTGGTGACATTCACCTATGACACAGTACTTGGTGACATTCACCTATGACACAGTACTTGGTGACATTCACCTATGACACAGTACTTGGTGACCTACCCGACTTCTGTGTCTCTTTGTTTTTGGCACAGTCGTAGACGCGGTCCCTGGCCGGTCAGCGGGAGCCACAGGGTCCAGTATACCGCGGTCATTGAGAGTAATGAGGCCACTGCTGGACATGTAGAGAATGGCCAGCTCCAGGTAGGCCTGGCGGATCAGTCTGTAACACCAGTGGTCATGTCTTCACCTGCTGCCCTCGTAGATAGTGTAGTACAATAGCAACTATATACATATATATTCTATACATATTTGCAATTTTTTAGCATTGTCTTTTTGCCCATAATTTAATGAAATAATTATTCTATCAGGAAGTATAGAGTAATGCATCTGAAATTTAGATTGTGTGTATGTGTGTGTATGTGTGTGTGTGTGTGTGTGTGTGTGTGTGTGTGTGTGTGTGTGTGTGTGTGTGTGTGTGTGTGTGTGTGTGTGTGTGTGTGTGTTGTGTGTGTGTATGTGTGTGTGTTGTGTGTGTGTGTGTGTGTGTGTGTGTGTGTGTGTGTGTGTGTGTGTGTGTGTGTGTGTGTGTGTGTGTGTGTGTGTGTGTTGTGTGTGTGTGTGTGTGTGTGTGTGTGTGTGTGTATGTGTATGTGTATGTATGTGCATATATGTGCATATATGTGCATGCATGTGTGTGCATGTGTGTGTGAGTATATGTGTGTATTTGTGTATGTGCATGTATGTATGTGTGTCTATGTGTGCATGAGTATGCGTGTGTATGTGTGCATGTATGTGTATATGTGGGTATGTTTGCATGTATGGGTGTAGTGTGTGTATGAGTGTGTAACAGTAGTATGAAGATGGATGAGATAGGCATGCAGATGATCTTAAAGGGATCTTAAATTATTAAGGAGCTGCATAAAATGGATATGGTCCTAAAATGTGTTGCAGAAGGAGGACGATTGCCAGCACAACATCACATGAGAGAGAGAGATATGTTGGTAAAATTTAGAGTGATGTAAACATATATTTAGGACATGTAGTGTCGATAATATTACCCCAGGTCATGTTCGTTTGCGAGTGACACTTTGATGGCAGAAATTAGTGTCTCTGCCACGACCTTCTGGTGACCTTTGCCGTGATGGAATAACTTTCGCTGTACCTTTCCTGCAAAGACACAGAAATGATCGGAATATCATACAGTACAATGTATACTTACTATAAATGCTTTATAAAAAAAGATTTCCAAGAATGTTAATTAATTGCATAATAATATCATAGTTGCTAAAACAATTAATGTTAATGAGAAATGGCAGTGACTAAAACATACCCATGTTGAGGAGGATTTCTGCCTCGACACCAGATGACCTTGCTGGTATGACCTTGCAGAGTTCTGCTGCGGTCGCAAGCACACCAAGTGGTTGTGTCCATGCGGAGACAGGCTCGTTACGGCTGTGAAGGACACGTGGACAAACTGTCATTTCAGTGCACACTCTCCAAAGTCTCAAACATCAAACTGTCTTGTAGACAGGGAAGTTGTCATCAAAGCCCAATAGTACCATCAATTGTAATTTAAGTGCAGAGCAGATGAAGGAACCTATTACTCTAATAATGTAGGTCACTTTACATCACAGAAACAATTTATACCTTAATGTAGTTCAATAATATTAAACACAAGTTTCGTGCCAGAACACAATGAATATAACGGAGCTGGAGTTTCACAACTCTGGTGTTAGACCGTGATATCACAAGACAAGGTGGGGTGTTGGACAATGACATCACAAGACAAGGTGGGGTGTTGGACCATGACATCACAAGACAAGGTGGGGTGTTGGACCGTGACATCACAAGACAAGGTGGGGTGTTGGACCATGACTTCACAAGACAATGTTGGGTTGTTGGACTATGACATCACAAGACAAGGTGGGGTGTTGGACTATGACATCACAAGACAAGGTGGGGTGTTGGAACATGACATCACAAGACAAGGTGGGGTGTTGGACCGTGACATCACAAGACAAGGTGGGGTGTTGGACCGTGACATCACAAGACAAGGTGGAGGTGTTGGACTATGACATCACAAGACAAGGTGGGGTGTTGGACTATGACATCACAAGACAAGGTGGGGTGTTGGACCATGACATCACAAGACAAGGTGGGGTGTTGGACCGTGACATCACAAGACAAGGTGGGGTGTTGGAACATGACTTCACAAGACAATGTTGGGTTGTTGGACCTTGACATCACAAGACAAGGTGGGGATGTTGGACCGTGACATCACAAGACAAGGTGGGGGTGTTGGACCATGACATCACAAGACAAGGTGGGGTGTTAGACCGTGATATCACAAGACAAGGTGGGGTGTTGGACTATGACATCACAAGACAAGGTGGGGTGTTGGACTATGACATCACAAGACAAGGTGGGGTGTTGGAACATGACATCACAAGACAAGGTGGGGTGTTGGACCGTGACATCACAAGACAAGGTGGGGTGTTGGACCGTGACATCACAAGACAAGGTGGAGGTGTTGGACTATGACATCACAAGACAAGGTGGGGTGTTGGACTATGACATCACAAGACAAGGTGGGGTGTTGGACTATGACATCACAAGACAAGGTGGGGTGTTGGACCATGACATCACAAGACAAGGTGGGGTGTTGGACCGTGACATCACAAGACAAGGTGGGGTGTTGGAACATGACTTCACAAGACAATGTTGGGTTGTTGGACCTTGACATCACAAGACAAGGTGGGGATGTTGGACCGTGACATCACAAGACAAGGTGGGGGTGTTGGACCATGACATCACAAGACAAGGTGGAGGTGTTGGACCATGACACCACAAGACAAAGTGGGGGTGTTGGACCATGACATCACAAGACAAGGTGGGGGTGTTAGACCGTGACATCACAAGACAAGGTGGAGGTGTTGGACCATGACACCACAAGACAAAGTGGGGGTGTTGGAACGTGACACCACAAGACAAAGTGGGGGTGTTGGAACGTGACATCACAAGACAAGATGAGGGTGTTGGACCATGACATCACAAAACAAGGTGGGGCTGTTTGATAATGACATCACAAGACAAGGTAGGGGTGTTTGACTCAAGGGATATGTTTTGGTGCAGACAAACACCCAAGTGAGATGTTTGTATGATGACAACAGATAATCAAATGAGATGACTTATAATCAAGTGAGATATTTGGGTGGCTACAGTTACTCAAATGAGATGTTTGTGTGGTGACAAATACCCAAGTGAGATGTTTGGTTGGTGACAGATACCCAAGTGAAATGTTTGTGTGGTGACAAATATCAAAATGACATGTTAGGTGGTGACATATACTCAAGCAAGATGTGTGAGTGGTGACATATACTCACGTGAGATGTATGTTGGTGACATATACTCAAGTGAGATGTGTGGATGGTGACATATACTCAAATGATGTTTGGGTGGTGACAGATACCTGCATGATGACACTCACCTGTCATTGATGGTCAGTGCGGTCAGTCTGGCCATGGCATGACCAATCCTGAGCTTCACCTGCACCAGGTATGTCAGGTGGGGCAGGTATATATTTCCCAGTGGTGCCACTGGGGTATCGTGTTCATGTGCGTTGCCATAGCGACGTAATATCTTTTCACCATGTTCTTCCAACTACGATGCAACATATAGTTTAGTACGTATTATTTTGAAGTTATAATCTGTAAAACAATTTCTACATTCTTAATAGGATGTTAAACATTTACTGTGAAAATAATAACCTATTTAGAATCATACAAATTGGTAAATGTAGGTAGATTACAATGATCTTACATTTGTGTTATTCCATAGCTTAGCAGCAATATGCAGTTATAGATTCACTGTCCACTATGAAAAGGTTATACTGTAATATCTAAAATGATGACAGCTCTGAATGTCAATAAGACTGGAGGAAGATGTTGACATCACCGGTGACATCACCATGACATCACTGGTGACATCACTGGTGACATCACTGGTGACATCACAATGACATCACCAGTGACATCACTGGTGACATCACTGGTGACATCACCAATGACATCACTGGTGACATCACGGGTGACATCACCAATGACATCACTGGTGACATCACTGGTGACATCACAATGACATCACCATGACGTCACTGGTGACATCACTGGTGATATCACCAGTGACATCACCGGTGACATCACCATGACATCACTGGTGACATCACTGGTGACATCACCAGTGACATCACCGGTGACATCACCAGTGACATCACCGGTGACATCACTGCTTTAACTGATACATACACTGACCTTGGCAATGTTTAAGTATAATAAGTGGCTGTGTTAACACAGTGAGAGTGAGTGGCTGTGTAACACAGCGAGAGTGAGTGGCTCTGTTAACACAGTGAGAGTGAGTGGCTGTGTAACACAGCGAGAGTGAGTGGCTGTGTTAACACAGTGAGAGTGAGTGGCTGTGTTAACACAGTGAGAGTGAGTGTCTGTGTTAACACAGAGAGAGTGAGTGGCTGTGTTAACACAGTGAGAGTGAGTGGCTGTGTTAACACAGTGAGAGTGAGTGGCTGTGTTAACACAGCGAGAGTGAGTGGCTGTGTTAACACAGAGAGAGTGAGTGGCTGAGTGACACTGTGAGAATGAGTGGCTGTGTTAACACAGTGAGAGTGAGTGGCTGTGTTAACACAGTGAGAGTGAGTGGCTGTGTTAACACAGTGAGAGTGAGTGGCTATGTTAACACAGTGAGGGTGAGTGGCTGTGTTAACACAGTGAGAGTGAGTGGCTATGTTAACACAGTGAGGGTGAGTGGCTGTGTTAACACAGTGAGAGTGAGTGGCTGTGTTAACACAGTGAGAGTGAGTGGCTGTGTTAGCACAGTGAGAGTGAGTGGCTGTGTTAACACAGAGAGAGTGAGTGGCTGTGTGACACAGTGAGAGTGAGTGGCTGTGTTAACACAGTGAGAGTGAGTGGCTGTGTTAACACAGTGAGAGTGAGTGGCTATGTTAACACAGTGAGGGTGAGTGGCTGTGTTAACACAGTGAGAGTGAGTGGCTGTGTTAAAACAGTGAGAGTGGGTGGCTGTGTTAACACAGTGAGAGTGAGTGGCTGTGTTAACACAGTGAGAGTGAGTGGCTGTGTTAACACAGTGAGAGGGAGTGGCTGTGTTAACACAGTGAGGGTGAGTGGCTGTGTTAACACAGTGAGAGTGAGTGGCTGTGTTAACACAGTGAGAGTGAGTGGCTGTGTTAACACAGTGAGAGTGAGTGCCTGTGTAACAAAGTGAGAGTGAGTGGCTGTGTAACACAGTGAGAGTGAGTGGCTGTGTTAACACAGTGAGAGTGAGTGGCTGTGTTAACACAGTGAGAGTGAGTGGCTGTGTAACACAGCGAGAGTGAGTGGTTGTGTTAACACAGTGAGAGTGAGTGGCTGTGTAACACAGCGAGAGTGAGTGGCTGTGTTAACACAGTGAGAGTGAGTGTCTGTGTTAACACAGTGAGAGTGAGTGGCTGTGTAACACAGCGAGAGTGAGTGGCTGTGTTAACACAGTGAGAGTGAGTGGCTGTTTTAACACAGAGAGAGTGAGTGGCTGTGTTAACACAGTGAGAGTGAGTGGCTGTGTAACACAGCGAGAGTGAGTGGCTGTGTTAACACAGCGAGAGTGAGTGGCTGTGTTAACACAGAGAGAGTGAGTGGCTGTGTGACACTGTGGGAGTGAGTGGCTATGTTAACACAGTGAGGGTGAGTGGCTGTGTGACACAGTGAGAATGAGTGGCTGTGTTAACACAGTGAGAGTGAGTGGCTGTGTTAACACAGTGAGAGTGAGTGGCTGTGTTAACACAGTGAGAGTGAGTGGCTGTGTAACACAGCGAGAGTGAGTGGCTGTGTTAACACAGTGAGAGTGACTGGCTGTGTAACACAGCGAGAGTGAGTGGCTGTGTTAACACAGTGAGAGTGAGTGTCTGTGTTAACACAGTGAGAGTGAGTGGCTGTGTAACACAGCGAGAGTGAGTGGCTGTGTTAACACAGTGAAAGTGAGTGGCTGTTTTAACACAGAGAGAGTGAGTGGCTGTGTTAACACAGTGAGAGTGAGTGGCTGTGTAACACAGCGAGAGTGAGTGGCTGTGTTAACACAGCGAGAGTGAGTGGCTGTGTTAACACAGAGAGAGTGAGTGGCTGTGTGACACTGTGGGAGTGAGTGGTTATGTTAACACAGTGAGGGTGAGTGGCTGTGTTAACACAGTGAGAGTGAGTGGCTGTGTAACACAGTGAGAGTGAGTGGCTGTGTAACACAGTGAGAGTGAGTGGCTGTGTTAACACAGTGAGAGTGAGTGGCTGTGTTAACACAGTGAGAGTGAGTTGCTGTGTTAACACAGTGGGAGTGAGTGGCTGTGTAACACAGTGAGAGTGAGTGGCTGTGTTAACACAGTAAGAGTGAGTGGCTGTGTTAACACAGTAAGAGTGAGTGGCTGTGTTAACACAGTAAGAGTGAGTGGCTGTGTAACACAGTGAGAGTGAGTGGCTGTGTAACACAGTGAGAGTGAGTGGCTATGTTAACACAGTGAGAGTGAGTGGCTGTGTTAACACAGTGAGAGTGAGTGGCTGTGTTAACACAGTGAGAGTGAGTGGCTGTGCTAACACAGTGAGAGTGAGTGGCTGTGTAACACAGTGAGAGTGAGTAGCTGTGTTAAACAAAAAAGGGGGAAAGGGGGTGAGTGGCTGTGTTAACACAGTGAGAGTGAGTGGCTGTGTTAACACAGTGAGAGTGAGTGGCTGTGTTAACACAGTGACAGTGAGTGGCTGTGTTAACACAGTGAGAGTGAGTGGCTGGGTTAACACAATGAGAGTGAGTGGCTGTGTTAACACAGTGAGAGTGAGTGGCTGTGTTAACACAGTGAGAGTGAGTGGCTGTGTTAACACAGTGAGAGTGAGTGGCTGTGTTAACACAGTGAGAGTGAGTGGCTGCGTGACCCACATCTACACACCTGTTGGAGAAGCTGCTGCTGGGCGTCAATGTATTCTCCCTTGGTGAAGTCTACAATGTCTGGTCCCTCAGTCGTCCGGCTGCTAGGCACTGCTGCCCGCAGGTCAGTCAGGTGGACGTGTGTGATCACCTGCAGCAGCTGCCCTCTAGTGGACAACTGTCGCACTCCAGCCAGGATCTTGAGAATTTCCTGCAACAAGGGACTTAGAATTACCTCTGTGAACTCTTACACTCAGTTTGGTGTTAGCTGCTTGTATTGTTGTAGATGTTCACATGACTGGTACTCAGGTAAAGACTTGCTTACTTGAGTAATCAGTTATATTGAGACCCAGGTCCTGTTTCACAAACACACTGAGCTAAAAATATCCATTAATAATCAAAATCCACAGTTAGATTTAAAAATACTTCAAATGCCAAAAAGCCCCACTATATCAATAATCACATGTGATACAATTTCCACAACATGGTGACAAAACCATGCATCCTCATGTTGATAGTCTTCCCCCTGCAAGGTCACTGTTGAGAAGCAAAATCATCTGTGAAGAACACATTTTGAGAGAGTAAAAGAATGAGAGAGACACGGTCCCAGACTGAGTTGATGTTGACGTTCTGTGATACACGAACACTATCAGAAATCACTGGACACTCACATCAAGGGCTGTCTTCATGTCGTCCACTGCGATTCCATCAACCATGTCTAACAAGACACTCTGGAGGAGGAACTCTGCCTGCATCTCATCATCCCCGCAGGCTCCAGCCTCCGTCACTCCCTCCTCACAGTAGCCACGCACGTCTCCCAGCTCACGCTTCACCGCGCTCTCCTCCCCTGACACAACAAACACAGGGTCACCTTGCTCTCCTCCCTGACACAACAAACACAGTGTCACCTTGCTCTCCTCCCTGACACAACAAACACAATGTCACCGTGCTCTCTTCCCCTGACACAACAAACACAGTGTCACCTTGCTCTCCTCCCCTGACACAACAAACACAGGGTCACCTTGCTCTCCTCCCTGACACAACAAACACAGGGTCACCTTGCTCTCTTCCCCTGACACAACAAACACAGGGTCACCTTGCTCTCTTCCCCTGACACAACAAACACAGGGTCACCTTGCTCTCTTCCCCTGACACAACAAACACAGGGTCACCTTGCTCTCTTCCCCTGACACAACAAACACACTGTCACCTTGTTCTCCTCCCCTGACACAACAAACACAGTGTCACCTTGCTCTCCTCCCCTGACACAATAAACACAGTGTCACCTTGCTCTCCTCCCCAGACACAACAAACACAGTGTCACCTTGCTCTCCTCCCCTGACACAACAAACACAGTGTCACCTTGCTCTCCTCCCCTGACACAACAAACACAGTGTCACCGTGCTCTCCTCCCCTGACACAACAAACGCACTATCACCTTGCTCTCCTCCCCTGACACAACAAACACAGTGTCACCTTGCTCTCCTCCCCGATACAACAAACACACTGTCACCTTGCTCTCCTCCCCTGACACAACAAACACAGTGTCACCTTGCTCTCCTCCCCTGACACAACAAACACACTGTCACCTTGCTCTCCTCCCCTGACACAACAAACACAGTGTCACCTTGCTCTCCTCCCCTGACACAACAAACACACTGTCACCTTGCTCTCCTCCCCTGACACAACAAACACACTGTCACCTTGCTCTCCTCCCCTGACACAACAAACACACTGTCACCTTGCTCTCCTCCCCTGACACAACAAACACACTGTCACCTTGCTCTCCTCCCCTGACACAACAAACACACTGTCACCTTGCTCTCCTCCCCTGACACAACAAACACACTGTCACCTTGCTCTCCTCCCCTGACACAACAAACACACTGTCACCTTGCTCTCCTCCCCTGACACAACAAACACACTGTCACTTTGCTCTCCTCCCCTGACACAACAAACACACTGTCACCTTGCTCTCCTCCCCTGACACAACAAACACACTGTCACCTTGCTCTCCTCCCCTGACACAACAAACACACTGTCACCTTGCTCTCCTCCCCTGACACAACAAACACACTGTCACTTTGCTCTCCTCCCCTGACAAAACAAACACAGTGTCAGTTTGCTCTCCTCCCCTGACACAACAAACACACTGTCACCTTGCTCTCCTCCCCTGACACAACAAACACACTGTCACCTTGCTCTCCTCCCCTGACACAACAAACACACTGTCACCTTGCTCTCCTCCCCTGACACAACAAACACACTGTCACCTTGCTCTCCTCCCCTGACACAACAAACACACTGTCACCTTGCTCTCCTCCCCTGACAAAACAAACACACTGTCACCTTGCTCTCCTCCCCTGACACAACAAACACACTGTCACCTTGCTCTCCTCCCCTGACACAACAAACACAGTGTCACCTTGCTCTCCTCCCCTGACACAACAAACACACTGTCACCTTGCTCTCCTCCCCTGACAAACAAACACAGTGTCACCTTGCTCTCCTCCCCTGACACAACAAACACAGTGTCACCTTGCTCTCCTCCCCTGACACAACAAACACAGTGTCACCTTGCTCTCCTCCCCTGACACAACAAACACACTGTCACCTTGCTCTCCTCCCCTGACACAACAAACACACTGTCACCTTGCTCTCCTCCCCTGACACAACAAACACACTGTCACCTTGCTCTCCTCCCCTGACACAACAAACACACTGTCACCTTGCTCTCCTCCCCTGACACAACAAACACACTGTCACCTTGCTCTCCTCCCCTGACACAACAAACACAGTGTCACCTCATTCTCTTTGTGTCACCTCATTCTCTTTCCCTGACACAACAAACACACTGCCACCTTGCTCTCCTCCCCTGACACAACAAACACAGTGTCACCTTGTTCTCCTCCCCTGACACAATAAACACAGTGTCACCTTGCTCTCCTCCCCTGACAAAACAAATACACTGTCACCTTGCTCTCCTCCCCTGACACAACAAACACAGTGTCACCTCATTCTCTTTCCCTGACAATGATCAACTTTGTGATTAGGAGTTGGTATTTGCTGATGGCCATTTGTGAATGTACACCATAACAATGACTGATAGTGTGAATATAATAATGTTTGTGATTGTGCACCGTAACAATGACTGATAATGCTAAATTATTACCAAAGTTGTGATTAATTAAAATCCAACAAACATTTGTTTTACATTGATCAGCATGAAATTATGATAAAATGTTTAGTGTATGTTCAACAGTAAGAGACGATATGTCAGTGACTTGTGTGTACCTCTCACGAGTCCCATCCCTCTCATCTCCCCGACCAGGCTCTGCACCAGCACGTGCTTGCACTGCAGCCACAGTTGGGCGTCCAGACGGGCGCGACTGTGATGGTGGTCCTCCACAGCCTCTTTCTTACTGCCCTCTGAGGCAGCCTCGGTAGTGATGTGAACCTTCTTCAACGAGGACGTCCTGTGCGGAATAAAATAAAGAAATAAGTTAGGTGTCAACATATCTTTTTTAGTTGACACTGCTTTTTTAGATGTAATATTATTATAAAATGTGTGTTTAAAATGATCAATAATTATGTATATATGTCTACGTGCTGTTAGGATTTAGGCATTACACAAGGATTTGTTGATATCCAGGATCTTTACAGTTGGGTTAGTTACCAGTGGGTTTGTTTGCATGTGGGCTTGGTTACACCCACTTTGACATATGACATGACATATGACATGACATATGATGCAACATATGATGTGACATATGACTTCATATGACATGACATATGACATGACATATGACATGACATATGACATGACGTATGATGTGACATATGACGTGACATATGATGTGACATATGACGTGACATATAATGTGACATATGATGTGACATATGATGTGACATATGATGTGACATATGATGTGACATATGATGTGACATATGATGTGACATATGATGTGACATATGATGTGACATATGACGTGACATATGATGTGACATATATGTGACATATGATGTGACATATGATGTGACATATGATGTGACATATGATGTGACATATGATGTGACATATGATGTGACATATGATGTGACATATGATGTCACATATGATGTCACATATGATGTCACATATGATGTCACATATGATGTCACATATGATGTCATATATGATGTCACATATGATGTCACATATGATGTCACATATGATGTCACATATGATGTCACATATGATGTCACATCCCTAGTCATTGTGTCACCTTGGAGTGTGAGACGTCTTTGGCTTCTGTTGGAACACACTTGTGTCTTGCAGCATCTTGATGGCAGTGAGGATGATCCTGGCCGCCAGGGGGCAGTGGTGTCGTTGGTTTGCAATGGCCGCAAGGTCGATGCGACACAGGATGACAAGTTCCAGCTCGGCCGCGGGCATAGCAGCGACACCTACAGGGAATAGAGGAAAACATACGTTCGTGGTGAGTATTCAGTTCTTGGAACTGTTCGCAGCGCTTTAAGTTAAACGTTACTCACTCACAGACCTGTTAATTCAGAGAGCTTCTTGACATCTCTAGGAATGATTCAGCCATATTGTGATTAATGCATAAAGTATACATATGTATATATACCCACCACTGTTTATGGTCAGGTAGTAATTTAAACAGCTGAGTGACCTAGAGCAATGTAGAATGAAAGAATATGGCCAAGGTTCGAGTAGGGGGAGGATTTGAAATTAGAACTTCTCAACTGATGCCCTAACTACTGTGCCACATTGCACCATATACAACAAGACAGTGAAAGGAGACTGGGATCGCAACTGGAGAAATATGATGGAAAATGACAGGGAGGATGAGAGGAATGGGACTAAGGATACATGAGGAAGAAGTGGAAGGGACATGGTGGATTGTATGAGGAGACATAATCAGGAAGGGAAGGTGAAAGAAATGGGAAGCTATGCCCTACCTCCTCCTGGCGTTGGCGTTCTCAATGATGACCTCTGACATGGAGGACAGTGTGACGTCGGCCGCTGCCAGCAGAGTGCCTTTGACTATCTCGAGAGTTAGAGGCTTCTTTGGATTAGTGAAACACTTAACACCTCGCTTGACACCAGGACCAACATCTGTCTCTGAAACACACACAGTTCTAGTGTCACCAGCAGAAAGTCCGTCGTATCTCTAGCGTATCATGCAGTTATAACCAACTATGACCTATGCATCGTCCAGTTGTGACTTACCATCACCCAGCTGTGACCTACCATCACCCAGCTGTGACCTACCATCACCCAGCTGTGACCTACCATCATCCAGCTGTGACCTACCATCATCCAGCTGTGACCTACCATCATCCAGCTGTGATCTACCATCATCCAGCTGTGACCTACCATCATCCAGCTGTGATCTACCATCATCCAGCTGTGATCTACCATCATCCAGCTGTGATCTACCATCATCCAGCTGTGACCTACCATCATCCAGCTGTGACCTACCATCATCCAGCTGTGACCTACCATCATCCAGCTGTGACCTACCATCATCCAGCTGTGATCTACCATCATCCAGCTGTGACCTACCATCATCCAGCTGTGACCTACCATCATCCAGCTGTGATCTACCATCATCCAGCTGTGATCTACCATCATCCAGCTGTGATCTACCATCATCCAGCTGTGATCTACCATCATCCAGCTGTGATCTACCATCATCCAGCTGTGATCTACCATCATCCAGCTGTGATCTACCATCATCCAGCTGTGACCTACCATCATCCAGCTGTGATCTACCATCATCCAGCTGTGATCTACCATCATCCAGCTGTGACCTACCATCATCCAGCTGTGATCTACCATCATCCAGCTGTGATCCTACCATCATCCAGCTGTGATCTACCATCATCCAGCTGTGATCTACCATCATCCAGCTGTGATCTACCATCATCCAGCTGTGATCTACCATCATCCAGCTGTGATCTACCATCATCCAGCTGTGACCTACCATCATCCAGCTGTGATCTACCATCATCCAGCTGTGATCTACCATCATCCAGCTGTGATCTACCATCATCCAGCTGTGATCTACCATCATCCAGCTGTGACCTACCATCATCCAGCTGTGACCTACCATCATCCAGCTGTGATCTACCATCATCCAGCTGTGATCTACCATCATCCAGCTGTGACCTACCATCATCCAGCTGTGACCTACCATCATCCAGCTGTGATCTACCATCATCCAGCTGTGATCTACCATCATCCAGCTGTGATCTACCATCATCCAGCTGTGACCTACCATCATCCAGCTGTGACCTACCATCATCCAGCTGTGACCTACCATCATCCAGCTGTGATCTACCATCATCCAGCTGTGATCTACCATCATCCAGCTGTGACCTACCATCATCCAGCTGTGATCTACCATCATCCAGCTGTGATCTACCATCATCCAGCTGTGACCTACCATCATCCAGCTGTGATCTACCATCATCCAGCTGTGATCTACCATCATCCAGCTGTGATCTACCATCATCCAGCTGTGATCTACCATCATCCAGCTGTGATCTACCATCATCCAGCTGTGACCTACCATCATCCAGCTGTGATCTACCATCATCCAGCTGTGACCTACCATCATCCAGCTGTGACCTACCATCATCCAGCTGTGACCTACCATCATCCAGCTGTGACCTACCATCATCCAGCTGTGATCTACCATCATCCAGCTGTGACCTACCATCATCCAGCTGTGACCTACCATCATCCAGCTGTGACCTACCATCATCCAGCTGTGATCTACCATCATCCAGCTGTGACTACCATCATCCAGCTGTGATCTACCATCATCCAGCTGTGACCTACCATCATCCAGCTGTGACCTACCATCATCCAGCTGTGACCTACCATCATCCAGCTGTGACCTACCATCATCCAGCTGTGATCTACCATCATCCAGCTGTGATCTACCATCATCCAGCTGTGACCTACCATCATCCAGCTGTGACCTACCATCATCCAGCTGTGACCTACCATCATCCAGCTGTGACCTACCATCATCCAGCTGTGACCTACCATCATCCAGCTGTGACCTACCATCATCCAGCTGTGATCTACCATCATCCAGCTGTGACCTACCATCATCCAGCTGTGACCTACCATCATCCAGCTGTGATCTACCATCATCCAGCTGTGACTACCATCATCCAGCTGTGATCTACCATCATCCAGCTGTGACCTACCATCATCCAGCTGTGATCTACCATCATCCAGCTGTGACCTACCATCATCCAGCTGTGATCTACCATCATCCAGCTGTGACCTACCATCATCCAGCTGTGATCTACCATCATCCAGCTGTGATCTACCATCATCCAGCTGTGACCTACCATCATCCAGCTGTGATCTACCATCATCCAGCTGTGATCTACCATCATCCAGCTGTGACCTACCATCATCCAGCTGTGACCTACCATCATCCTGCTGTGACCTACCATCATCCAGCTGTGACCTACCATCATCCAGCTGTGATCTACCATCACCCAGCTGTGATCTACCATCATCCAGCTGTGATCTACCATCACTCACCTGCTGACCTACCCACATCCAGCTGTATCTCCATCATCCAGCTGTGACACATCCCAGCTCTGACTCTACACATCACCCAGTCTCTCGACCTACCACAACCAGCATCTCTCCCATCTACACAACCCATCCTCCCTCCCACTACACAACCCATCTCTCCCACACACAACCCATCTCTCCCACACACAACCCATCTCTCCCACACACAACCCATCTCTCCCACACACAACCCATCTCTCCCACACACAACCCATCTCTCCCACACACAACCCATCTCTCCCACACACAACCCATCTCTCCCACACACAACCCATCTCTCCCACACACAACCCATCTCTCCCACACACAACCCATCTCTCCCTTACACAACCCATCTCTCCCACACACAACCCATCTCTCCCACACACAACCCATCTCTCCCACACACAACCCATCTCTCCCACACACAACCCATCTCTCCCACACACAACCCATCTCTCCCACACACAACCCATCTCTCCTTTACACAACCCATCTCTCCCTTACACAACCCATCTCTCCCACACACAACCCATCTCTCCCACACACAACCCATCTCTCCCACACACAACCCATCTCTCCCACACACAACCCATCTCTCCCACACACAACCCATCTCTCCCACACACAACCCCATCTCTCCCAACCCACCTCTCCCACACACAACCCATCTCTCCCACAAACAACCCATCTCCCTAACACAAACCCTTCGCTCCACATATATCCCAGCCCCTCTCTCCCACTTCCCATTTCTATATGATTAACCAGTGACTAATCGGAAGGTGACCCTCTCCCACAAATGGCCTGTCTCCGGCCATTCCATCTTGTCACTCACAACTGACACAGTAATGACAGACAATAATTGTAGGACATGCAGAAATTAACTGACACAAAGTTTAACAAATCTAACTGTCCAGATGTCCATGTGGTACTCACGTGACGTCTGAGAAGACAGGCAGCAGAGGTATGGTGTCTGCGATGGCAATCAGCAGGTGTGCTTGAACCAGAGACAGGTGACAGGTGAGGTGAGGGCCGTAGAGAGATGCTAACTTGGCAGGCAACTGTCTCGCAACCAGATTCTCCAGCACCTGAAACAAGGCACCATGTATCCCAGCATCCTTCACTCTACACCTAACCCATAACTCACTACTTTATAACAATCCCTTGATTCTACCTTATAACAATCCCAGCATTCCACAATTCCACAATTCTATGTCACAGTTACATACTATGGTACTACCTCATAACAATCTAGTGATTCTGCTCTACAACAATCCTTTGATTTAAGTCAATATGTATTACTTGAAATGTAACACATTGGATTTTATTATGAAAGGTAAACATTGACAATATTTGTTTTCATGTTTCCATGATTTGCTTTCTTCATAGTCAAATTAACACACAATCAAGTTTTGTTTTAAGTTCATTAAACCATGAAGAAAGCAAACCATGGAAACATGGAAAAAATATTTCCAAAGTATACCTTTCAAGTTTTGTTGAACGGCAGACTAGCATAAATTAAATGACTGTTCATATTATGTCAAGAATTGTGCATGTAACGCACAACATAACACTTAAGATAACTTGTGCTGCTGCCAGGGACCCATTCTTTCTACAACCTGCTCTCATAGATACATATTCTAGACAAAGATGACATGCGTAGGTGGACAAGTGATGGGGTGTGAATTGAGAGGGAGTAAGTGATGAATAAATGAGTGAACTGAAAAACCAGGGTTCAAACATGGCAATATTACTTGCTCATCGACTGTTACAATCAAGTTTTCATTTTTCATATCCAAAACAAGATGTTTCATTTTACCTGTAGAGGCTTTCGTCTGACGTTACACGCCGACTTCTTCAGTACTAATGACGTATTATGTCATCGTCATCAGAAAGACAAAGACACCAATGAACAGAGATGAGGGCTATTGCTAGCTACCCTATGTGTACGATGACGTCATTCGTCATTAGTACTGAAGAAGTCTGCGTGTAACGTCAGACGAATGCCTCTACAGGTAAAAAGAAACATCTTGTTTTTGGATATGAAAAATGAAAACTTTTTGATTGGAAAAAGAACTATCCTAAGAAATGTCCAATAGTTCTGTTATGTCTGTCTGTTTTTACATCAAATACATATGTACTGAGCTGAGACACTTCCCAGAAGGCAATGCACAATCAAGTTGGTGACTGTACGTCAAGCTTGGCTTGCCTCTGGAGTGACCTACTTTGAGGTTATTGTTGTCGAGCAGTGGCTTAGCTGTGGTGAAGCGCACGTTGAACGGTCGCCCCTCAGTGTTGCGGAACAGTGAGGTCGTGGTGAGTGGCAACTTGTCCCCATTGAGGAGTCTCTGTAGTATGACCACGGCCTCACTGAAGAACCCAAGCTCTGTGAGGGCACGCACTCGCAAGATACGTCCGTCAACGGTCCTCTGAAGGTCACGACACACAGAGGTCGTGAAGTACTGGTACAAGGTCAACAGAGGCAGCACCTGGGGCAGATAGAGGATGTCACATCAACTCAACATGACAGTAGAGGAGTGATGAGAATAGTAATCAATGTCATGAATTGGCCAAAGTATTGTAAGATAACGTTATATTACCTAAAACGGGTCATGTTTGTCTTGTATAGATGTATATGCAAAAGAAGCACTACTTACGAACAAGTTATGTCTGCCTCTAACAAGCTCCTCTGTCACGAATCTTAACGCGGCCACAAGAATGCGTCCATTCAGGCGGAACCTGCAAAATATAAAGTACATTCTTATGTGTAATCTGACATATAACTACTTGCTCTTCATAACATTCACAGTAACATCACTAGGAATTATTTTCCCACATGTAGAATAGTATTTGGAAGTGGAATAGATTGCTTGTAACTTAACCATTACTTGAAAAAAGCTACATGTCAATGCCCTAATTCTCAAAGTGTCAATCACAGATATGAACCAATGCCCTACCTCTCAAACAGAAAGTCCACCCCAGACATGAACCAATGCCCTACCTCTCAGACAGAAAGTCCACCCCAGACATGAACCAATGCCCTACCTCTCAGACAGAAAGTCCACCCCAGACATGAACCAATGCCCTACCCCTTTAAAACAGAAAATCCACCCCAACATGAACCAATGCCCCCTCTCAGAAGAAACCACCCCCGAATGAACCAATGCCTCCTCTCAGACAGAAAGTCCACCCCAGAATGAACCAAGCCCTCCTCTCAGACAGAAAGTCCACCCCGAATAACCAATGCCCTCCTCTCAGAAAAAAGGGCCACCCAGACAAACCCAAAGCCCACCTCTCAGACAGAAAGTCCACCCCAAATGAACCAATGCCCACCTCCAGACAGAAAGTCCACCCCCGAAGAACCAATGCCCTACCTCTAGACAGAAAGTCCACCCCGAATGAACCAATGTCCTACCTCTCAGACAGAAAGTCCACCCCAGACAGAACCCAAAGCCCTACCTCTCAGACAGAAAGTCCACCCCAGACATGAACCAAGCCCACCCCTTTAGACAGGTCCACCCCCGACATGAACCAATGCCCACCCCTCAGAAAAAAGTCCACCCGACAGAACCAATGCCCTACCTCTCAGACAGAAAGTCCACCCCAGACATGAACCAATGCCCTACCTCTCAGACAGAAAGTCCACCCCAGACATGAACCAATGCCCTACCTCTCAGACAGAAAGTCCACCCCAGACATGAACCAATGCCCTACCTCTCAGACAGAAAGTCCACCCCAGACATGAACCAATGCCCTACCTCTCAGACAGAAAGTCCACCCCAGACATGAACCAATGCCCTACCTCTCAGACAGAAAGTCCACCCAGACATGAACCAATGCCCTACCTCTCAGACAGAAAGTCCACCCCAGACATGAACCAATGCCCTACCTCTCAGACAGAAAGTCCACCCCAGCATGAACCCAAAGCCCTACCTTAGACAGAAATCCCCCCCAGAAAAAATCCCCCCCTCTCAGCAGAAAGTCCCCCCCAGACATGAACCAATGCCCTACCCCTCAGACAGAAAGTCCACCCCAGACATGAACCAATGCCCTACCTCTCAGACAGAAAGTCCACCCCAGACATGAACCAATGCCCTACCTCTCAGACAGAAAGTCCACCCAGACATGAACCAATGCCCTACCTCTCAGACAGAAAGTCCACCCCAGACATGAACCAATGCCCCACCTCTCAGAAGAAAGTCCACCCCAGACAGAACCAATGCCCTCCTCTCAGACAGAAAGTCCACCCCCGACATGAACCAATGCCCTACCCTCAGACAGAAAGTCCACCCCAGACATGAACCCAAAGCCCCCCCCAGACAGAAAGTCCACCCCAGACATGAACCAATGCCCTACCTCTCAGACAGAAAGTCCACCCAGACATGAACCAATGCCCTACCTCTCAGAAGAAAGTCCACCCCAGACATGAACCAATGCCCCCCTCAGACAGAAAGTCCACCCAGACATGAACCAATGCCCCACCTCTCAGACAGAAAGTCCACCCCAGACAGAACCAAAGCCCTCCTCTCAGACAGAAAGTCCACCCAGACATGAACCAATGCCTACCTCTCAGAAGAAAGTCCACCCAGACTGAACCAATGCCCTCCCCTCAGAAGAAAATCCACCCCAGACATGAACCAATGCCCTACCCCTTTAGGAAAAAGTCCACCCCCGACATGAACCAATGCCCCCCTCTAGAAGAAACCACCCCAGACATGAACCAATGCCCACCTCTCAGACAGAAAGTCCACCCCCACATGAACCAAGCCCTACCTTCAGACAGAAAGTCCCCCAGACAGAACCAATGCCCTCCTTCAGACAGAAAGTCCACCCCAGACATGAACCAATGCCCTACCTCTCAGACAGAAAGTCCACCCCAGACATGAACCAATGCCCTACCTCTCAGACAGAAAGTCCACCCAGACATGAACCAATGCCCTACCTCTCAGACAGAAAGTCCACCCCAGACATGAACCAATGCCCTACCTCTCAGACAGAAAGTCCACCCCAGACATGAACCAATGCCCTACCTCTCAGACAGAAAGTCCACCCCAGACATGAACCAATGCCCTACCTCTCAGACAGAAAGTCCACCCCAGACATGAACCAATGCCCTACCTCTCAGACAGAAAGTCCACCCCAGACATGAACCAATGCCCTCCCTCTCAGACAGAAAGTCCACCCCGACATGAACCAATGCCCTACCTCTCAGACAGAAAGTCCACCCCAGACATGAACCAATGCCCTACCTCTCAGACAGAAAGTCCACCCCAGACATGAACCAATGCCCTACCTCTCAGACAGAAAGTCCACCCCAGACATGAACCAATGCCCTACCTCTCAGACAGAAAGTCCACCCAGACATGAACCAATGCCCTACCTCTCAGACAGAAAGTCCACCCCAGACATGAACCAATGCCCTACCTCTCAGACAGAAAGTCCACCCAGACATGAACCAATGCCCTACCTCTCAGACAGAAAGTCCACCCCAGACATGAACCAATGCCCTACCTCTCAGACAGAAAGTCCACCCCAGACATGAACCAATGCCCTACCTCTCAGACAGAAAGTCCACCCAGACATGAACCAATGCCCTACCTCTCAGACAGAAAGTCCACCCAGACATGAACCAATGCCCTACCTCTCAGACAGAAAGTCCACCCCAGACATGAACCAATGCCCTACCTCTCAGACAGAAAGTCCACCCCAGACATGAACCAATGCCCTACCTCTCAGACAGAAAGTCCACCCAGACATGAACCAATCCCTACCTCTCAGACAGAAAGTCCACCCCAGACATGAACCAATGCCCTACCCCTCAGACAGAAAGTCCACCCCAGACATGAACCAATGCCCTACCTCTCAGACAGAAAGTCCACCCCAGACATGAACCAATGCCCTACCTCTCAGACAGAAAGTCCACCCCAGACATGAACCAATGCCACCTCCAGAAAAAACCACCCCAGACATGAACCAATGCCCTACCTCTGAAGAAAGTCCACCCCAAAATGAACCAATGCCTCCTCTCAGACAGAAAGTCCACCCCCGACATGAACCAATGCCCCACCCTCAGACAGAAAGTCCACCCCCGACATGAACCAATGCCCTACCTCTCAGACAGAAAGTCCACCCCAGAATGAACCAATGCCCTACCTCTCAGACAGAAAGTCCACCCCAGACATGAACCAATGCCCTACCTCTCAGACAGAAAGTCCACCCCAGACATGAACCAATGCCCTACCTCTCAGACAGAAAGTCCACCCCAGACAAACCAATGCCCCACCTCTCAGAAGAAAGTCCACCCCCGACATGAACCAATGCCCTACCTCTCAGACAGAAAGTCCACCCCAGACATGAACCAATGCCCCACCCTCAGAAAAAGTCCACCCCCAAAATGAACCAATGCCCCCTTCAGACAGAAAGTCCACCCAAACAGAACCAATCCCTACCTCCAACAGAAAGTCCACCCCAGACATGAACCCAAAGCCCTACCTCCAAAAAGAAAGTCCACCCCAGACATGAACCAATGCCCTACCTCTCAGACAGAAAGTCCACCCCAGACATGAACCAATGCCCTACCTCTCAGACAGAAAGTCCACCCCAGACATGAACCAATGCCCTACCTCTCAGACAGAAAGTCCACCCCAGACATGAACCAATGCCCTACCTCTCAGACAGAAAGTCCACCCAGACATGAACCAATGCCCTACCTCTCAGACAGAAAGTCCACCCCAGACATGAACCAATGCCCTACCTCTCAGACAGAAAGTCCACCCCAGACATGAACCAATGCCCTACCTCTCAGACAGAAAGTCCACCCCAGACATGAACCAATGCCCTACCCCCAAAAGAAAGTCCACCCCAACATGAACCAATGCCCTACCCTCAGACAGAAAGTCCCCCCAAAACCCCAAAAAAAGGGGGCATGAACCAATGCCCTACCTCTCAGACAGAAAGTCCACCCCAGACATGAACCAATGCCCTACCTCTCAGACAGAAAGTCCACCCCAGACATGAGGTTCTCCACTTCAAACCCTTCTCCAACCTCGTACAGGGCGTAGTCCTTGTCCGCAGTAGGGTGAGGGAAGGAAGATCGAAAGAGAGCCTGAAGGAGGTATCCAAACTGTCATGTTGTCATACAGTTATCATACAGTCATCGTACAGTTATCATACAGTTACCATGTATTATAATGTTTTACCAAATAAAATAACTCACTCACAATCATACAGTTATCATACAGTTATTGTACAGTCATCATACAGTCATCATACAGTCATCGTACAGTTATCGTACAGTTATTGTACAGTCACTGTACAGTCATCGTACAGTTATCGTACAGTTATCATATAGTTACTGTACAGTCATCATACAGTTATCGTACAGTTATCATACAGTTATTGTACAGTCATCGTACAGATATCATACAGTTGTCGTACAGTTATCATACAGTTATCATACAGTTATCATACAGTTATCATACAGTTATCATACAGTTATTGTACAGTTATCATAGAGTCATTGTACAGATATCATACAGTTGTCATACAGTTATCATACAGTTATTGTACAGTTATCATACAGTTATCGTACAGTTATTGTACAGTTATCGTAGGTATTGTATAGTTATTGTATGGTTATCATATAGTTATCATACAGTTATTGTACAGTTATCATATATTTATTGTATAGTTATTTTACAGGTTTCATAGTTATCGTACAGTTATCATATATTTATTGTACAGTTATTGTACAGTTTTCATTCAGTTATTGTACAGTTATCATATATTTATTGTACAGTTATCGAACAGTTATCGTACAGTTATTGTAGTTATTGTACAGTTTTCATACAGTTATCGTACAGTTTTCATACAGTTATCGTATAGTTTTCATACAGTTATCGTACAGTTTTCATACAGTTATCGTACAGTTTTCATACAGTTATCGTATAGTTTTCATACAGTTATCATACAGTTTTCATACAGTTATTACACAGTACATCATCCACCTTTTGAATACAACTTATGTCTGAACACTCTGTTATGTGGTATTACAATAGTTATGATACATTAAATACATGCTGTGTGTGTTTTTGCCAGACTGAAAATACCAGTTTTATGAGAAGCATATTGTTATATGAAATAAAATAAAATAATTGCATAAATGAAAAACAGCACACAAATAAATGGTGACACTTTTTGTATCAGTGTCAGTTCTCACAGAATCCTCCAGGATATGTTGTATGACTCTTGAATGTATTCATACCTTAATAAAACAAACATTGTGCGCACCAACATGTGTAGACACTTTGGTATTGCAGCTGGCTTGTTGTATGTGTTTAGATGCATGTAGACGTGCCAGTGGACATACCTTGAAGAAGTAACCTGCCAGAAAGCAGCACTCTCGCCTCCTGCCGAGGTCACAGGTCAAGATGTACCTGTAACAATCTCAGTTACCTTCCTCGTCCACATGGAATGGCACCTCATGGACACATGCAATCACAGGCCCAGAAACACAATCAGTACATATATTAGGCTTCATGGTTCAATAAATGTAACTTAATAGATTCATGCTATTTTATTAACTGAGTCTAAATTAATAATACAGTTTGAATGACAGGCTAAATGACTGCATGACTGCCTGATTGACTAATTGACTGACTGACTGATTGACTCATTGACTGCATGACTCACCCATTGACTGACTGACTGACTGACTGACTGACTGACTGACTGACTGACTGACTGACTGACTGACTGACTGACTGACTGACTGACTGACTGACTGACTGACTGACTGACTGACTGACTGACTGACTGACTGACTGACTGACTGACTGACTGACTGACTGACTGACTGACTGACTGACTGACTGACTGACTGACTGACTGACTGACTGACTGACTCGAACTACGACTCGATCTGACTCGACTACGACTACGACTGACTGACTGACATGATGACTGACTGACTGACTGACACTGACGACTGACGACTGACTGACTGACACACCCACCCATCCACCCACCAACCCAGACACACACACACACACACACACACACCACCCACCCACTCACTCACTCACTCACTCACTCACTCACTCACCCACTCACTCACCACCATCCCACCCACCCACTCACTCACTCACTCACTCACCCACTCACTCACTTACTCACTGGATGCTACAAGAGCTATACTTACTGTGCAATGTTGGAAGCGACGACGCCCCCAAGTAGACAGCCCCACAAACCACACTTGGCAAGGAGCCACTGCCCCCTGTCTGTGTCCCCTGACAACACCCTCCGCCAGCTGTGAATGGCATCACGGGTGCCAAGGAGAGCATCAAGGACATCAGCCCACCACTTGTAGGCCGCCCTGTCAGGACACAGTGGTCAATGAACACATTCAGCTGTCTAACACACTCAGTGGCTTAACACACATTCATCTGTCTACCATACACATAGTTGTCTAACACAGTCAGCTGTCTAACATGCATTCGGCCATATAACACTCACTCAGCTGTCTAACATGCACTCTCAGCTGTCTAACATGCACTCAGCTGTCTAACACACACAGCTGTCTAACACACACTCAGAAAACGCACACCCAGCTGTCTAACACACACTCAGCTATCTAACACACACTCAGCTGTCTAACACACACTCAGCTTTTCCAGTGGTTGCATGCTCCACTGACAACTTTTGCCTGTCCTCATTTATCATTACGCCAAATGTTTTGCCGCTGAGCTTGAATTTGCAATGATATAGCAATAGAAAAACAACAGAGTGAGGGAGTATCTATTGTCAACACAATACTGAGAATGTGAATGGCTTTTCACAGACAAAGATTCAATGAACACTCCTCCTGTCACTAGCCCTGGTCAGCCATCACTGACCAGACACAGAAAGGTGACCACCAGTGGACAATGAAAGATGTATGGATATTACACATGAGTACATGAGTACTCAAGGAGACAGCTCAAGCAAGTAATAAACATCTGTTATGTTAGTCACATGACAGTACTGTTAGTTCACCCAACTAAGATTTGTCAGAGAATATAGGTGTTTTTGTAATGTCAATATTACTAAATAACCTGTGAAGCAAGACAAAGAGAGTACTCCAAACCTGATATCATTTATGTGGAAATGGAGGTTCCCCAACTCATGCATCGCTTCAGCAGCTAGCTCCATCTTGTCTGCAGCCAGCAACATTTCTACAAGCACACAAGTCACATCAACATATACAGCCACACAAGTCACATCAACATCTCTACAAGCACACAGGTCACATCAACATTTCTACAAGCACACAAGTCACATCAACATATACAGTCACACAAGTCACATCAACATCTCTACAAGCACACAGGTCACATCAACATTTCTACAAGCACACAAGTCACATCAACATATACAGCCACACAAGTCACATCAACATCTCTACAAGCACACAGGTCACATCAACATTTCTACAAGCACACAAGTCACATCAACATATACAGTCACACAAGTCACATCAACATCTCTACAAGCACACAGGTCACATCAACATTTCTACAAGCACACAAGTCACATCAACATATACAGTCACACAAGTCACATCAACATCTCTACAAGCACACAGGTCACATCAACATTTCTACAAGCACACAAGTCACATCAACATATACAGTCACACAAGTCACATCAACATCTCTACAAGCACACAGGTCACATCAACATTTCTACAAGCACACAAGTCACATCAACATATACAGCCACACAAGTCACATCAACATCTCTACAAGCACACAGGTCACATCAACATTTCTAAAAGCACACAATCACATAAAATATACAGTCCACCCAACAAGATCTTTTCAAGCACACAGGTCATAAATTTTTAAAGCAAAAGTCACTAAATAACCCGTCAACAAGACATCAACATCTCCAAACCTCACATCAAAATTTCTAAAGACAAGGTTTCCCTCAACTATACATCACTTCAAACACATCCATCTTGCATCAAGCCAGCAACATTTCTACAAGCACACAAGTCACATCAACATATACAGTCACACAAGTCACATCAACATCTCTACAAGCACACAGGTCACATCAACATTTCTACAAGCACACAAGTCACATCAACATATACAGTCACACAAGTCACATCAACATCTCTACAAGCACACAGGTCACATCAACATTTCTACAAGCACACAAGTCACATCAACATATACAGTCACACAAGTCACATCAACATCTCTAAAAAAAGCCCCCAAAAAGGTCACATCAGCATCTCTACAAGCACACAAGTCACATCAACATATACAGTCACACAAGTCACATCAGCATCTTTTACAAGCACACAGGTCACATCAACATCTCTACAAGCACACAAGTCACATCAACATATACAGTCACACAAGTCACATCAGCATCTCTTCCCCAAAAAGCACACATGTCACATCAGCATCTCTACAAGCACACAAGTCACATCAACATATCTACAAGATATATGTCACATCAACATCCCTACAAATACACAAGTCAAATCAACATATCTACAAACACAAGTCACATCAACATTCTACATCACACAATCACATCAACATATCTACAAGCACAAAAGGTCACATCAACATCTTCCTACAACATACAATTCATATTAAAATATTTATCCCACCCACCTATGGTGTTTCTGTATGAGGCTATGACAACATTGATCTGTGATGATGGAAATGATGTGTTTTCAATGTCGTCTGTGAAGTGGAACTCCTCCAGGGTGAGGTCCACAGGGCATGATGGCCTGGGGGCGGGCGGTGTTGGGAATAAAGTCAACCCTCGACTGGACCCGGATGTCAGAGGAATTGTCCACAGGCAGCACTGTGGCAAATGTCACTGTGAAGTCACAAACAAAACGTCATTAACTGACACCACAAATTCACAAGGTAGCACTTTTAAGATATGTTTACAGCATAGTTGCTGATGACAGATTTGTTTATAAACTTGCACATGTTATAAGAGGTATTCATTGTAGTGTAGAACCCAGTCAGGCACATCTTCTACGACACAGCAAATCCATAGACAGAGAGACTACCTGAGGTTTGTCCTGCGAGATGGAGAAACAACAGCTGATGGTTGAGGGCCTAACTGAGGTTTGTCCTGCGAGATGGAGAGACAACAGCTGATGGTTGAGGGCCTACCTGAGGTTTGTCCTGCGAGATGGAGAGACAACAGCTGATGGTTGAGGGCCTAACTGAGGTTTGTCCTGCGAGATGGAGAGACAACAGCTGATGGTTGAGGGCCTAACTGAGGTTTGTCCTGCGAGATGGAGAGACAACAGCTGATGGTTGAGGGCCTAACTGAGGTTTGTCCTGCGAGATGGAGAGACAACAGCTGATGGTTGAGGGCCTAACTGAGGTTTGTCCTGGAGATGGAGAGACAACAGCTGATGGTTGAGGGCCTAACTGAGGTTTGTCCTGTGAGATGGAGAGACAACAGCTGATGGTTGAAGGCCTAACTGAGGTTTGTCCTGCAAGATAGAGAGACAACAGCTGATGGTTGAGGGCCTAACTGAGATTTGTCCCGCAAGATAGAGAGACAACAGCTGATGGTTGAGGGCCTACCTGAGGTTTGTCCCGCGAGATAGAGAGACAACAGCTGATGGTTGAGGGCCTAACTGAGGTTTGTCCTGCGAGATAGAGAGACAACAACTGATGGTTGAGGGCCTACCTGAGGTTTGTCCTGCGAGATGGAGAGACAACAGCTGATGGTTGAGGGCCTAACTGAGGTTTGTCCTGCGAGATGGAGAGACAACAGCTGATGGTTGAGGGCCTAACTGAGGTTTGTCCTGCGAGATGGAGAGACAACAGCTGATGGTTGAGGGCCTAACTGAGGTTTGTCCTGCGAGATGGAGAGACAACAGCTGATGGTTGAAGGCCTAACTGAGGTTTGTCCTGCAAGATAGAGAGACAACAGCTGATGGTTGAGGGCCTAACTGAGATTTGTCCCGCGAGATAGAGAGACAACAGCTGATGGTTGAGGGCCTAACTGAGGTTTGTCCTGCGAGATGGAGAGACAACAGCTGATGGTTGAGGGCCTAACTGAGGTTTGTCCTGCGAGATGGAGAGACAACAGCTGATGGTTGAGGGCCTAACTGAGGTTTGTCCTGCGAGATGGAGAGACAACAGCTGATGGTTGAGGGCCTAACTGAGGTTTGTCCTGCGAGATGGAGAGACAACAGCTGATGGTTGAGGGCCTAACTGAGGTTTGTCCTGCGAGATGGAGAGACAACAGCTGATGGTTGAGGGCCTAACTGAGGTTTGTCCTGCGAGATAGAGAGACAACAGCTGATGGTTGAGGGCCTAACTGAGGTTTGTCCCGCGAGATAGAGAGACAACAGCTGATGGTTGAGGGCCTAACTGAGGTTTGTCCCGCGAGATAGAGAGACAACAGCTGATGGTTGAGGGCCTAACTGAGGTTTGTCCTGCGAGATAGAGAGACAACAGCTGATGGTTGAGGGCCTAACTGAGGTTTGTCCGCGAGATAGAGAGACAACAGCTGATGGTTGAGGGCCTACCTGAGGTTTGTCCGCGAGATAGAGAGACAACAGCTGATGGTTGAGGGCCTACCTGAGGTTTGTCCTGCGAGATGGAGAGACAACAGCTGATGGTTGAGGGCCTAACTGAGGTTTGTCCCACGAGATAGAGAGACAACAGCTGATGGTTGAGGGCCTAACTGAGGTTTGTCCCGCGAGATAGAGAGACAACAGCTGATGGTTGAGGGCCTAACTGAGGTTTGTCCCGCGAGATAGAGAGACAACAGCTGATGGTTGAGGGCCTAACTGAGGTTTGTCCCGCGAGATAGAGAGACAACAGCTGATGGTCGAGGGCCTACCTGAGGTTTGTCCTGCGAGATAGAGAGACAGGAGCTGGCGGCTGTGGTTGAGGGCTCTGGCTGTGTACTGGGCGTCACCTAGGGCCTCACGCAATAGTTGCAGACTGTAGTCAACATCGAGGGGGGCCGAGCACCGCTTGAGGGCATGGATGCCTCCTGGTGATACAACAGTCATGTTTACAGACACACTAAGCATACAAATGTAGTTTTCATATAGACTACTCAGTATTATCATCTACATAGACACTTTCCAGTTGGTTTGTATTGTCTGTCATACCCTGTCAAAATCAGTACTTTATTAAATCCAATCTAAACAATCTTTTCACAAACTCTACTTTCCACCATCCTGTGTGTTAGAGAGACACCTAGTAGACTAAGACACATGACATGTCAGGTGGCACACTGTCTTGACACACTGTGACGCCATCAGACTCAACTACGACCATGCTCACCCTGGTAGTGGTCATGACCTTCAGGGTCGATCTGCCTGGCAAGGACGTCTACGACAGAGAGGTCTTCCTTCAGTACGATGTTCTTCAGCTGTAGGGTGGTGTACTGCTGCGGGGTGATGGGACCGCCCCCAAGACTTGCCATCGCCGCACGGAAGTGATGCTGCGGAGGCAGTTGACCGTCATGTTCCCGTATTCGCTCTATCAGCTTCCTCTGAGTGTAGATCATCACGGGCATCACTTGCTCGGCGTAGCGGTTCCTGGAGCAGCAGAAGCAGTCTTAGTGGGGTGGCAAGTTGTTGTCTAGCTCCATGGAATAGCTACTGAATGTCAGTGCCACAGTAGCTAATTATATATGTCAATGATATAACAGCTGTTATTGATGTATGTGGTGCCACAGCTGTTTATGTCAAGATCACAGACATTGTGTACTATTGCTGTCATCTCTATCAAAACACAGCTGTTATTGTCTGCTGACATCATTGTCAAGATCACAGCTACGGTCATCTGTATCAAGATCACAACTATTGTCATCTGTGTCATGATCTCAGCTACTGTCATCTGTGTCATGATCACAGCTACAGTCTTGTGTGTCATGATCACAGCTACTTTCATCTGTGTCATGATTACAACTATTGTCATCTGTGTCATGATCACAGCTACTGTCATCTGTGTCAAGATCACAGCTACTGTCATCTGTGTCATGGTCACAGCTACTGTCACCTGTGTCATGATCACAGCTACTGTCATCTATGTCACGATCGCAGCTACTGTCACCTATGTCATGTAGGCCATGTCACCTTGAGATGTACTCACCCTGTGACAGCTGTGAACCTGTAGGCAATGTCGACCAGTCTCTCCCACTTGTTGGCGTAGTGCAGTAGTTCGAGGGAGCGGAGGACGATGCGTCGCAGCAGTCGCAGGTCGACGGTTGTGATGTCATCAAGAGGATTTTCAAATTTGAGAGTGGCACCCCCTATCTCATCGTCTATGGTGCCGAAAGCCGACTTGACAGTGTCCGACAGAGACTCCATCTTCTTCTTCTGTGTAGCACATGGAAGAAACAAGTGTTGGTGGGGTGGGGTAACACATGATATGAGGGTGTATAGGTGAGGTGGGGTAACACATGACATGAGGGTGTATAGGTGAGGTGGGGTAACACATGACATGAGGGTGTATAGGTCGGGTGGTGTAACACATGACATGAGGGTGTATAGGTGGGGTGGGGTAACACATGACATGAGGGTGTATAGGTGGGGTGGGGTAACACATGACATGAGGGTGCACAGGTGGGGTGGGGTAACACATGACATGAGGGTGTATAGGTGGGGTGGGGTAACACATGACATGAGGGTGCACAGGTGAGGTAGGGTAACACATGACATGAGGGTGTATAGGTGGGGTGGGGTAACACATGACATGAGGGTGTATAGGTGGGGTGGGGTAACACATGACATGAGGGTGTATAGGTGGGGTGGGGTAACACATGACATGAGGGTGTATAGGTGGGGTGGGGTAACACATGACATGAGGGTTATAGGTGAGGTGGGGTAACACATGACATGAGGTGTATAGGTGGGGTGGGGTAACACATGACATGAGGGTATATAGGTGAGGTGGGGTAACACATGCATGAGGGTGTATAGGTGGGGTGGGGTAACACATGACATGAGGGTGTATAGGTGGGGTGGGGTAACACATGACATGAGGGTATATAGGTGAGGTGGGGTAACACATGACATGAGGGTGTATAGGTGGGGTGGGGTAACACATGACATGAGGGTATATAGGTGAGGTGGGGTAACACATGACATGAGGGTGTATAGGTGGGGTGGGGTAACACATGTCATGAGGGTATATAGGTGAGGTGGGGTAACACATGACATGAGGGTGTATAGGTGAGGTGGGGTAACACATGGCATGAGGGTGTATAGTGGGGTGGGGTAACACATGACATGAGGGTGTATAGGTGGGGTGGGGTAACACATGACATGAGGGTATATAGGTGAGGTGGGGTAACACATGACATGAGGGTGTATAGGTGGGGTGGGGTAACACATGACATGAGGGTGTATAGGTGGGGTGGGGTAACACATGACATGAGGGTGTATAGGTGGGGTGGGAAAACAACATTGTATAGGTGGGGGGGCACATGACATGAGGTTATAAGTGGGGTGGTAACACATGAATGAGGGTGTATAGTCGGGATGGGGTAACACATGACATGGGGGATAAGGGGGGGTGGGTAACACAAAATGAGGGGAAGTGGGTGGGGAACACATGACATGAAAGGTTATAGTGGTACACATACATAGTATAGGTGGTGGGGTAACACATGACATGAGGGTGTATAGGTGGGGTGGGGTAACACATGACATGAGGGTGTATAGGTGGGGTGGGGTAACACATGACATGAGGGTGTATAGGTGGGGTGGGGTAACACATGACATGAGGGTGCATAGGTGGGGTGGGGTAACACATGACATGAGGGTGTATAGGTGGGGTGGGGTAACACATGACATGAGGGTGCATAGGTGGGGTGGGGTAACACATGATATGGGGGTGCATAGGTGGGGTGGGGTAACACATGACATGAGGGTGTATAGGTGAGGTGGGGTAACACATGACATGAGGGTGTATAGGTGAGGTGGGGTAACACATGACATGAGGGTGTATAGGTGGGGTGGGGTTACATATATCATGAGGGTGCACATGTGAGGTGGGGTAACACATGACATGAGGGTGTATAGGTGAGGTGGGGTAACACATGACATGAGGGTGTATAGGTGAGGTGGGGTAACACATGACATGAGGGTGTATATGTGAGGTGGGGTAACACATGATATGAGGGTGCATAGATGGGGTGGGGTAACACATGACATGAGGGTGTATAGTTGAGATGGGGTAACACATGACATGAGGGTGTATAGGTGATGTGGGGTAACACATGACATGAGGGTGTATAGGTGAGGTGGGGTAACACATGACATGAGGGTATATAGGTGGGGTGGGGTAACACATGACATGAGGGTGTATAGGTGAGGTGGGGTAACACATGACATGAGGGTGTATAGGTGAGGTGGGGTAACACATGACATGAGGGTGTATATGTGAGGTGGGGTAACACATGACATGAGGGTGTATATGTGAGGTGGGGTAACACATGATATGAGGGTGCATAGATGGGGTGGGGTAACACATGACATGAGGGTGTATAGTTGAGATGGGGTAACACATGACATGAGGGTGTATAGGTGATGTGGGGTAACACATGACATGAGGGTGTATAGGTGAGGTGGGGTAACACATGACATGAGGGTGTATAGGTGAGGTGGGGTAACACATGACATGAGGGTGTATAGGTGGGGTGGGGTAACACATGACATGAGGGTGCATAGGTGAGGTGGGGTAACACATGACATGAGGGTGTGTAGGTGAGGTGGGGTAACACATGACATGAGGGTGTATAGGTGGGGTGGGGTAACACATGACATGAGGGTGCATAGGTGAGGTGGGGTAACACATGACATGAGGGTGTGTAGGTGAGGTGGGGTAACACATGACATGAGGGTGTATAGGTGGGGTGGGGTAACACATGACATGAGGGTGTATAGGTGAGGTGGGGTAACACATGACATGAGGGTGTATAGGTGAGGTGGGGTAACACATGACATGAGGGTGTATAGGTGAGGTGGGGCAACACATGCCATGAGGGTGTATAGGTGAGGTGGGGTAACACATGACATGAGGGTGTATAGGTGAGGTGGGGTAACACATGACATGAGGGTGTATAGGTGGGGTGGGGTAACACATGACATGAGGGTGTATAGGTGAGGTGGGGCAACACATGACATGAGGGTATATAGGTGAGGTGGGGTAACACATGACATGAGGGTGTATAGGTGAGGTGGGGTAACACATGACATGAGGGTATATAGGTGGGGTGGGGTAACACATGACATGAGGGTGTATAGGTGAGGTGGGGTAACACATGACATGAGGGTGTATAGGTGAGGTGGGGTAACACATGACATGAGGGTGTATAGGTGAGGTGGGTTAACACATGACATGAGGGTATATAGGTGAGGTGGGGTAACACATGACATGAGGGTGTATAGGTGGGGTGGGGTAACACATGACATGAGGGTATATAGGTGAGGTGGGGTAACACATGACATGAGGGTGAAAGGGACAAGTGAGACAACATTTTATCAAGTCAATAGAGTTTTAGAAGTAGGCCCCTATAAACAGAATGGTGACGTTGCCATTTCTGTGATGAGATAACTTACCCGTAACATGGCACAAGACACTGGAAACACAAAGAACTGATAACAATAAGAAAAACTACCTAATAGTAAACGCGAAATGAAAAATACAACTGATGGAATAAGACACTGTTCATCTGACACATTAAGACTGATGTCTCTCTGCTTGAATGGTTTCATGCCCCTCTAGTTGCCATGGCAACTGCTGCTTCATCAGGTAAACACACCTTCTTTTGCTGCAGTTTCAGCTGCTGCTGCTGTAGCTGGACGATCATGTCCAGCAGAGAGTCGGCAGCTGTCCACATGACAGGCCAGGTGAGAGAACGCAAGGTCGCCATGGAGATGAGTGGCCTGCCAGTTCGGTCTGGCACCTGCACTCGTAGCATCGCCGTGGCGACGCAGTTCCACATCGCTCGACATACATTCTGTAGCAACATCCAGTGCTGCCCCCTGTGGGCCAATACCTGCAAAGAGGATGTAGAGGAGTGGGGGTTAACGTCATCAAACATGTCAACTTGTCACTGTCTATGTTAAAGTAGCTGTACTTTACACTACTGTCTTCTCTGTTCCCCCATATTTTCCTCCACTCTCAATGTATTCTCTTCCCCGCTCTCATCCAAACATTTCTTGCTCTCATCAAGCTATCTTCCAACTCTCGTTCCCCTTTATAATTCCATCATTCCCACCATCTCCCCACTGTCAATTCACCGTCTTCCCACTTGTATCTCACTACTGACTACACTCCATACCACTTTCAACTTGCCACTGACCAAAAACATAAGGTTTCAACAATATCAGGCTGCTGTAGAGCAGTAGTTAATGGTAAAAACACATTCTACAGAAGAAAGTTGGGAATGTGTGCGACATTGTTGGTAGTGGAAGGTCACCAGACCATTGGTACAAAAATGACTCGGGGCATACCTCAAGCAATATGAAAATATTATTGCAATTTAACAAAATTATCTATCTGCTTATAGTTTATATATCCTAAGTTATAGACAGTGGACCTCTCTCGTACAGAGGCTATGTGAACTGAAGCTGTTCAGCCTGCCACAAGAGACAGTCTCCAGGAGGCTTGACCAAGCATGTCATACCAGAGCCTTCTGCAGAAGTCCAAAGGTGCTGTCCAGTATCTGTGTGGCATCACTTGAACTGACGGGAGTCAGCTCCACTGACTGTTTTGTCTGTTGTTCCTTCTTGCCCTTGGCGGCCATCACAACGGACCCAGCGACCTTCAGGGGGACCTCAATGTCACCCAGAGGGATGGGGAAGGAGCCGGTCAGCTGACGACCTGCACAACCCATGGAATCACATGGCACATGTTCTCTAACTGTGTACAACCAACACTTGGGCAGGAATGGCAATGTGGCATATGCAGCCATCCTCTATGAATTGTCTCACAAGACTTTCACACCATTGCATCATGTTATCTGATCGATTGCTCAAGATAATTTGTTTTAATTGTAACAAAAGTATGCATTCTCCTTAATACTGGCTGCGGGTATTACTTAATCATATCATACACTCATCTGATTATCAATAAATCTGATTCATGATGGTCTCAACCACTTTATATTGTATGAGAGAGGTGTACTGTGTGAGAGAGAGAGGTGTTGTGTTTGAGAGGTGTACTGTGTGAGAGAGATGTAATGTGTGAGAGAGGTGTACTGTGAGAGAGGTGTACTGTGTGAAAGGTGTACTGTGTGAAAGGTGTACTGTGTGAGAGAGGTGTGCTGTGTGAGGGAGGTGTATTGTATGAGAGAGGTGTACTGTGTGAGAGATGTGTATTGTATGAGAGAGGTGGCTGTGTGAGAGGTGTGTGTTGTGTGTGAGAGGTGTACTGTGTGAGAGAGATGTAATGTGTGAGAGAGGTATACTGTGTGAGAGAGGTGTACTGTGAGAGAGGTGTACTGTGTGAAAGGTGTACTGTGTGAAAGAGGTGTACTGTG
Organism: Ridgeia piscesae; assembly: GCA_025642075.2. Lineage (NCBI taxonomy): Eukaryota > Metazoa > Annelida > Polychaeta > Sabellida > Siboglinidae > Ridgeia > Ridgeia piscesae. The sequence goes on from JAODUO010000339.1 coordinate 163,560, forward strand.
TGAGAGAGGTGTGCTGTGTGAGGGAGGTGTATTGTATGAGAGAGGTGTACTGTGTGAGAGAGGTGTACTGTGTGAAAGAGGTGTACTGTGTGAGAGAGGTGTACTGTGTGAGAGAGGTGTACTGTGTGAAAGAGGTGTACTGTGTGAGAGAGGTGTGCTGTGTGAGAGAGGTGTACTGTGTGAGAGGTGTACTGTGTGAGAGAGATGTACTGTGTGAGAGAGGTGTACTGTGTGAGAGAGGTGTACTGTGTGAGAGAGGTGTACTGTGTGAGAGAGGTGTGCTGTGTGAGAGAGGTGTATTGTATGAGAGAGGTGTACTGTGTGAGAGAGGTGTGCTGTGTGAGAGAGGTGTACTGTGTGAGAGGTGTACTGTGTGAGAGAGGTGTACTGTGTGAGAGAGGTGTGCTGTGTGAGAGAGGTATACTGTGTGAGAGAGGTGTACTGTGTGAGAGAGGTGTGTTGTGTGAGAAAGGTGTACTGTGTGAGAGAGGTGTACTGTAAGAGAGGTGTACTGTGAGAGAGGTGTACTGCATGAGAGAGGTGTTCAGTAGTCTCACCTGTGGCTATGGCTGCAGCCACCTGTATCCCTGTGCAGAACTGCTGTTCAGGGCTCCTCTTGGAGACATCACTCCGGCTCTTCATGCTCTTCTGGCTCTTCTGGCTCCTCTGGCTCTTCTCCCCAGCAGACGGCAGATGTTGGTGGAACACGTTGGCTGTGCCAGCTACAACCATCGTCCCTGCGGTCTCCATGGTGAACCATTCCGGGTCCAGGAATGATGTCCTACAATCACATTCACACAGAGGTCCAGCCAGACAACTTCAACACTTTGCAAATATTTCCAGTACTTGAAAATGACATTCTGTTCCACTAATGCGATGTTTGACGATTTCCTATTAAAACATGTTATTTTTCCTGATATCTCAGCAAAGAAATTCAGCAAATCGATCAAACGGTAAAACAGATTCTTGAAAACAAACTAAATGAAGCAAAACAATGTGATTCATCAAAGGAGTCACGTTATCACTTACACAGCAGCCATGACTTACCAAGAAGACATGTGATTTACAAGGGAATACATTACTTCTTATCAAGAACACGTGGAACTTACCAGGGAGATATTTACTTTTTTATGTACTGTGAATTCTTACCATTGCTGATATTGCGGTCCTCTGCTGTAAAACCTCTCTGTGAAGTCCAGCTTGCCCAGGAACACCTCAAATGAGCACAGACCGTGGATGAGGTTCAGCTGAAAGATAACAGGGCACAACTTTAGAATGCTGCCCTCTCCTTCACCATGTATACATAGCACTTGGCTTTCTGGAAGTTACTTTGACTGATTGACTCAGTGAAACATTGACACCTTCTGTTGACACATGACAATGCAATCATCTGTACTGTACGCTTCCATTTCAAGGTAAATAAACATTTGAATATGTGAACTATAAAAGTCAATCAACAATTTGATTTTGTAGGCAAATGTACATGTATCCACATGAGCACGCATGACCACGTGATCACGTGACAAGCATAAAATAACATGTGCGTAATATGACAGGTATATGACGGTAAAACATGACAACTACAATGTCCTTTTATATCCATGTTTTGACATATGGCATAAATAGTGACACAAACCATCCATATTGTGACATGTGACTAAATGGTGCCCTCTGACCTAATGGTATCACGTGTGAGAAGTACGGTGACCTGTGACCCCATGGTGTGTCATGTGACAAGTATAATGACCTGTGCCCTCCATGGCATCTCGTCAGTTGTGATGCGTCTCAGTCGTTTCAGCTTAGTCTTGGCGTGGAACAGACGCATGAAGTGCTCGTCAAGCACCGCGATGGCCTTCACCTCGAGCTCCTCCTGGGCTTCTTTCTGGGAGTCTGTCATACTGGGGGTGACACCGATTGGCTGCAAGAGGACACAGTACATCACACGACGACAAGAAAGGCTAAATAGTTGCCTGAATCAACTTTCATCTAGCAGAAAGAAAACTATTATCTATAATTGAATATATTGTTCATGGCTCCAAGATTGGTTTATTGTAAATATTTTTAACTTACTTTGGAGCATATTGTCGAATTGAGCACGACGTTTCGGTCCGTCAGCTACGGACCTTGTTCACATACTGGTGTCACGTGTGTTGCCTCAGATAAACCAACAGGAGTAGGAGATCATTGCCGGGCCACAGGACACTCAGTGTCCATGAAGAACACAGAAATACTAATGCGTGAATCCAACTGGCACAAGAGGAAAGTTAAGGAGGCTATATATATAAAACAGAGAGCCCCTACCATGAACAGAGACCAGGGATACCATCTGCCTGCCATCTACAACGAAATTATCCCGCCGAAATCTGAGGCAACACACGTGACACCAGAACGTGAACAAGGTCCATAGCTGACGGACCGAAACATCGTGCTCAATTCGACAATACGCTCCAAAGTAAGTTAAATATATTTACAATATTACCTATATGTTGGAGAAATAAGTGTGGCGTATGAAAACTAAATATTGCGTAGCTTTAATAGCTGTTTTCCGTTGAATTTATCAAACATTCCTGAAGAACTGACAAAATCATAATGAAATATTATAAATAAACAGATAACAGTTTCCGCTGACCCAGCAAGAGAAAGCGAGAGAAAGAGAGTAAGTTACCCGGTATCTTCCCCCTCCTCCTCCTCCTTTCACTTTCGCTTTTGGTCCTTTCTGCTGTTTCGCTTGCTTGCTGTCTTTTGTCTTGTTAGACTTGTTAGTCTGGGCCTGTGGGACATCATGGACTCCATGCAATGTCACAAACAATATCTTACATTAGCACTACGGTGCTACATATCTCACGAAAAGTATTTTGTTTATTAGTCAGTAACTGGAGCATTTCAAGAGTACTCATAGTCTACTACGTATTTGGTATTCAATTAACTAAACTAGAGGTAAGTAACTACCAAAATGAGTATTATTGTAAAGTTTACAAATAGCATAAATGCACATTATCAGAATATACTATCACGTAATCTAACTGCTCATCTACAGATTAATCTACTCTTGAGACAACAGATATTAAACAACATTATGTTATGTCTGATTAATATTTCTACACTTTGAATAGAAGGGAGAGAAGAAATGACTAAGATTCAACAACATGACAATGTAGAGAATATAAAAAATCCATTTAGAAAGTGCAACAAGTATTTTGTTGAACAGAAACATGCAATTACTGTGTAGCTATGAAGCGTGACATGCACATTGTTACTGAAGCAATACATTGTCAAAAGTGTGTTAGTGTAGTAAGCATAACTATTTGTGCATAAACAGTTAACATGATTTAGCTCACACAACTTAACGAATAACATTAGTACAACCATCATTCTTCCTCAATAGAAATTAGTTGTATATATATATATATATATATATATATATATATATATATATATATATATATATATATATATATATATATATATATATATATATATATATATATATATATAAGTATATATATATATACAACTATGATCTACTATTGAGAATATATATATATATATATATATATATATATATATATATATATATATATATTAGCACACACTTCATGTGTATAGTGATTTTCATGTATGTTATCATTATACAGATGAATTATACATACAAGCAGTCATAATAATAACAGACATTCCTTGAAGGGTCTTATCTGGCTTCAGTGGCTAATCACTGCATTCACAAAGTGTATTTTAAATTATTAATTTTAAAGGTCATCTAACCTATGATGTCCTTCAAGACAATGTTAATAATTTAATATAAAGAATATATGCATTGCTCTATGCACATTGAAATGAGTAGCTCTTTAGATGGTGTTAAGATTTAGTCCAGTGATGGAGTGAAAAAGAGACATGAACGCTAATTCTATTCCAATTGATTAAATACATATCTGCAGACAGACTTGGACACTGGTGCAACAGCTGGCTGCAGATGGTCACATAGCTGCTGGAGCCATACAGTCATGTATATGTACACAATGTTGTACACAAGGTGCAGAGTACATTATTGTATACTTAGCTGTACAATGTACATGACTGTACTGCATGTGTACATTGCACAATTACTGCCTATTACTGCGTTATTATAATATGTGACCTTATTTAATATTTAAAATTGGATACACACAACCTTATGAACTAATACTTACATACTGCAATACCATGGTAGTTATAAGCAAAGTGTCAAGTTGTCATTTGCAACAAATATTATCTGGGGTCATATGGCTGTGGTGTGGCAATCAACTAACTGTCAAGTGCAAAACACTTATTAACAGGTGCCAATCAATTGTTAAGTGAGACATACATTAGCAGATGTCAATCATCTATCAAGTGAGAATGACACAAACACGTGTCCATCAACTGTCAAGTTTAACATATTAACAAGGGTCAAGCAACTGTCAAATTTAACACATTAACAAGGGTCAAACAACTATCAAGTTTAACACATTAAAAAGGCTCAAACAACTGTCAAATTTAATACATTAACAAGGGTCAAACAACTGTCAAGTTTAACACACTAACAAGGGTCAAACAACTGTCAAGTTTAACACACTAAAAAGGGTCAAACAACTGTCAAGTTTAACATATTAACAAGGTCAAACAAGTGTCAAATTTAACACAGTAACAAGGGTCACACAACTCAAATCTAACACATTATAAAGTCAATTAATTGTCAAATGAGACCTCCATTAGCAAACAACTACATGTATCAAGTTAGTAGGTGTCCATCCATCAACTGTCAAGTGCAACACATATTAGCCAGTGTCAAATACAGACAACACACTCCATAAGCCCACATGACATACGAATGCGTGCAACACCGACACAGTGACGTGTAATGACAAACATGCGCACCGACACAGTCACGTCATCAGCGGTACTGCGGCCAGAGGGCGGGGAGTCAGGCTGAAGGCAAACACTCACTCATCAACATAACACTTCATATAACACAATACCTCGTCCTCATGTTACATTCATTGAAATGTGGTTTCTTTTGTCTTATATTCTTATTTGTCATTCCACAGTCTGGTGTTACTACGTGACCCAGCTGTGTCTGACTATAAATCAGAGTGACATTGTTCCACTAAACAAATCTACAAATGTTCATAATTAATAATATTGATTATGTTGATTACAACTATTTCTAACTTTCAATGTCTGGTGTTTTAAACACACTTTGTATTGTGTGCATCAGCTACTGGGATGATTACGCTGTGTAAGACATGACTAGAACAAACTAATAAAAGAAAAGGTAAATGTAACAAGATAGTAAATGCAAACACTATCTCAGCTATTGAGTAACTATGCTCTATCTTTTACTGAGCAAGTAATGAAACCAAGACATACATGGTATGAGAAAATCAAAAGCTGCTTTACAAAGTTGATTTACACAAGAATCAGGCTAAACTGAAATGAAAACTTTCAGTAAAATGGTATGTGCCTTCATGGAATTTATTATATTTGTAATGTTTCTGAAAATGTAACGATGGCATTTGCAAATTAAAAACACTGAAAGAAATCATATTCCATATAGAGTGGAGCAAGGCAAGAGTGAGAGAGAGACTTAAGTAAGTAAGTAACACAACACCTTGTCTCTAGTGTACTCCACCACGGTGGCAGCGTACTTCTTATCATCAGCTACCGATGCACTGACCCTCTGCTTCCCTCCCCCAATGTTTGTGGAGGACCTTGAGATGCCGAGAATGCCATCATTTCTCCTGGAAAACAAACAATGCAGTGAGTCTGTGGCAAGAAACAAGTGACTATTACACCACCACCACAACAGTGAGACAGAAGTGGACGCGGTCAGACGAGTGAGTGGACACTTACTTGTTGAGCCACTGACTTGTGTCGAGGCACCAGTCGAGGGCGAGGTCGGCCGCCTCCTCCGACAAAGCCTTTGTCTGCCACTTGTACAAAGAACTCCAGGTACCGCGCTCGTCTCTTGAATTTCACCACTGTCAAGTCAAAGTAAAGGTAAGTTCTTATATAGCGCAGTAGCCAGTCCTCAGAAGTGCTCAAAACACTTCCCTGGCAGACTTGTTAAATTAAACACCATCTCAACTTCTCTGGGAAGTGTCCAGACACTGAACATGGAAATTCATACAGATCACACAATACCAGACACATTCACGTCATAACATACACATAATACGTGTTTAGACCTTCTGTTGGCACTTGACAGTGATCAATGTTATGTACAGCTGTATTAATTAGGGAAATAAACGTGATGAGAAAGAGAATCCAGCAATAAAGCACATGTCACATGACCAGTTGCTTAGCAAATATTCCATCACCCACTTTAAAAAATGGATACCAAACACATGGTGTGTTCGTGAATTTCACTGTATAGTTTATTGAAATTTTGGATTCAGAATATTTTCTTTATGAAAAAAACATGAGAAAAGTTGTTAAAGTGACAATAGTGCTTGATAGAGATGTCACTTTGCACAAGTAATGCACTGCACATATGTAACTGTTACTAACATTTTCAGCAAAGTTTAAGTCAGATGCAAAATCACAACTATGACGTCAGCAGGGTGTGGTGTACTGCACTGGACACGCTTACTCCACTGACACACTGGCACTACACATTGACGTGACATGTCGTGAGTGACATTATGTGTCAGCAGTAACATGACATCTGGATTGTAATGTGATGTCAACAATGTCATAAAGTGTCACCAATGATGACACATACCTTGGTTGTAGGCGAAGCGGCTGGGGAGGTAGGTGATGTAGGCGTGTAGAATGCCGATGTCCTCATTGCCAATCAGCTCCTGCTCACCCTGGGCTGTGACAGTCAACATAACAACACAGTGACACAGCAGATGTGTGACAGACAACACCGTGACACAGCAGACGTGTGACAGACAACACAGTGACAGGACAGATGACAGATGTGTGAGAGACAACACAGTGACACGGCAGATGTGTGACAGACAACACAGTGACAGGACAGATGTGTGAGAGACAACACAGTGACAGGGCAGACGTGTGACAGACAACACAGTGACAGGGCAGACGTGTGACAGACAACACAGTGACAGGGCAGACGTGTGACAGACAACACAGTGACAGGGCAGACGTGTGACAGACAACACAGTGACAGGGCAGACATGTGACAGGCAACACAGTGACAGGGCAGACGTGTGACAGACAACACAGTGACAGGGCAGACGTGTGACAGACAACAGAGTGACAGGGCAGACGTGTGACAGACAACACAGTGACAGGGCAGACGTGTGACAGACAACACAGTGACAGGGCAGACATGTGACAGACAACACAGTGACAGGGCAGACGTGTGACAGACAACACAGTGACAGGGCAGACGTGTGACAGACAACACAGTGACAGGGCAGACGTGTGACAGACAACACAGTGACAGGGCAGACGTGTGACAGACAACACAGTGACAGGGCAGACGTGTGACAGACAACACAGTGACAGGGCAGACGTGTGACAGACAACACAGTGACAGGGCAGACGTGTGACAGACAACACAGTGACAGGGCAGACGTGTGACAGACAACACAGTGACAGGGCAGATGTATGACAGACAACACAGTGACAGGGCAGATGTATGACAGACAACACAGTGACAGGGCAGATGTATGACAGACAACATGATTTTACTGGGATAGATGAAATATGAGCATACACAACTAGAACTAGGGAAGGACAAAATACAGGGAAACAGACTAAGAAAGGAAGGGAAAGGAAGGGGCAGAGAAGGAGATTGATGATGAGACAGAGGTGGACTAGGGACAGGAAGAGGGAGATTTGCTATGAGGACTAAGGAGTAACTCCAGGGGAGATTCTGAACAGAAGTGCAGAGGAGAAAGGGGTGGACTGGATGAGGGCGAGGACAGAGAGCAGGATACAGGGCAGACAGAGGAGAGAGAAAATGGACTGGAGAATGATATGGACTGGAGGAAGACAGAGAAGAATGATATGGACTGGAGGAAGATAGAGGAGAAAGAAATGGACTGGAGGAAGACAGAGGAGAAAGAAAAGGACAGGAGGAAGACAGAGGAGAAAGAAATGGACTGGAGGAAGACAGATGAAAAATGGACTGGAGGAAGACAGAGGAGAAAGAAAAGGACTGGAGGAAGACAGAGGAGAAAGAAAAGGACTGGAGGAAGACAGGGAGAAGAAAGACTGGAGGAAGACAGAGGAGAAAGAAATGGACTGGAGGAAGACAGATGAGAAAGAAATGGACTGGAGGAAGACAAAGGAGAAAGAAAAGGACTGGAGGAAGACAGAGGAGAAAGAAATGGACTGGAGGAAGACAGATGAGAAAGAAATGGACTGGAGGAAGACAAAGGAGAAAGAAATGGACTGGAGGAAGACAGAGGAGAAAGAAAAGGACTGGAGGAAGACAGAGGAGAAAGAAATGGACTGGAGGAAGACAGAGGAGAAAGAAATGGACTGGAGGAAAAACAGAGGAGAAAGAAATGGACTGGAGGAAGACAGAGGAGAATGATATGGACTGGAGTAAGACAGGGGAGAAAGAAAAGGACTGGAGGAAGGCAGAGGAGAAAGAAAAGGACTGGAGGAAGACAGAGGAGAATGATATGGACTGGAGGAAGACAAAGGAGAAAGAAATGGACTGGAGGAAGACAGAGGAGAAAGAAAAGGACTGGAGGAAGACAGAGGAGAATGATATGGACTGGAGGAAGACAGAGGAGAATGATATGGACTGGAGGAAGACAGAGAAGAATGATATGGACTGGAGGAAGACAGAGGAGAAAGAAATGGACTGGACGAAGACAGGGGAGAATGATATGGACAGGAGGAAGACAGAGGAGAATGATATGGACTGGAGGAAGACAGAGGAGAATGATATGGACTGGAGGAAGACAGAGGAGAAAGAAAAGGACTGGAGGAAGACAGAGGAGAAAGAAATGGACTGGAGGAAGACAGAAGAGAAAGAAATGGACTGGAGGAAGACAGAGGAGAAAGAAATGGACTGGAGGAAGACTGAGGAGAAAGAAAAGGACTGGAGGAAGACAGAGGATAAAGATATGGACTGGAGGAAGACAGAGGAGAATGATATGGACTGGAGGAAGACAGAGGAGAATGATATGGACTGGAGGAAGACAGAGGAGAAAGAAAAGGACTGGAGGAAGACAGAGGAGAAAGAAAAGGACTGGAGGAAGACAGAAGAGAAAGAAAAGGACTGGAAGAAGACAGAAGAGAAAGAAAAGGACTGGAGGAAGACAGAGGAGAAAGAAAAGGACTGGAGGAAGACAGAGGAGAAAGAAAAGGACTGGAGGAAGACAGAGGAGAAAGAAAAGGACTGGAGGAAGACAAAGGAGAAAGAAAAGGACTGGAGGAAGACAGAGGAGAAAGAAAAGGACTGGAGGAAAAACAAAAAGGAGAAAGGGAAAAAAAATGGACTGGAGGAAGACAGAGGAGAATGATATGGACTGGAGGAAAACAGAGGAGAAAGAAAAGGACTGGAGGAAGACAGAGGAGAAAGAAAAGGACTGGAGGAAGACAGAGGAGAAAGAAAAGGACTGGAGGAAGACAGAGGAGAAAGAAAAGGACTGGAGGAAGACAGAGGAGAATGATATGGACTGGAGGAAGACAGAGGAGAAAGAAAAGGACTGGAGGAAGACAGAGGAGAAAGAAAAGGACTGGAGGAAGACAGAGGAGAAAGAAATGGACTGGAGGAAGACAAAAGGAAAAATAAAAAATGGACTGGAAGAAGACAAAAGGAGAAAGAAAAGGACTGGAGGAAGACAGAGGAGAAAGAAAAGGACTGGAGGAAGACAGAGGAGAAAGAAAAGGACTGGAGGAAGACAGAGGAGAAAGAAAAGGACTGGAGGAAGACAGAGGAGAAAGAAAAGGACTGGAGGAAGACAGAGGAGAAAGAAATGGACTGGAGGAAGACAGAGGAGAAAAAAAAATGGACTGGAGGAAGACAGAGGAGAAAGAAATGGACTGGAGGAAGACAGAGGAGAAAGAAATGGACTGGAGGAAGACAGAGGAGAATGATATGGACTGGAGGAAGACAGAGGAGAAAGAAAAGGACTGGAGGAAGACAGAGGAGAAAGAAAAGGACTGGAGGAAGACAGAGGAGAAAGAAAAGGACTGGAGGAAGACAGAGGAGAAAGAAAAGGACTGGAGGAAGACAGAGGAGAATGATATGGACTGGAGGAAAAAAAAAAACGGGGGAAGAGGAGAAAGAAAAGGACTGGAGGAAGACAGAGGAGAAAGAAATGGACTGGAGGAAGACAGAGGAGAAAGAAAAGGACTGGAGGAAGACAGAGGAGAAAGAAATGGACTGGAGGAAGACAGAGGAGAATGATATGGACTGGAGGAAAACAGAGGAGAAAGAAAAGGACTGGAGGAAGACAGAGGAGAAAGAAAAGGACTGGAGGAAGACAGAGGAGAAAGAAAAGGACTGGAGGAAGACAGAGGAGAAAGAAAAGGACTGGAGGAAGACAGAGAAGAATGATATGGACTGGAGGAAGACAGAGAAGAATGATATGGACTGGAGGAAGACAGAGGAGAATGATATGGACTGGAGGAAGACAGAGGAGAAAGAAAAGGACTGGAGGAAGACAGAGGAGAAAGAAAAGGACTGGAGGAAGACAGAGAAGAATGATATGGACTGGAGGAAGACAGAGGAGAATGATATGGACTGGAGGAAGACAGAGGAGAATGATATGGACTGGAGGAAGACAGAGGAGAAAGAAAAGGACTGGAGGAAGACAGAGGAGAAAGAAAAGGACTGGAGGAAGACAGAGGAGAAAGAAAGAGGACTGGAAAGAAGAAAGAATGATATGGACTGGAGGAAGACAGAGAAGAATGATATGGACTGGAGGAAGACAGAGGAGAATGATATGGACTGGAGGAAGACAGAGAAGAATGATATGGACTGGAGGAAGACAGAGGAGAAAGAAATGGACTGGACGAAGACAGGGGAGAATGATATGGACAGGAGGAAGACAGAGGAGAAAGAAAAGGACTGGACGAAGACAGAGGAGAAAGAAAAGGACTGGAGGAAGACAGAGGAGAAAGAAATGGACTGGACGAAGACAGGGGAGAATGATATGGACAGGAGGAAGACAGAGGAGAATGATATGGACTGGAGGAAGACAGAGGAGAAAGAAAAGGACTGGAGGAAGACAGAGGAGAATGATAAGGACTGGAGGAAGACAGAGGAGAATGATATGGACTGGAGGAAGACATAAGGGAATGATATGGACTGGAGGAAGACAGAGGAGAATGATATGGACAGGAGGAAGACAGAGGAGAATGATATGGACTGGAGGAAGACAGAGGAGAATGATATGGACAGGAGGAAGACAGGGGAGAATGATATGGACAGGAGTAAGACAGAGGAGAATGATATGGACTGGAGGAAGACAGAGGAGAATGATATGGACAGGAGGAAGACAGGGGAGAATGATATGGACAGGAGGAAGACAGAGGAGAATGATATGGACTGGAGGAAGACAGAGGAGAAAGAAAAGGACTGGAGGAAGACAGAGGAGAATGATATGGATTGGAGGAAGACAGAGGAGAATGATATGGACTGGAGGAAGACATAAGGGAATGATATGGACTGGAGGAAGACAGAGGAGAATGATATGGACTGGAGGAAGACAGAGGAGAAAGAAAGGACTGGAGGAAGACAGAGGAGAAAGAAAAGGACTAGAGGAAGACAGAGGAGAATGATATGGACTGGAGGAGGCAGAGGAGAAAGAGGAGGACATGGAGAGATGGACGTGAAAGAGATGGTCTAGGGAAGACAGAGGATAGAAATATTACAGTATATTTAAGTGAACTGAGAGACAGACTGACCCTGGCGGGAGAGACAGAGGATGTGCTCCTCCAGGGCTCGCAGCTCTTCGTTGCGTGTCTCCTCAATGTCCTCCTTAGATAACACTTGTGTCACCTTCTTTCCCTTGGCTGTCGCTGCCGCACCTGCGCCTCCCTTCTTCTTGTCCTTCTGGTCCTTCGCAGCCACTGAACCATTGTCCGTCGGGCCTTATCTATGCCGGGGAACGCATCCTCCTCCGTCTCCTTGTCCATGTCTACTGACAGCATCTTGCGGCCAGCCTCATTGATGTGACCAGCCAGTGCCTTCTGGTTCCACATGCGCAGCACCTTGGCCAGGTGATAGGTGAGGCACGCGATCATGTGGTGCAGGCCCTCCGTGATGGTCTGGGAGCGTCTCTTGCGCTGACTGGGTGGGATCTCTTGCAGGACAATGAGACACCGCTCCAAAACCTGCAGCAGACAGGACAGTGACAGTGTAGAGTGGACGACACCTCAGGTGTCACAGCAATGACACCGACCTGTAGAAAGCCTGACACCTCGTTGTGTGACAATGCTACTATGTATGTCTGTGAAGGGTGGCATTTGTATGTGAGGTGACAACTACCTGTATAACAGGTAACATTTACCAGTATGCATGTACACAACTGTGATAAATACTTCTATATTAAGTGACACATACCAGTATGCCAGATGACATGTACCTGTAACACCTATATGCCAGGTGACATATACCCATATTCAGGTGACACATACATGTATGCAAGGTGACATGTACCTGTATGCTTGGTGATGATGTACCTGTATGCCAGATGATAGGTACCTGTATGCCAGGTGACACGTACCTGCATGACGGGGACGACGGGGATCTTGTAGTGGATGAGAGGAGCGAGGAGACCGTAGCTCTGGATGACAGCCTGGAGGGCGAGACTGGACTCATTGAGCCAGCCTGACAGCTCCATGGCCACCAACATCCTCTCACACAGCCTCAGTCTCTTGATCTGTAGCAACAGAGGACACGAGTCACATGTCTGCTTGAAAAGTATCTTCAACTGATTGAAACTTTTATAGTGAATATGTCGAAACATTTCATTGAGCTGAAATTACCACATCTTATGATTTTTATTCAAATAGTGTGAACATTATATTCACACTCAACGTTCTCATCATATGATACATGGTTGGGCCTTGGTAGAGAGGTCCCCTACTCTAGGACTCACCTGGCCTGGGTAGAGAGGTCCCCTACTCTAGGACTCACCTGGCCTGGGTAGACAGGTCCCCTGCTCTAGGACTCACCTGGCCTGGGTAGAGAGGTCCCCTGCTCTGGGAATCACCTGGCCTGGGTAGAGAGGTCCCCTGCTCTAGGACTCACCTGGCCTGGGTTTTGGGGAAGGGGGGGGGTCCCCTGCTCTAGGACTCACCTGGCCTGGGTAGAGAGGTCCCCTGCTCTGGGACTCACCTGGCCTGGGTAGAGAGGTCCCCTGCTCTGGACTCACCTGGCCTGGGTAGAGAGGTCCCCTGCTCTGGGGGGAAACCCTCCACCCCTGGCCTGGGTAGAGAGGTCCCCTGCTCTAGGACTCACCTGGCCTGGGTAGAGAGGTCCCCTGCTCTAGGACTCACCTGGCCTGGGTAGAGAGGTCCCCTGCTCTAGGACTCACCTGGCCTGGGTAGAGAGGTCCGTGGTCACTGAGACGGTCACAGAAGAGCTGTCCCTGCTTCACTCGGACGTCGACGTAGGCAAAGATACTGGCGAGGAACATCCGCAGCAGGACGGGCGACGTCTGGGTCACAATCACCTTGTTGAGTCTGGACACACATATGACACCATGTACACTCTGTCATGTGACCTGTTGCCTAGCAACAACACCATCAAATATGGTGGATTCTGAAATGCTGCTGTGTATTGTTGTTGAAATTATCCTCTCAGAAGCGTTTCATTATGACAAAAGCATAATGTAAGAGATTTTGAAGGAATAAATGTGAGTGTAGATGTTTGATTTACGAGATGTCTTGCAGGAATAAAAATGTAGTTCGCATACAGAGATCAACAACATTGTTTCATATGCAAACCTTGATTGGGGAGACACATGCTATTTTGATTGTGACATAAACAAATCGAAATGTACTTGATACATGCATATATACATACACATTATGTATATCTACCCACCTGAGCAGCGTCAGTTTGAAGTCGCGTTCGACTGAGGTGACGTAGACAACTTCCTCTGGAGGTGGAGGCTGAGCGACAAAGTGTCTCCACAAGACAAGACTGGACTCGGCGACTGCGTGGAGGTACCCCACTTGGTAGGCCGTCTGTAAGAAGACACACACATGTCACAGCTAGCATGCAACTTTTGTGCATGACACCTTCATTGATGTCATACTGCAAGTAATCTTATATAGTCTCTCTCATCTCTCTGGTGAAGTACGCATCAGGTACATGTATGTTTAAATATGAAGTATGTGACTACTCAAAAGTAAAGGTAAGTTTTTTCAGGTACAGGTAATTTTTTATGTAGCGCAGTATCCAGTCCTTAGGACTGCTCAAAGCGCTTTTACACTTTACTTACACGGCAGACCTGTTCAATCATGCCATCTCAACTTCTCTGGGAAGCATCCAGCCACATGCTACACTGAATGTGTGAAGGCTGCTCATAAACATATCCACCACTGTCTATAGCCAGGTACTCATTTATACAGCTGAGTAAACTGAAGCAATGTAGAGTGAAAACATTGCCCAAGGTTTTAACAACACAGCACAGGATTCGAACCCAGGTTCTCTTAGTCGAGAGTCCAAAGCTCTACCCCTGAGCTGTTGCGCTTCCAAGGTAAATAGAATTACTATTTTACATTAGACGTATTCCATTTGTTGCCATATTACTCTGAAATTTATGATAAAGTTGTTGTTGCATTAAGAAGCTATATAACATAATAATAACATAGGTGTAGTATATTTTGAGCTTCTCTGAGCACAGTAAACTCTAGCTTGTATGGAAACTGAAAATAAGCAGTATTTTAGTGTGTTTTAATGTAAGACATTTAGCAGTGACCTGTGACAAGTAGCTCCAAGCCATGAGGATGGGCATGGGGTGAGAGGCCAGGATGGCCTTGGTACTGTCCCCAACCATTCCACCAATTAGCTTGCCGTCTGCCGAGAAAGCAGCCACGGCAAACATGTAACGCTCCCTGGGGGTGAGACCTGACACTGACAACTCACAGCGGAATGACGGCACCTAGAAACACAATCATACTTCATAGTAGTACTTGTACACATGTGTGTGCGTGTGTGTGTGGTGTGCGTGCGTGCGTGCGTGCGTGCGTGCGTGCGTGCTGGAGTGTGTGTGTGTGTGTGTGTGTGTGTGTGTGTGTGTGTGTGTGTGTGTGTGTGTGTGTGTGTGTGTGTGTGTGTGTGTGTGTGTGTGTGTATGTGTGTCTGTGTGTGTGTTGTGTGTGTGTGTGTGTGTGTGTGTGTGTGTGTGTGTGTGTGTGTGTGTGTGTGTGTGTGTGTGTGTGTGTGTGTGTGTGTGTGTGTGTGTGTGTGTGTGTGTGTGTGGGTGTGGTGTGATGTGTGCATACATGTGTCTGTTTGTGTGTGTGTGTGTGTGTGTGTGTGTGTGTGTGTGTGTGTGTGTGTGTGTGTGTGTGTGTGTGTGTATGTGTGTGTGTGTGTGGTGTGTGGTGTGTGGTGTGTGTGGTGTGTGGTGTGTGTGTGTGTGTCTGTGTGTCTGTGTGTGGTGTATGTGTATGTTGTGCGTGTATGCATGTGTGTCTTTCCTAGAAGACCTGGGTCACACTCCAAAGGCAACTATCTAATGTTGATATTGGTTAGATATGAGAACTACATTGCAGCATGACAGCTCCTAGATCAAACATCACCACATATATTTGTCACTTTAACAACTTTCCCTTATCTTTTAGTCATAAAGAAAGTAATCTGAAACCAAAATGTCAACAAACTAAAAGCACATGTTCAGCAGCCATTTCTATCATTGTTTGATGGAATGTTTTCTAAGCAACTGACCACATACTGGACAGGTTAATTGACAGAGGTCTCACCGGTTGTCCTGACCCAGGCAGGAAGTAGTCATTCAGCCTCACTTTCACATTTGCACCAGTCGCTTGTCGGGCAAATATTCTGTACCAAGCCACCTGGAAAAGACAAACAGGACTGTATGTTTACACAGAACACAACCTGAATCTTCAGCAGTTGTGTGGAACTGTTCACTAATAGGATTTGTTCCAACAGAAAACAGAAATTCTTCTGTTGCTGTACAAAGTGAAGGTGAAGTTATCTCACCTTTGCCCCACTGCTGGGGTTGAAGGATGCTGGTCTGAAGACCATCTTTGTGTCTGTGCGAGAGAGGAGGATGGGCGGGGGTGGCACTCTGGTCTTCTCCACCCCAGCCATGTCTGTTGTCTCCTCCACTGTGTTCTCTATGAAGAGATACTTCTCCTCCCCCTCCGCCTGCTTCAACTGCTTGGCTGCCTCCTGCAACAGTGACACAGTGACATAGTGATGCAGTGACACAGTGACACAGTGACACAGTGACACAGTGACACAGTGACACAGTGACACAGTGACACAGTGACACAGTGACACAGTGACACAGTGACACAGTGACACAGTGACACAGTGACACAGTGACAGTGACACAGTGACACAGTGACACAGTGACACAGTGACACAGTGAAATAGGACAATGACACAGTGACACAGTGACACACATACAGTCACACACACAGGCACACACAGGCACACACACACACACCACACACACACACACACACACACACACACACACACACACGACCACACACACACATACACACACACAACACACACAAACACACACACAGTCACACACACAGTCACATACACAGTCACACATACAGTCACACACAGTCACAGCCACTCACACACACAGTCACACACACAGTCATACAGTCGCACAGTCGCACAGTCGCACAGTCGCACAGTCGCACAGTCGCACAGTCGCACAGTCGCACAGTCGCACAGTCGCACAGTCGCACAGTCACACAGTCACAACACAGTTCATAAGTTTCATAAGTTGCAGTTGTATGTTGAATTAAATGTAAACTGGCTACTGTTACATATCATGCTCTTTCTACTCAACAACTGAGATACTTAGTTAATCAGCAACATTTCTCTGATATATCTAGGATCCTTAGATCATCCGTTTCCAAACAACTGTTTGTTCCTTAACTAAGCTCAATATTGGCAATAGTGCTTTCTCTGTAGCTGTGCCAACAATCTGGAATTAACTCCCTATTACAATCAAATCTTCTGAAACTGTAACCACCTTTCATCAAAAACTTAAAACATATTTGTTTCAAATTGCTTTTCCACTGTAAATTGTTGGCGGTTCCGTGCTTCAATGACAACTTTTGCCTCTCTCCATTTATGATAGTGCCAAATGATTTTGTTTGTTGCACCTCCAAGCTTAAATGTTCAAGAATGCAGGCCCTATAGAAGTGTTACAATTATTATTATTACACAAAGCTGCTTTCTCAGCGTGTATTTCTACAGCTGCCTGTGACATTTAGACAGTCAGTGGGATTACTACTCACTTTAACAGTATCACTGTACGTGTAATTAGCAAAGTTTTTGCATTTTCCTTGAGAAAGCTTACCTCTAGCAAAGTTTTCTGTTCATCTGTCGGGTTTGCATGGCAACCTAACTGAAGAGCCTTTTGCATGTGCAGCAGAGACTTTGAGATGTGGTCTTTGTTGCACTCAGAAAGCAGGTCTTGAAAAGACTTAACCTGCAGTCCAGGCAACACGGGAACATTTATCTGCAACAACCAACAGTGCACAGTCATACTTACTCCACATTCAAACACAAAGATACTACACATTTCAGGTTCAATGAACATAGGTTTCTAGCGATACTATACCAATCAAACCAAAGGTTTATATGTTTGCTTATTTTAACATTAAAATTTACATCTGCTGATGTGAACATATTTATTTCCACACTGCTACACATCCTAGGGAGGTATCCTCATCACTTGATGGCAGGAGATGTATCAGTACTTTCACATGTCTTATGACTGGGAGACAAGCTGGCACCTTAACAGTCCATGGGACAGGGACAGGGATATAAGTTGGGATCTTAACATTTTATATGACAGGGGATACGGATATAAGTTGGTATCTTAACATTTTATATGACAGGGTACAGGGATATAAGTTGGGATCTTAACATTTCAAGTGTCAGGGGACAGGGAGATAAGGTGGGATCTTAATATTCCACGTGTCAGGGAACAGGGATATAAGTTGGGATCTTAACATTTTACATGACAGAGGATACGGATATAAGTTGGTATCTTAACATTTTATATGACAGGGTACAGGGACATAAGTTGGGATCTTAACATTTTACATGACAGGGGATATGGATATAAGTTGGTATCTTAAAATTTTATATGACAGGGTACAGGGATATAAGTTGGGATCTTAACATTTTACATGACAGGGGATACGGATATAAGTTGGTATCTTAACATTTTATATGACAGGGTACAGGGATATAAGTTGGGATCTTAACATTTTACATGACAGGGGATACGGATATAAGTTGGTATCTTAACATTTTATATGACAGGGTACAGGGAAATAAGGTGGGATCTTAACATTTCACGTGTCAGGGGACAGGGAAATAAGGTGGGATCTTAACATTTCACGTGACAACGAGACTTGCTGGAATCAAACAAGAGTGAATAGTAAAAGTTAATAAGAAGAAACCAACAACAAACTGCCACCTGCTGTGGGTGACATGTTGATATGTTACTGTGATAGTTAGAAACACCGACACATTCAATGAGAACATACGCTGTATTATAAATTCACAACCAGAATGAGTGACATATATACAGTTGGTAAGATGTGTTTACTAGTATCTGTGTGATGGGTATTTGGTGGGTATGTGGTGGGTATGTGATGGGTATGTGATGGGTATGTGATGGGTATGTGGTCGGATATGTGGTGGGTATGTGGTCGGATATGTGGTGGGTATGTGGTCGGATATGTGGTGGGTATATGTGATCGGAAGTGATAAAAATGTAGTTGGTTTAGGCACATGGTGGATAGGTGTTGTTTATGTGGTAATTATGTCATAAGCATGGTTACATGAATGGCATATGGTGGTTACATGAATGGCATATGCTGGTTACATGAATGGCATATGGTGGTTACATGAATAGCATATACTGGTTACATGAATGGCATATGGTGGTTACATGAATGGCATATGGTGGTTACATGAATGGCATATGGTGGTTACATGAATAGCATATACTGGTTACATGAATGGCATATGGTGGTTACATGAATGGCATATGGTGGTTACATGAATGGCATATACTGGTTACATGAATGGCATATGGTGGTTACATGAATGGCATATGGTGGTTACATGAATGGCATATGGTGGTTACATGAATGGCATATGGTGGTTACATGAATAGCATATGGTGGTTACATGAATGGCATATGGTGGTTACATGAATGGCATATGGTGGCTACATGAATGGCATATGGTGGTTATGTGAATAGCATATGGTGAATACGAGAATGGTATATCATGGGTATGTGAATTGTATATGGTGGGTACATGAATGGTCTGTAGTGTATGTGTGTGTTGAATGGTTTGTGGTGTGTGAATGGTTTGTGGTGTGTATTTGGTGACTGTGTGAATGGTTTGAGGTGTTTATGTAATGACTATGTGATTGGTTTGTGGTGTCTGTGTAGTGACTGTGTGCCAGGGATATAAGACCATACACTGTGTATATGTTTAAAACTGTGCAGATAACGAGGCGAATGAACACATGCCATGACTCATACATATATATATATATATATATATATATATACATCATTACGTGTGAACATACCACAGCACATGTGAACACAATTTGTGAACTCTTTCTTATATGTTTAACATAAAATGCATGTTGTAAAAGTATAAAACAAAACAAATTAATCAGTAAACACATCTGTAAACACATGAAAACAAAACATTAATAATAATAACATTTAATTAGCACTTAAACAGAACAATGTCAAAATGCACAGTGATTTCAAACTTTATAAATACCGTCTGGCATCCATGGATGACCAGCTGAAATAGCACACCTTGCAAAAGCCATTTTTGGTCCAACTACATGTACGGGAGTGACTCTGAAGATGCCACCCAGGCACTGGTTCTTTTTCATTTTACAAATACTGCATTTTGACATGGTCCCTAAAGATGACATCACATGATATACACAGATATGCAGACTTATGTCAATATGGACTCACCAAACTGAAGATATTTACAATGGATGAATCCATCTGTAATATAGACATCACACATGGTCATATGAACCCACTACATTGAGAACAGGTAGACATGACTTGTGCTGACATGATTGCATAATCCAGTATGTATGGTGTAATAATACATATGTCAATTAAATGTGCTTGTGATTCTACGAGTTGAGCAAGACCTACCTCTGGCATCTTGCTGGGCTGAGTCTCTCCTCCAGTGGTGCGCTTCGCTACCTTCAGGTCCTGGGCTTGTCTATGCACCTTTTTATCTGTGGTAGGATAATATCTCATCATAGCAACACATACAGGCATACATACACACACACAAATATATGCACCTAACAGACACAGATACAGACACACATACACACTCCACCGACACACATACACTCATACACACACACTTACACACACATACACACATACACACACACACACACACACACACACACACACACACACACACACACACACACACACACACACACACACACACACACAAAACACACAACACAACACAACACAACACAAACATGCACAGGCAATAGTGCATGCATGCATGTATGTCTGAGTTGTTCTGAGTGGGTGCAGACAAACATAATTTATTGTTATCAATCAACTGCATATTACTCAATTATTTATGCACAACAGCCACGACATCAACAGTTCCAACTTGTGACATCCTAAAATGAACCAAGGATGGAACTTTGATACAGAGCTGTGTACAGTAGAGACTTGGAGCTGTGTTGTGGAGCTGTGTACAGTAGAGACTTGGAGCTGTGTTGTGGAGCTGTGTACAGTAGAGACTTGGAGCTGTGTTGTGAACCTGTGTGCAGTAGAGACTTGGAGCTGTGTTGTGGAGCTGTGTACAGTAGAGACTCGGAGCTGTGTTGTGAAGCTGTGTGCAGTAGAGACTTGGAGCTGTGTTGTGGAGCTGTGTACAGTAGAGACTTGGAGCTGTGTTGTGGAGCTGTGTACAGTAGAGACTTGGAGCTGTGTTGTGGAGCTGTGTACAGTAGAGACTTGGAGCTGTGTTGTGGAGCTGTGTACAGTAGAGACTTGGAGCTGTGTTGTGAAGCTGTGTGCAGTAGAGACTTGGAGCTGTGTTGTGAAGCTGTGTAGAGTAGAGACTTGGAGCAGTGTTGTGGAGCTGTGTACAGTAGAGACTTGGAGCTGTGTTGTGGAGCTGTGTACAGTAGAGACTTGGAGCTGTGTTGTGGAGCTGTGTGCAGTAGACTGGAGCTGTGTTGTGAGCTGTGTAAGTAGAGACTTGGAGCTGTGTTGTGGAGCTGTGTACAGTAGAGACTTGGAGCTGTGTTGTGAAGCTGTGTGCAGTAGAGACTTGGAGCTGTGTTGTGCAGCTGTGTACAGTAGAGACTTGGAGCTGTGTTGTGGAGCTGTGTACAGTAGAGACTTGGAGCTGTGTTGTGAGCTGTGTACAGTAGAGACTTGGAGCTGTGTTGTGGAGCTGTGTACAGTAGAGACTTGGAGCTGTGTTGTGAAGCTGTGTGCAGTAAAAGACTTGGAGCTGTGTTGTGGAGCTGTGTACGTGTAGAAGACTTGGAGCTGTGTTGTGGAGCTGTGTACAGTAGAGACTTGGAGCTGTGTTGTGAAGCTGTGTGCAGTAGAGACTTGGAGCTGTGTTGTGGAGCTGTGTACAGTAGAGACTTGGAGCTGTGTTGTGAAGCTGTGTGCAGTAGAGACTTGGAGCTGTGTTGTGGAGCTGTGTACAGTAGAGACTTGGAGCTGTGTTGTGAGCTGTGTGCAGTAGAGACTTGGAGCTGTGTTGTGGAGCTGTGTACAGTAGAGACTTGGAGCTGTGTTGTGAAGCTGTGTACAGTAGAGACTTGGAGCTGTGTTGTGGAGCTGTGTACAGTAGAGACTTGGAGCTGTGTTGTGGAGCTGTGTACAGTAGAGACTTGGAGCTGTGTTGTGAAGCTGTGTACAGTAGAGACTTGGAGCTGTGTTGTGGAGCTGTGTGCAGTAGAGACTTGGAGCTGTGTTGTGAGCTGTGTGCAGTAGAGACTTGGAGCTGTGTTGTGGAGCTGTGTACAGTAGAGACTTGGAGCTGTGTTGTGAAGCTGTGTGCAGTAGAGACTTGGAGCTGTGTTGTGGAGCTGTGTACAGTAGAGACTTGGAGCTGTGTTGTGAGCTGTGTGCAGTAGAGACTTGGAGCTGTGTTGTGGAGCTGTGTACAGTAGAGACTTGGAGCTGTGTTGTGACGCTGTGTGCAGTAGAGACTTGGAGCTGTGTTGTGGAGCTGTGTACAGTAGAGACTTGGAGCTGTGTTGTGAGCTGTGTGCAGTAGAGACTTGGAGCTGTGTTGTGGAGCTGTGTACAGTAGAGACTTGGAGCTGTGTTGTGAGCTGTGTACAGTAGAGACTTGGAGCTGTGTTGTGGAGCTTGTCAGTAGAGACTTGGAGCTGTGTGGAGCTGTCAGTAGAGACTTGGAGCTGTGTTGTGAAACTGTGTACAGTAGAGACTTGGAGCTGTGTTGTGGAGCTGTGTACAGTAGAGACTTGGAGCTGTGTTGTGAGCTGTGTACAGTAGAGACTTGGAGCTGTGTTGTGGAGCTGTGTACAGTAGAGACTTGGAGCTGTGTTGTGAAGCTGTGTGCAGTAGAGACTTGGAGCTGTGTTGTGGAGCTGTGTACAGTAGAGACTTGGAGCTGTGTTGTGAGCTGTGTGCAGTAGAGACTTGGAGCTGTGTTGTGGAGCTGTGTACAGTAGAGACTTGGAGCTGTGTTGTGGGGCTGTGTGCAGTAGAGACTTGGAGCTGTGTTGTGGAGCTGTGTACAGTAGAGACTTGGAGCTGTGTTGTGAAGCTGTGTGCAGTAGAGACTTGGAGCTGTGTTGTGTAGCTGTGTGCAGTAGAGACTTGGAGCTGTGTTGTGGAGCTGTGTACAGTAGAGACTTGGAGCTGTGTTGTGAGCTGTGTGCAGTAGAGACTTGGAGCTGTGTTGTGGAGCTGTGTACAGTAGAGACTTGGAGCTGTGTTGTGACGCTGTGTGCAGTAGAGACTTGGAGCTGTGTTGTGAAGCTGTGTGCAGTAGAGACTTGGAGCTGTGTTGTGGAGCTGTGTACAGTAGAGACTTGGAGCTGTGTTGTGACGCTGTGTAGCAGTAGAGACTTGGAGCTGTGTTGTGGAGCTGTGTACAGTAGAGACTTGGAGCTGTGTTGTGACGCTGTGTGCAGTAGAGACTTGGAGCTGTGTTGTGTACAGTTAGATACTTGGAGCTGTGTTGTGAAGCTGTGTACAGTAGAGACTTGGAGCTGTGTTGTGAAGCTGTGTACAGTAGAGACTTGGAGCTGTGTTGTGTACAGTTAGATACTTGGAGCTGTGTTGTGAAGCTGTGTACAGTAGAGACGTGGAGCTGTGTTGTGAAGCTGTGTACAGTAGAGACTTGGAGCTGTGTTGTGAAGCTGTGTACAGCTGAGACTTGGAGCTGTGTTGTGAAGCTGTGTGCAGTAGAGACGTGGAGCTGTGTTGTGAAGCTGTGTACAGTAGAGACTTGGAGCTGTGTTGTGAAGCTGTGTACAGTAGAGACTTGGAGCTGTGTTGTGAAGCTGTGTGCAGTAGAGACTTGGAGCTGTGTTGTGAAGCTGTGTACAGTAGAGACTTGGAGCTGTGTTGTGAGCTGTGTACAGTAGAGACTTGGAGCTGTGTTGTGAAGCTGTGTGCAGTAGAGACTTGGAGCTGTGTTGTGAAGCTGTGTACAGTAGAGACTTGGAGCTGTGTTGTGGAGCTGTGTACAGTAGAGACTTGGAGCTGTGTTGTGAAGCTGTGTGCAGTAGAGACTTGAAGCGGTGTTGTGAAGCTGTGTACAGTAGAGACTTGGAGCTGTGTTGTGACGCTGTGTGCAGTAGAGACTTGGAGCTGTGTTGTGGAGCTGTGTACAGTAGAGACTTGGAGCTGTGTTGTGAAGCTGTGTACAGTAGAGACTTGGAGCTGTGTTGTGAAGCTGTGTACAGTAGAGACTTGGAGCTGTGTTGTGAAGCTGTGTACAGTAGAGACTTGGAGCTGTGTTGTGAAGCTGTGTGCAGTAGAGACTTGGAGCTGTGTTGTGAAGCTGTGTACAGTAGAGACTTGGAGCTGTGTTGTGAAGCTGTGTACAGTAGAGACTTGGAGCTGTGTTGTGGAGCTGTGTCAGTAGAGATTGGAGCTGTGTTGTGAGCTGTGTACAGTAGAGACTTGGAGCTGTGTTTTGAGCTTGTACAGTAGAGACTTGGAGCTGTGTTGTGAAGCTGTGTACAGTAGAGACTTGGAGCTGTGTTGTGAAGCTGTGTACACTAGAGACTTGGAGCTGTATTGTGAAGCTGTGTATAGTAGAGACTTGGAGCTGTGTTGTGGAGCTGTGTGCAGTAGAGACTTGGAGCTGTGTTGTGGAGCTGTGTGCAGTGAGACTTGGAGCTGGTTTTGGGAAACTTGTCAGTAGAGACTTGAGCTGTGAAGCTGTGTACAGTAGAGACTTGGAGCTGTGTTGTGGAGCTGTGTACAGTAGAGACTTGGAGCTGTGTTGTGGAGCTGTGTACAGTAGAGACTTGGAGCTGTGTTGTGAAGCTGTGTACAGTAGAGACTTGGAGCTGTGTTGTGAAGCTGTGTACAGTAGAGACTTGGAGCTGTGTTGTGAAGCTGTGTACAGTAGAGACTTGGAGCTGTGTTGTGAAGCTGTGTACAGTAGAGACTTGGAGCTGTGTTGTGAGCTGTGTACAGTAGAGACTTGGAGCTGTGTTGTGGAGCTGTGTGCAGTAGAGACTTGGAGCTGTGTTGTGAGCTGTGTGCAGTAGAACTTGGAGCTGTGTTGTGAAGCTGTGTGCAGTAGAGACTTGGAGCTGTGTTGTGGAACTGTGTACAGTAGAGACTTGGAGCTGTGTTGTGGGGCTGGGTGCAGTAGAGACTTGGAACTGTGTTGTGAGGCTGTGTGCAGTAGAGACTTGGAGCTGTGTTGTGGAGCTGTGTGCAGTAGAGACTTGGAGCTGTGTTGTGGAGCTGTGTACAGTAGAGACTTGGAGCTGTGTTGTGAAGCTGTGTGCAGTAGAGACTTGGAGCTGTGTTGTGGAGCTGTGTACAGTAGAGACTTGGAGCTGTGTTGTGACGCTGTGTACAGTAGAGACGTGGAGCTGTATTATGAAGCTGTGTATAGTAGAGACTTGGAGCTGTGTTGTGGAGCTGTGTGCAGTAGAGACTTGGAGCTGTGTTGTGGAGCTGTGTGCATTAGAGACTTGAAGCTGTATTGTGAAGCTGTGTACAGTAGAGACTTGGAGCTGTGTTGTGGAGCTGTGTACAGTAGAGACTTGGAGCTG
This sequence comes from Ridgeia piscesae, assembly GCA_025642075.2. NCBI lineage: Eukaryota > Metazoa > Annelida > Polychaeta > Sabellida > Siboglinidae > Ridgeia > Ridgeia piscesae. The sequence continues at coordinate 189,029 of JAODUO010000339.1, forward strand.
TGTTGTGGAGCTGTGTACAGTAGAGACTTGGAGCTGTGGTGTGAAGCTATGTATAGTAGAGACTTGGAACTGTATTGTGAAGCTATGTACAGTAGAGACTTGGAGCTGTGTTGTGAAGCTGTGTACAGTAGAGACTTGGAGCTGTGTTGTGAAGCTGTGTACACTAGAGACGTGGAGCTGTATTGTGAAGCTGTGTACAGTAGAGACTTGGAGCTGTGTTGTGGAGCTGTGTGCAGTAGAGACTTGGAGCTGTGTTGTGAAGCTGTGTGCAGGAGAGACCTGGAACTGTGTTGTGAAGCTGTGTGCAGTAGAGACTTGGAGCTGTGTTGTGGGACTGTGTACAGTAGAGACTTGGAGCTATGTTGTGGGGCTGGGTGCAGTAGAGACTTGGAACTGTGTTGTGGGACTGTGTGCAGTAGAGACTTGGAGCTGTGTTGTGGGGCTGTGTGCAGTAGAGACTTGGAGCTGTGTTGTGGAGCTGTGTACAGTAGAGACCAACCTTGTCCAACCATTGAGAGCTTCACACAGATCCTGTGGTACATGAAGATGAGTTCCAGATGAAGATCTCGCACCATGTTCCACACAGCCATGGCATCCGACTGTTCCTTCTCCCCCTTCCCTGCCTCCTTCTGTCCATCTTCCTCTCCCTGTCCTTCCATCTCCTCCACCACTGCAGGTTTCGCGGGACTGAACAGTTCCTTGTTGAGCTCCTGGGAACAGAACAAGTACATATTGTCACTTCTAGTATTATGGCAAACAATAAGGTAAAAATAAAATAATAAAAACATTGATTAAGACCAAACATTTTTGACATATGAACATTTAGAAATAAATATTTCTACAGAATATTAAATTTTCAAAACAACATAAATATTCATAAATAGTCACTATCTGTGTTTCACAGTCAATATATGCAAACAAAATATACTGGGAAATCGAAATTGACTGCGAAATACTACTTCTTTCTATGTTGTAATGTGTTGAAGATGTATGAAGAGTGTCCTGAAGAGAAGCAGGTGACCTGGAGGAGAGATTCAGATTGACCTGGAATAGAGACTGTCAGATTGACCTGGAGTAGAGACTGTCAGACTGACCTGGAGGAAAGACTGTCAGACTGTCCTGGAGAAGAGACTATCAGACTGACCTGTAGAAGAGACTATCAAACTGACCTGGATGAGAGACTGTCAGACTGCCATGGAGGAGTGACTGTCAGACTGCCCTGGGGGAGAGGCTGTCATATTGACCTGGAGGAAAGACTGTCCGACTGCCCTGGAGGAGAGACTGTCAGACTGTCCTGGAGGAGAGATTGTGAGACGGAACTTGAGGAGAGATTGTCAGACTGTCCTGGAGGAGAGACTGTGAGACTGTCCTGGAGGAGAGACTGTGAGACTGCCCTGGAGGAGAGACTGTGAGACTGTCCTGGAGGAGAGACTGTGAGACTGAACTGGAGGAGAGACTGTCAGACTGTCCTGGAGGAGAGACTGTGAGACGGAACTTGAGGAGAGATTATCAGACTGTCCTGGAGGAGAGACTGTGAGACTGTCCTGGAGGACAGACTGTGAGACTGCCCTGGAGGAGAGACTGTGAGACTGTCCTGGAGGAGAGACTGTGAGACTGAACTGGAGGAGACTGTCAGACTGTCCTGGAGGAGAGACTGTCAGACTGAACTGGAAGAGGGACTTCAGATTGTCCTGGAGAAGAGACTGTCAGACTGTCCTGGAGAAGAGACTGTCAGGCTGAACTGGAGAAGAGACTGTCAGACTTCCCTGGAGGACAGACTGTCCGGATACCTCCAGAATCATTCCGTCCAGCAAATATGAAAAGATCTTGATTCAGATAATATATAAAATGGCCTGGTCTGTATCAACTGACCTTGACCCAACTGATATCTGCGATCGATTTTCCGTCGGTCAGCGCCACCACCTGTCGCGCGTAGGAGACGTTCTGCAGCCCCAGCTCGAGGATGTCGCGTGCCTGGATGAGCTGGTCTCTGGCTGCCTGTTCCCTCTGCCTGAGCCATAAGGCCAGGGAGGCTGAACCCTGATGTGCTGCACCAACATTCGACTCCTTGCCTCCTTCGCTCATCAAAGTGGTGCGTTGGGACTCAGGTCGTGATGACATCAGATCTGTGGATAAAATCCTCAGGTTAGTTTTGATTCTATCAATGCAGTGAACAGGTAGTGACGACTTGCCAGACAGAGTGACGTCTGCCCAAGAATGAAAGGATCAGTATAATTCTCTCATAACGGTAACTAACTCATGGTTCTAAATATAGCTTGGCATACAGAAGGCAAAATCATGTCACAAAGAAATCATAAAAAATTAAATGGTTAGACATGCCAGTGAACACTTCAGTGGGCAGCAACGACAACGTAAATAAAAAAAAAAAAATGACTATCAACCAACATAAACAAACTCAGAAAGACCATCAACAAAGAGAAAACATCAACAAGATGGACTTACATTAGCAAAGAAGCAGTGTAGACTGGATATTAGAAAATTTTCATTTTCACAAAGAACAGTAAACGAATGGAACAGGTTATCAACTGATTGTGTAGGTGCTAGTAGTGTTAATATATTTAAAAATAAAATCGACATATACCTAAGAAGGGCGGGGTATACTTAGATAGATAGGTTGGACTCTCGATAAGCCAAATGGCTTCCTAGTCCACCTGCCATCTAGAGTTGAATCTCTAGGTGGCAATCTTGTTAAATCTTGTTAAATCTTGTTAAATCTTGTTAAACAAGACAAAAACAATGTCAACATAACTGAAATAAATAGATTGCCTTTGTCCTCATCAAACCTGGTGAATACGATAGATCCGACTTTGCTGTATTTCGTTGAGCGGGTCGTTTGATGACGTCCCGCGAGTCTCTAGGGAGGGGTGTGGTGGGGCGAGTGAGCATAGACACATTCCAAGACATATATGAACCACGACCCAGCAAGTTTGAAAGGTCTTCTGATACCCCATGGTCTAAACTCCAGGGTGACTTGATACCAAGGACATTACGAGAACTTGTGATACTTTTACTTGGTACATTGAGTAAGACACCACCTAGAATAAACATTAATATCTGACAACCTTACTCAAATTTATGAAACAATTTGTGAGGTACATCTGATGGCTGTGAGGTACACCAGTTGGTTGTGAGGTACATCCGATGATTGTGAGGTACACCTGGTGGTTGTGAGGTATACTTTGTGGTTGTGAGGTACGCATGGTGGTTGTGAGGTACATCTGGTGGTTGTGAGGTACATATGATGATTGTGAGGTACACATGGTGGTTGTGAGGGACACCAGGTGGTTGTGAGGTACACCAGGTGGTTGTGAGGTACACCAGGTGGTTGTCAGGTACACCTGGTGGTTGTGAGGTATACTTTGTGGTTGTGAGGTAAATCTGGAGGTTGTGAGGTACACGTGGTGGTTGTGAGGTACACCAGGTAATTGTGAGGTATATTTTGTGGTTGTGAGGTACATCTGGTGGTTGTGAAGTATACTTTGTGGTTGTGAGGTAAATCTGGAGGTTGTGAGGTACACGTGGTGGTTGTGAGGTACACCAGGTAATTGTGAGATATACTTTGTGGTTGTGAGGTACATCTGGTGGTTGTGAAGTATACTTTGTGGTTGTGAGGTACATCTGGTAGTTGTGGTTGTGATGTATCTCTGGTGGTTGTGAGGTAAACGTTGTGGTTGTGAGGTACACCTGGTGGTTGTGAGGTACATCTGGTAGTGGTGGTTGTGAGGTATCTCTGGTGGTTGTGAGGTAAACGTTGTGGTTGTGAGGTATATTTTGTGGTTATGAGGTACACCTGGTGGTTGTGTGGTACATCTGGTGGTTGTGTGGTACACCCGGTGGTTGTGTGGTACACCTGGTGGTTGTGTGGTACACCCAGTGGTTGTGTGGTACACCTGGTGGTTGTGTGGTACAGCTGGTGGTTGTGTGGTACACCTGGTGGTTGTGAGGTACACCAGGTGGTTGTGTGGTACACCTGGTGGTTGTGTGGTACACCTGGTGGTTGTGTGGTACACCTGGTGGTTGTGTGGTACACCCGGTGGTTGTGTGGTACACCTGGTGGTTGTGTGGTACACCTGGTGGTTGTGTGGTACACCCGGTGGTTGTGAGGTACACCAGGTGGTTGTGTGGTACACCTGGTGGTTGTGAGTACACCAGGTGGTTGTGTGGTACACCTGGTGGTTGTGTGGTACCGGTATACTCTCTGATTGTGTGGTACACTTGTGCCAATTTGTCAGTTAGGTTTGTCGAAATTGCCAAACAAATGTTTTTATTTATTTTACGAAATCAAGTCATAATTCTACAGAAAATTACTTGATGCTGGCTCTTCAGATGGCGGTTTGAATTAGTATTGATCTGACCAATAAAGAAATGATTAATCGCAGGCTATAACTTTTGGTGGTTACCTGGTCAAACAATTCATAATTTCTTAAACTATTTCAACAACAGCATATTCTCTTTTATTAAACCAAATAACTATAACTACTTCATGAAAGCAGAAGATATATATATATATATATATATATATATATATATATATATATATATATATATATATATACATATACATATACATATACATATATATATATACACAAACACATACATATATATGATTTCAACAAATGTATACCCTCTTTTATGACAACCAGTTATCCTAAGACTACTTTGTGAAAGCTGAAATGATAAATGTGAACAAACCTGATCCATGAGAAGCTGAATGAATGATAGAAGCAGTTTTCAACAAAACATTTACATATCAAGGCCGAGGCTGACGACACAGGTGAAGGTTAATGAAGGGTGCTAGTTTTCATTGATCACAAACCCTCAACAACATTAATTCATTATGATAAAATTTAAATAATATAATTACAGGCTAACACATACATATTCTTTACACACAGGTTATGTAAGTTCTTATATAGCAGTTTCCGATCATCAGGATTGCTCAAAAATGCTTTACACTTTATTGAAGTTTATCCCCTGGCAAACCTGATCAATCAAATACCATCTCAGCATCCAGCTACAGTGTATGCTGCAATTAATGCAGGAATACTACTTGTGTGCACATATCCAGCACTGTCTATCTCACTACCAGGTACTCATTCATCCAGCAGAGTGAACTGGAGCAATGTAGAGTGAATCAAATTGCCCAAGGTTTTACACGGCAACACAGGATTCAAACCTGTGGCTTAAGCTCTAGCCACTGCACCACTGCACCACTGCCTCACAGTGCCACTGCATCACTGCATCACAGCGCCACTGCATCACAGCATCACAGTGCCACTGCATCACTGCACCACTGCATCACAGTGCCACTGCATCACTGCATCACAGCGCCACTGCATCACTGCACCACTGCACCACTGCACCACAGTGCCAATGCATCACCGCACCACTGCATCACTGCATCACAGTGCCACTGCATCACTGCATCACAGTGCCACTGCATCACTGCACCACTGCATCACTGCACCACTGCCTCACTGTGCCACTGCATCACTGCACCACTGCATCACTGTGCCACTGCGCCATTGCATCACTGTGCCACTGCATCACTGCGCCACTGCGCCACTGTGCCAAGTACTGCACCACTGCATCAAAGTGCCACTGCATCACTGCATCACTGCATCACTGCATCACTGCATCACTGCACCATTGCATCATTGCGCCACTGCATCACTGTGCCACTGCATCACTACGCCACTGCATAACTGTGCCACTGCATAACTGTGCCACTGCATCACTGTGCCACTGCGCCATTGCATCACTGTGCCACTGCATCACTGTGCCAAGTACTGCACCACTGCACCAATGTGCCACTGCACTACTAGAGGGTGAGCTGTAGTTGATTATTTACTATTTTACTTTTGTCATCGTATGTCAGATTGCTTTTGAATAATGAAAACCTGCAATGATCGACGCAGTTGCATTAAGCAATACTGATAACTCTAGATGGTTAGAATAAGTAAATTTCACTTACCAGGTTTGGGTTTGCGATCCTGAGATAACTCAAGAGTAGCACTGGCCTCAAAGACCAGGGCTAGACGAAGTACCACTTCAGCCATGAGCGCTGGATCGACAGCACTGAGCCCACACCAGCCCAACACCTGGTGGACTATGTCAAGAATGTAGACCCACTGAGGAGAGACGCAGGAGAAATAGTCATAAACGGAGGCAGATCAATTTGTAATACATATAATATATAGAAATACAGGGGTGTGCAAACATCAGCATTTCACACAATTAAAAAATTCCGAAAAAAATCGTACAAATTTATTCTGTGCAATGTTTATTGTGTGAGCATATTTTGCTGACATGTTTTCTTTTTTCAGCAGTGATAATATTTTTTATTTTTACACTTTGAAATTTCCACATAACCACCGGGTAATTCAAATTATACTGCAATTTCAGGAGTTTGGAAATTGATTGACACGTGTGTGTCGAAACATGGAGGGTCAGGTGGTCACCTTGCTTGGGTTGTCCATCTTCTGCAGGTAGCGAGGGTTGTCAGCAGAACCAGTCTGGAACTTCTGGAAGACGTTCTTACACTTGTTCCACAACAGCAGACAGGCATCAATCATCATGTCCATGTCCATGGTCTCCGTCTGAAACACACACATGAGCACTGCAAACCGGGCACTTCAGAACAAAAAAGGAGCAGTGTTAGATTGGCACTTCAGAATGCTATGGAGCAATGTCAAGTTGGCACGTCAATATAACTACAGAACTGGTGCAATCTTGCAGTGTAACAAACAGTACAAATAGTGTCAGACAAGCTTGTCACAACAGGCTTGTCACAACAGGCTTGTCACAACAGGACCGTATGAGACAGGCTTGTCACAACAGGACCATATGAGACAGGCTTGTCACAACAGGCCTGTCACAACAGGACCGTATGAGACAGGCTTGTCACAACAGGACCATATGAGACAGGCTTGTCACAACAGGACTGTGTCAGACTGGCTTGTCACCAGAGGACCGTGTCAGACAGGCTTGTCACAACAGGACCGTGTCAGACAGGCTTGTCACATCAGGACCATGTCAGACAGGCTTGTCACAACAGGACCGTGTCAGACAGGCTTGTCACAACAGGACCGTGTCAGACACGCTTGTCACAACAGGACCATGTCAGACTGGCTTGTCACATAGGACCGTGTCAGACAGGCCTGTTGTGACAGGCTTGTCACAACAGGATCGTGCAAGACTGGCTTGTCACAACAGGACAGTGTCAGACTGGCTTGTCACAACAGGACTGTGTCAGAGTGGCTTGTCACAACAGGATTGTGTCAGACTGGCTTGTCACAACAGGACCGTGTCAGACTGACTTGTCACAACAGGACTGTGTCAGACTGACTTGTCACAACAGGATTGTGTCAGACAGGCTTGTCACAAAAGGGCCATGACAGACTGGCTTGTCACAACAGGACTGTGTCAGACTGACTTGTCACAACAGGACTGTGTCAGACTGACTTGTCACAACAGGATTGTGTCGGACTGGCTTGTCACAACAGGACAGTGTCAGACTGACTTGTCACAACAGGATTGTGTCTGACAGGCTTGTCACAACAGGACCGTGTCAGACTGACTTGTCACAACAGGATTGTGTCAGACTGGCTTGTTACAACAGGACAGTGTCAGACTGACTTGTCACAACAGGATTGTGTCAGACTGGCTTGTCACAACAGGACCGTGTCAGACTGGCTTGTCACAACAGGATTGTGATTCACATGTTTTCTGACTCAAGCAGTTTGTTGTGGCCCAGAAGGTAAGAGTTTCCAGTTCTGTGTACAGCACTTAGACAGCCAGGCAACTTTCCGGGGATATCATGGGGGAACTGTGTTTCCCTAGCAAGTGCTAGTGATCTGAGGAAGCACACAGCAGCAGTGTTGAGGTGGCACTTCAGACTGAGTACTCACCGTGAATGGGCCGGTGACGACTGAGAGCAGGACCTCAGCCAGGCGAATGAGATCATCTGGCTGTGAGACGATGGTTGACTTGCTGGCACCTGCCACAACAAGATGTCTCACTCACTAGGCTTATGCAGCTCACTCAAAGATGTAGGGCAAATGAAAACATGATAAACAAAACAACAACTGTAAACAGCTAAACTATCCCTATCTGCAAACACCGTAGTGTTTACATGCAATGTAAGCCATGCCATGTAACACACTGTGATGGACAATGGAGGCTGACACTCAGAGTAGCAGGCATAGTGGTGACATTTACTCTATGCAGCAGGCATAGTGGTGACATTTACTCTGTGCAGCATGCAGACAGGTGACACGTACACTGTGCAGTAGACATACTGGTGACACTTACACTGTGCAGCAGACAGACTGGTGACACTTACACTGTGCAGCAGACATACTGGTGACACTTACACTGTACAGCAGACAGACAGGTGACACTTACACTGTGCAGCAGACATACTGGTGACACTTACACTGTGCAGCAGACAGACAGGTAACACTTATTATGTGCAGCAGGCAGACTGTTGACGCTTACACTGTGCAGCAGACAGACTAGTGACACTTACACTGTGCAGCAGACAGACTGGTGACACTTACATTGTGCAGCAGACAGACTGGTTCCATTTACACTGTGCAGCAGACAGACTGGTTCCATTTACACTGTGCAGCAGACAGACTGGTGACACTTACATTGTGCAGCAGTCAGACTAGTGACACTTACACTGTGCAGCAGACATATTGGTGACACTTACACTGTGCAGCAGACAGACTGGTGACATGTACTCTGTGCAGCAGAGAGACTGGTGACATTTACACTGTGCAGCAGACATACTGGTGACATTTACTCTGTGCAGCATACATACCGGTGACACTTACTATGTGCAGCAGGCGGACTGGTGACACTTACTCTGTGCAGCAGACATACAGGTGACACTTACTCTGTGCAGCATGCAGACTTGTGGCGGGGCCTGTTGTAGCAGCCTCTGCATCATCATCGTCATCAGTGACAATGAAGAGTCGTCTGTGTTTGAAGCGCGGTGACACACGGTCGTATGCTTGTGTGATCTCCAGACACTTTCCATCCCGCAGAAACTTGTCATTCTCTACCTCCTATAAAACATAATATGATATCATATGGCCGATCTCAATAAAACCCTATATTTACAAAATCCTACAAACTAGAATCAGCTTTCACCATTCACGTGGTGGGGATGGCGATGAAACATGCCTGACTGCCTGACAGCCTGACTGCCTGACAGCCTGACAGCCTGACTGCCTGACTGCCTGACTGTCTGTCTGCCTGACTGCCTGACAGCCTGACTGTCTGTCTGCCTGACAGCCTGACAGCCTGACTGTCTGTCTGACTGCCTGACTGTCTGACTGCCTGACTGCCTGACTGCCTGAATGCCTGACTGCCTGACTGGCTACTGAGAACGACATATGACACTAGTCTACTGAAGCTTTATAACAATTCAAACATAAAACATAAACTTAACAGTAACATGCAAGAAGAGTGTCTGTCTACTGAGTGGGAGGCAGAATGAGGAGATGAAGACTGTGCAGACATTTGATGGTTTTGGGAGGAGAGTGGAGAAGGAGGGCAAGGGATAGGGAGGGGAGAGGAGGTGGGAGGGCACTCGGATGGGTTCAATGATGGGAGAAGGACAACAATCACGGGCCAGTCCCCACAGCAACAGTCCCCATGGCAACAGTCCCCACACAACAGACCCCATGGCAACAGTCCCCACAGCAACAGTCCCCATGGCAACAGTCCCCACAGCAACAGTCCCCATGGCAACAGTCCCCACAGCAACAGTCCCCACGCAACAGTCCCCATGGCAACAGTCCCCACAGCAACAGTCCCCATGGCAACAGTCCCCACAGCAACAGTCCCCGTGGCAACAGTCCCCATGGCAACAGTCCCCATGGCAACAGTACCCATAGCAACAGTCCCCATAGAAACAGTCCCCATGGCAACGTGGGCAGAGGGAAGACCATGTCTGCTCCAGTGCTCTGTGACACACTCACCTTGGTGGCAGAGAGGACCAGTTCTATGATGTTGTCAAAGAAGTCCCACTGCTCGTAGCAGTAGGCCAGCCTCACTAGTTTAATGACTGCACTCAGAGGTACACCATCGTCACCTGTAGTGAGCACACTCAATCAGCACTCATGCGTTTACCACCAGTATCATTAGTGAGCTGTGTCATTTCATATTTGTTAACCAGTTACTACATTAAGAAACACTCTGGTAAATTATCATCAGCAAGCATTTACAAAATCCTTCCATCTACATACCTACCCACACATCTGTCCGTGGGTGTTCATTCACGGCACAACTCAAAAGAAACACCTATATATCAAAACTTACTAAACCGATGAAGATATATATATATATATATATTTTAATATATATATATATAATATATTTATATATATATATAATATATTATATATATTAATATATATATATATTAATATATTTATATATATATATATATATATATATTATATATATATATATATATATTATATATATATATATATATATATATATATATATGTATAGTGTGTGTGTGTCAGTAGTTGTTAATATTACAAAACCATTTATCTAAGTTAGTACTGAAGACGTACATGATATATACAAAACAAAAAGAGTCTTTATAAGAAGTGACAAGGTTTAGCAGGAGACTCACCCTGGGCAGCCATCTCAGTCAGGGGCCGCTCATTGATGACCCCCTTCAGACTGGCCAGTGACCTCAGGTCAATGTCCTTCTTGGAGAGAGACCCTGCTCCTACTGATGTCAGACCCCCACCTATCCAAGGATGACACCGTAACAGATTGACCACTAGCAGTGAATGTCCACACAGACTGACCACTCGAGGTCAGTCTGTGTCTGACACAGAGAGTCCACATATAGACACAGACTGATTACTAAAAGTGTGTTAACAGAAACACAATCTGACCACTAAATATATATATATATATATACATATATATATATATATATATGTATTTTATATGTGTGTGTGTGTGTGTATTGTGTTGTGTGTGTGTGTGTGTGTGTGTGTGTGTGTGTGTGTGTGTGTGTGTGTGTGTGTGTGTGTGTGTGTGTGTGTGTGTGTGTGTGTGTGTGTGTGTGTGTGTGTGTGTGTGTGTGTGTGTGTGTGTGTGTGTGTGTGTGTGTGTGTGTTAAAACACAGTGCCAGTGAATGTGGAAATATTCTTTCAACATCCTGTCTAATGGCTACAATACTGCATATATTTTTGCACAACATTTTAACAGTTAATAAATCATCAGTTAATCAATGTCTATGTTTTTTTATTATGGGTTAATCAGTATCTACGTTTGATAAATTAGACCAGTGGACAATGGCTGAATCACTTCAGTGAACTACAAGTCAATCAGTATTTCTCACCCCCAGAAATAATCTCTTGGGCAGCCATGAAGAGTTCGGCAAACACATCGAGAATCTCTACATCGCTGTCCGGTGCGGGGGGACAACTGAGGAGGGTGCGTCGGTTACTGTCGGTGAGTGTCTCCGAGCAGACAGAGAATCTGAGCTGAGCTGCCCTCAAACATCTCTGCGAGGAGTTTCTCACTCTGTGTCCGGGGCCAGGGTTGCTGCAAACATCACAAACTGCCTAAGTCTCCTTCACAAAGTCAACACCAGTCATGTTGACATCACCATAGACCAGTACCTCCAACGGAGTGCCCCAGACTCTCGGCGAGCCTAGCGTTTTCAACATGCAAGGGCAGACCACCCAGCCCTTTACCATAGATTCCCCACAAGCCTATCAGCCACCTCATCCCAGAGGCTCTCAGGGCTGGCCTTCGTGTCTTACCATCTGCCATCAGATAATTTCTTCATGAGACTATGTACATCATAATAATACATTTTTTAACTCACCAGGATTTTGTACAATAACTTTATTAACGTTTTCATTTTTTCTATTAATTCTTTGTTTTAAGATAACATACATATTATTGCTATAACATGTAGTATCTACAAACCATGAGTGCATCTTTCAAGTTGGCTCTTGTTTTGGGTCGTAATAGTCCTTTGGGTCTTTTCCTGGTCTCAAATACAGTTCTTTTGAACACCATGATGCCCATCTAAAGAATAAAGTCATGCATCTTAGAGCAGAATTACACATACAATTTTTTTAATACATTCTGATACTTACAAACTTCACGAAGAAAGCCTAACTAACCACATTTTACAACAAATCTTGTACCATTTTTGTGAGAGTTTAACACACACACACACACACGCACGCACGTGCACGCATGCATGCATGCACGACACACACACACACACACACACACACACACACACACACACATAACTCACATGTATCCACAAACATGTGCACATGCGCACACATGTACACACACAAGCACATTTTTAACCTGACTGACCTTGACAGTAGCAAGTCTGAATGTCCTCTCAACATCGACCGACTGCTTTGCATTACTCATGTACTCCAGCTGACTCAGCTCATTCATCTTGGACAAGGCTCGTCTGGCAAATGCCTGCAAAGTGAACAATGAGCGGTGTCACAAGACAGGTCTCTACCAGACAGCAACAACACTAGTCTGTGCTGTCTGCTGCTGTTCCTAGACCTCCCTCGCAATCTGTCTCCCTCAGTCACATCTCATGTACTAGTGGATACTAAAAGTTATGTCTAACATTAGCATCACACACAATTGCATGCTTGTATAAATGCATAGCACACCAAACATGTATACAGACATGTGTACATGCATGCATGCACATCAATGTTCTTTAGGGAAACCAATCATATCATGGCTAGTTTTGGCTAGATTGTTACTATGACTATGCACACACACTGCTGATGCTCTACTGTGTGCTCCAGCAAAACGCACACTGACTGTACCAAGTGTCACATAGCATACCCACAAGTGCACTTGAACTGCATGCACACAACATGTATGCACTCATACACATACATACACACATACACTCATGCATGCACTCACACACATACACACTGTGTATGTATGTGAGTGCATACTTAGATGTGTGTGTGTGTGTGTGTGTTGTGTGTGTGTGTGTGTGTGTGTGTGTGTGTTGTGTGTGTGTGTGTGTGTGTGTGTGTGTGTGTGTGTGTGTGTGTGTGAGCATGTGAGTGCATGTGTGTGTATGAGTACATTGTGTGTATGTATGTGTGTATGTGTGTGCATGCATGTGTGTATATGTATGTGTGTTTGTGTGTGAGTGCATACATGTATGCATGCATGCATGCATGCATGTGTGTGTGTGTTTGTGTGTGTGCATACACACACATGCATGCACTCATACACATACACATATGCACTCACACATATACATAGTGTGTATGTGTGTGAGTGCAAGCATGTGGGTGTATGTGTCTTTGTGTATGTATGTGTGTATTACATACACATACATACACAAAGACACACACATACACAAACACACACACACACACTTGTAAGCAGTACCTACCTCAGCATGTTGACCAGCCTTGCAGTCATAGTAGCACTGACACACGGCCGTGTAGAGAGTGGTCCTCCAGTCAACATACTTCACTCCCAGCAGGGGGATGCTGGCCTCCATACACATGGCCATCCACAGCAGGTACTCCAGCACCTACAGCAGACACAACAGGTACTCCAACACCTACAGCAGACACAACAGGTACTCCAGCACCTACAGCAGACACAACAGGTACTCCAACACCTACAGCAGACACAACAGGTACTCCAACACCTACAGCAGACACAACAGGTACTCCAACACCTACAGCAGACACAACAGGTACTCCAGCACCTACAGCAGACACAACAGGTACTCCAACACCTACAGCAGACACAACAGGTACTCCAACACCTACAGCAGACACAACAGGTACTCCAGCACCTACAGCAGACACAACAGGTACTCACACCTCAGCAGACACAACAGGTACTCAACACTAAGCAGACACAACAGGTACTCCAACACCTACAGCAGACACAACAGGTACTCCAACACATACAGCAGACACAACAGGTACTCCAACACCTACAACAGACACAACAGGTACTCCACACCTACAGCAGACACAACAGGTACTCCAACACCTACAGCAGACACAACAGGTACTCCAACACCTACAGCAGACACAACAGGTACTCCAACACCTACAGCAGACACAACAGGTACTCCAACACCTACAGCAGACACAACAGGTACTCCAGCACCTACAGCAGACACAACAGGTACTCCAACACCTACAGCAGACACAACAGGTACTCCAACACTACAGCAGACACAACAGGTACTCCAACACCTACAGCAGACACAACAGGTACTCCAACACCTACAGCAGACACAACAGGTACTCCAACACCTACAGCAGACACAACAGGTACTCCAGCACCTACAGCAGACACAACAGGTACTCCAACACCTACAGCAGACACAACAGGTACTCCAACACCTACAGCAGACACAACAGGTACTCCAACACCTACAGCAGACACAACAGGTACTCCAACACCTACAGCAGACACAACAGGTACTCCAACACCTACAGCAGACCAACAGGTACTCCAGCACCTACAGCAGACACAACAGGTACTCCACACCTACAGCAGACACAACAGGTACTCCAACTAAGCAGACACAACAGGTACTCCAACACCTCCAGCAGACACAACAGGTCTAAACTCCCCAACACCTACAGCAGACACAACAGGTACTCCAACACCTACAGCAGACACAACAGGTACTCCAACACCTACAGCAGACCAACAGGTACTCCAACACCTACAGCAGACACAACAGGTACTCCAACACCTACAGCATACACAACAAGCTGAGGATGTTCCATGCAGTCTGAAGCAATCACTGAAAGCATGACCACAGTACTGCTCAAATTAATCTCATCTTTGCAGTGGGTCTAGATATGTATATAACATGTGATTCTTGCAGCAACATCATAATCTGAATGCATCAGTGAACAATTACATGATAGTCATAACTTACTGCTGCAGAATGGCCAAATGACATGAGATGTCTTGAGATGCTGTAGATGTGGATGGTGCCTGCAACGGAATCATCATAAGATGTACTCATTGTCTACAACAGTTCTGGATTGATGTAAGAATAAATACTGAGATGTATAATACTGATTGCCTACAACAGGGAATAAGAATAATTACTGAGATGTATTCATACAAAATTAATTCAACATTCACTACATTTATAGAGACAAATTACAATAAATTAGAGCAGTAAATATAAATTTATACTCTTTTTGCAGTTATATTTTATGTTGAAGGAATTTCTACATCACACAACCACACACACATGCATGCACACACATGCATGCACACACATGCATGCACACACATGCATGCACACACATGCATGCACACACATGCATGCACACACATGCATGCACACACACCCATGCCCATACATATGCACACATATACACACACACGCACACACACACGCACACACTCAACACACACAAACTCACAGTAAACTCAGCTCTAAAGCACTGGTGAGTTATAAGACATGGCAATGTGTATAAGACATGTGTATAAGACATGGCAATGTGTATAAGACATGTGTATAAGACATGGCAATGTGTATGAGACATGTGTATAAGACAGGGCAATGTGTATAAGACAGGGCAATGTGTATAAGACATGACAATGTGTATAAG
The DNA here is from genome assembly GCA_025642075.2 of Ridgeia piscesae. NCBI lineage: Eukaryota > Metazoa > Annelida > Polychaeta > Sabellida > Siboglinidae > Ridgeia > Ridgeia piscesae. Next base: position 204,719 of record JAODUO010000339.1, read on the forward strand.
ACATGACAATGTGTATAAGACAGGGCAACGTGTATAAGACATGACAATGTGTATAAGACATGGCAATGTGTATAAGACATGGCAATGTGTATAAGACATGACAATGTGTATTAGACATGACAATGTGTATAAGACATGACAATGTGTATTAGACATGACAATGTGTATAAGACATGGCAATGTGTGCTACCGTTGTAGACAAGCCAGTAGAGTGACTCCTTGGGCAGGATCACTTGTGTGACGAGACGCAGGAAACTCAGCAGTTGCAGACACTTGTCCACAGACTCTGTGTTGAGCAGCTTTGGGTCATTCATTCGCACGACCTCGTACGTGCAGATGCTGCGGCCCATCAATGCCCGGAACTGTCAGCAGAAGACAGTAGGATCACATGTCAGGAATGAAATGCAGCAAGTTAGGAGAAGAGGCAGAGAGAGAGAGAGAGGAGAAGAAGAGAGAGAGAGAGAGAGAGAGAGAGAGAGAGAGAGAGAGAGAGAGAGAGAGAGAGAGAGAGAGTGTGTGTGTGTGTGTGTGTGTGTGTGTGTGTGTGTGTGTGTGTGTGTGTGTGTGTGTGTGTGTGTGTGTGTGTGTGTGTGTGTGTGTGTGTGTGTGTGTGTGTGTGTGTGTGTGTGTGTGTGTGGGGCTGTGTATGCTATGTATGTTGTGCGTGCTGTGCGTGCTGTGTGTGCTGTGCATGCTGTGTGTGCTGTGTGTGCTATGCGTGCTATGCGTGCTATGCGTGTTGTGTGTGCTGTGTGTGCTGTGTGTGAGTGTGTCTATGCACATGTTTGCATATGTATGTAGAGTTGCTTCAGGTAACTAGTTTTTGAGGAAAGAAATACAAAAATGCAATCAACATATCAACAACCATATGTATATTTACCGTGAATCCAGCATCTTCTGTTTCAAAGCCATCAGGGAAGAACTCTTGTTTGAATTGCTCAACAGATGTGATCTCCTCAACATTGACCTCACCAAACGAAGTCAGGTAACGGCCGTAGCATTGCCACAAGGCCAGGTTGAACTCCTACACAGAAATTATGCATTACGTCGACATTTCTACATGGGTGAAATTCAGGAAAGGAGCACATGGTAAATCTTACTTTTTTAAGTATTCAGAAAATACAAAATGTACCATTATAATAACAAATGAATCATTACGTTACTTTCATTCATTAGAATTATGTCTAGAAGTGTACACATGTATTCGCATATGTGTTTGTGGTGTAACACTACTGGTACTAAAGAAATAACAAACATCGTCACAGACAGGCCAATACATACTTTAATGGATGAAAGGAAATCTCCCATCTCCAGCAACCTCTTCTGATATGACATCTTGGGCAGACGGGACTCATACTTATTCCAGATGTCAAACAGTCTGTCAGATCTGAAAGACAGAAGACAAAACGGCTCTTACTGGAATGCTTCTATTGATTTACAAATGTTGTGATATCGTATGCATGTCAACAGCAGCAGTACATCTGTGCATTTCTACAAATGTGTCGTTGAAATACAGACCACTGGAACATGTTGGCAAGCAATACTAAATTAATTAGCAATACTATATTATTGGGTTTATCTTCAAAGTTTGCAAGGCAAACTATAGCTGCCAGCTGGTACACTGTATGAGATTGATGCACCACACCAGCACCACTTAGCTTATGAGATTGGCAAAATATGTTAAGTTTGATGTGGATGATATATGGTCACTGAGTGGTGGTGACAGACCCGCTAACTATTTATACAGTGTATATACATATATATGTTGATATATATATAATTATATATATATATATATATATATATATATATATATATATATATATAACATATATAATACTCGATCCATACAGCCATTCTGTGGCAGTGGTCGGAACCTGTTAGGGAATATTCGTTATATACAATGTAACACATACGCTAGAGAGGAGGCTTCGTCTTTAGGGCGTTTTGACCGTCGTCCGACACGTTTCTGCATGAACGTCTTGTAGGCGTCTACCTCCTGTTCCAACGCTTGGAAGACAGGGTTCGGTTTGCCTCCATAACCACTATAAAACGAACTCTTTGTCCCTTTACTAACTGCACTCACAGCCGAACTTTTTAACATTACAGCCATGGTGACTACTTGTTGTTGTCGTGTGTCAAGCAATCATGTAAATAAATAACGTTGTGTTAAATTGTGTTTTGACAATCGCCGATAATGTAAACTGAAGGGTTTTTCTTTAAGAAGCCGCCATATTGATTTATGTTGCTACGGAAGTTGATTGCCTTAACGACCGGAGAACCTAATAGGCGGACACTAATGAGGCCATTGGACACGCGGACCCATTTGCATGGAGACTGACGTCACGCGTTACTACACTTCGTGTTAGCCGGTTTGCGAACTAGTCTAGTTAAGATGATGGGTGAACCTACACTTTACCCAGAGTTAGGAACACTAAATTGAACAACAACATGCATGAAACAGGTGCAATTTAACACTGACGGAACAGTGGTGACATTTCCCGATAATGTGATTACACCTGGCATAAAAGTTACGCAAATGGCTAAAAAAAATCATCATCTTTCAGGTCATTGCATACTACTTTAAGTTGGCATTGAGCACTGTGTGGCATTATAATAATCGTGTGTGTGGATTTAAAGGAATATGAGAAACAAACGAATGTGCTAGCGTGTATAACATAAAAAGAAACCTGTTGTATCCCATCAAATAATTCGAGTAGACCCATTTTCTTCCTGAAACTCTTGCAGAAAACTGTTTAGAAAAATGCAAAAGTAATTAGATTTTAGTAACTTTTTCTAAAATTATGCCATTTCCTCCCATAAAACGGAACGCAAAATTTCGGTAAACTGCGCTTAATCAGGAGCCCAAATGGTCATTGCATTTCCGCGTTTTACACCTTGGCCGCCGTCTATGTAGTCCCACTTGTAAAGTCCTTTTCTATTGGCTAATCATAGCCAATGGGAGACGAGTTGTCTAAGTTGTTTTCAAAACACGTTTTGCTTATCACTTCAGACGTTTAATTTCGTCCTCGAAACGTTTTAAAACGAATTTGCGTAAATACACACTGACAGTAACATTAATCATACATTAACATCTCCAAATACAATGCCTCAAAAACTGTTGTGCAAAAGTAGGCCAACAGGTGATAAGAAACGACGGACAGCTGACGTGTTAATACGAGAAAATGTTGATTTCGCTGGATTGATGCTGCGAGCTGACGTTTTAGCAGGTCTGAAACGCGCAGGTTTCCAGAGACCGTCTCCAATACAGCTGAAAGCAATACCGCTAGGGAGATGTGGATTAGGTTTGTTGGTAAATGTTTACGTCTACATAAGGCATAGGTTCGTCCATACGGTATCCGTGTGGACTTCGTGGTGGTCAACATTGACAAAATTAATTGTCTCAACTCATGACTTCTTGTCTCTGTATCTGTATCTGTATCTTAACTGGCAAAATGTCCTAGGGACACATCACGCCAGTGCGCATGGTGGGTCATCTGACTTAATTGTTAACATGTTGGATTAAACTATTCTGAAATGATTTTAGTGATTTACTTGAGACAGTGTTTGAGGGGAGAGAATTCCATTCCTTAATTGTTGTTGGGAAGAAGCTGCTTCCAAATATGTTTGCAGAGTATCTAATTTGCAAGAACTGACTGTCATGTTTACGTGAGGTTCTAGTGTTGTGTTGGATATAGTGATCTAGCGGGATATCTATAAGGTTATGTTCCATTTTGTATATTATGCTAAGTCTTTTAATTTTTCTTCTTGTTTGGAGGGTGTCCCACTGGAGGTCTTTAAAAGTTGGGTTACTGTTCCTGGTTCTCTAGAATAGTTATGTGTACAAAATCTGGCAGCTTGTCTTTGGATTCTTTCTAAGGTTTTAATATGTTTTAGGCAGTGTGGATCCCATGATGCTGATGCATATTCAAGTATTGGTCGGACAAGGGTTGTGTAGGCTATTGACTTAATGTGGGTTGGGCATTGATTTAGATTTCTCCTAATGACTCCTAGAGTCTGTTGTGCTTTCCTAGCGACTGAGTTGCATTGTGCTGTCCAATTTAATGTATTTGATATTTGTACACCAAGATAACAATGTGATTGAACAGATTTAAGTTGTTGGCCACAGAAGGTGTAAATATTTGGTGTCGGTTTTCTTGAGGCTAATGTCATTGTGAAGCATTTGGTGGGATTGAATTTCATAAGCCAGGTGTTTTGCCATTCCTCAAGTTTGATTAGATCATTTTGGAGGAGAGAAATGTCATTGTCTGATTTAATTGGTTGATATAGTAGGCAGTCATCTGCAAAAGGCGAACGTTTGAAGTGAGATTGTTGGGTAGATCATTTATGTAAAGTAAGAAAAGTAAGGGCCCCAGTACGGTTCCCTGTGGTACCCCTGAGGTGACTTTAATTGGTTTGGATGCTGATCCATTTATTACAACCTGTTGAGTTCTTTCTGCAAGGAAGCTTTCTATCCATGACGATATTGGGCCTGTGATCCCATAGTATTTTAGTTTGTGGATTAGTCTTTTATGTGGAACTTTGTCGAATGCTTTAGTGAAGTCTAGAATGGCCATGTCTACAGATTTTTTTTCATCTAGATATTTGCTTATGTCATGGACAGTTTGAATTAATTGAGTTTCTGTTGATCTTTTTGCACGAAAACCATGTTGGTGGTCAGTTAGGATGTGATGTTGTTCAAGGTGTTTCATGATGTGGCTATGAATTATGTGTTCAAGAAGTTTAGAAATCACAGGTGTTAAGGATATTGGTCTGTAGTTTGAAGTTTCTGCCCTGTTTCCTTTCTTGAAAATTGCTGTTATGTTTGCTTCGTTCCAGGCTTTGGGGACTTGACCAGAGTCAACTGATGATTGGAAGATATCATGTATTATTGGTGTTAGGTGGTAGGCATATCTGTTTAGAAACCATGGTGGAATGCCATCTGGTCCTTGCGATTTAGAGGTGTTAATTTTTGATAGTTGGTCATGTACTCCTTTAAGTGAAATTGTTAATTCGGGTATTTTTCCATGTGGGCTGTCATTCAGATTTGGCAGCTTGGAATTTCCTTCATATGTGAAGACACTTTTGAACTGATTGCCTAAGGCTTCTGCTTTTTGCTTGTCATCGCTAATTATGTTTCCCGCAATGTTGAGGTCCCCAATACCCTGGTTATCTTGTCTAAGTTTGGAAATGAAACTCCAGAATGCTTTCGGTTTGTCTGTTATTGCAGTTGTTAGGAATTGATTTATATAGGACAGTCTAGCAGAACGAAGGTGTTTGTGCATGTCTTTCCTGATGTTACAAAACTCTTGCCAGTCTTCTGGATTTCTAGATATTTTTGCTTTCTTATATAATCGTTTCTTTCTTTTGCACATTTTTTTCAAGTCTTTATTGAACCAGGGAAGGTTGTATCTGGAAGTTGTAAGACGGACTGGTACATAGTGTTTCATAATGTTGATGATTTTTGTTGAAACAAGGTTCCATTTGTCATTGACTGTCATGTTTTGGTTTAAAGAGAAGTATTCATGTGTGAAGTCATCGAGAGATTTCTGGATGTTAAGGTGGTCAGCTATGATGCATGTCCTAGGCTAGGACCTAGGCTATTGGCTACTGGCATTTGATCTGAATGCACCAGTCACAATGCACCAACTGCCTAGTGAAACAGTCACAGTGCCCCAACCGCTTGGTCGCAGTGCTCCAACAGGGTGGTCGCAATGCATCACTTTTCATCGCAATGGCATTGCCTCATTTTGGCGATACGACTTTGTTGCGATGTTCTAGCAGGCTGATCGTTCATTATTTGATCAATTAAATAACACCAATTTATCATTAATTATTCATAACAAATATACTTAATTTTAAATTGTCTGAAATTTGTATTAATTAAACATACAATCAGGCCATATTGTCATCATCGTGACATCGTTCAGGGGTGCCTAATTGTCACACAAAGTAAAAAAACAGGTTATGAATGTGAAAATTGCATTACAACAGAATATATATAGGTATTCCATAAGATCAACATATTAAAAGTACACATTTGGTTTGTAAGGCAGTGCACTGGGCCATTCTAACTATAATTCGTCCAACTGGCCAAGTACGTAAGTAACTTTTATTTCCCAATGCAACATATACAAGAAAATTAAAGTATATATTTAATTGTCAGCGTTTTGCATTGCATAGCACACTGTGCTTTATTTCATGAATAACCTGTTGAGATATACACAATAACAGATGCTGAGAGAAACTGTTGCCACATTGGTGTTTCAGATCTGATTGTTCAGGCCAAGTCAGGTACAGGCAAGACATGTGTGTTTGCTGTTGTGGCACTAGAGAGCCTGTGTTTGGAGAGTGCAACTGTGCAGGTCCTTGTGCTGGCGCCAACGCGGGAGATTGCGGTGCAACTGTGGGAAGTCATCAATACACTCGGCAGTGCGATGACAGCGCTCCGCTGCTACACATTCATTGGTGGACTGCCGCTGGCAGAAGATGTCCAGAAACTACAGTGCTGTCACATAGTCGTCGGCACACCAGGCAAGTGATTAACTTGGAGAAATCAACAGTTGTGATTTACTACCGTTAACCAGCTTGTTATCAGTGAAGAATAGAACAATTTCTGCACTACTGTTGAAATGCAATAATATACAAAAAACAGGAACACATTTAATAATTAGTCAGGATGAGTGAAACAGCTGTAAAATGGTTTGTGTGTAATTAGGATGAATAAAGTTCTATAAAATATTAAAGTAATGTTGGGTGTGTTGACATGAGGCAGTTTTAAAATGATGTGTGTTGTCAGGAGAAGTGAGGCAGCAATAAAATTATGTGTCTATTGCCAGGGCAAGTGAAGTAGCTATTAGTCATGAGTCCATTGTCAGGACAAGTGAAATAGCTATAAGTCTTGAGTTTGTTGTCGAGTGAAGTAGCTATAAATATTGAGTCTGTTGTCAGGACGAGTGAAGTAGCTAAAAGTCTTGAGTCTCTTGTCAGGAGGAGTGAAATAGCTATAACTCTTGAGTCTGTTGTCAGGACGAGTGAATTAGCTATAAATCTTGTGTCTGATGTCAGGACTAGTGAAGTAGCTATAAGTCTTGAGTCTGTTGTCACTTGTCAGGATGAGTGAAGTAGCTATACGTGTTGTGTCTGTTGTCAGAACGAGTGAAGTAGCTATAAGTATTGTCTGTTGTCATGATGAGTGAAGTAACTATAAGTTTTGTGACTGTTGCCAGGGCGAGTGAAGTAGCTATACATCTCGTGTCTGTTGTCAGGACTAATGAAGTAGCTATATAACTATAAGTCTTGTGTCTGTTGTCAGGACGAGTGAAGCAGCTGATTGAAGAGAACCTCCTAGACACTTCCACCATTCGACTGTTTGTGCTGGATGAAGCTGATAAACTGCTTGAAGAAAATTTCCAGGAATCGGTCAAGTAGGTCTCAACTAGAGTTACTTATGAGTTCACAGCCCTTGAGAACAAACATGGGTTTGCCTTATGTGTAGTGGATTACTTATAGTGATGATAGTCGCTGAAAATGGGTACAGTAAATGTGACCCATGTTAACAAAATGAGTCATATGTCAGGTAAAACCGATTTTCCATAAATCAAGTTTTTGAGAAATGTCATTTTGTGAAAAATATTTTGAATTTCTCCTTGAGAAATTGTTATTTTCCCTCAATCTTTAGTATTCACTTTGTTTTCAATTTTGTACTGTCTATTTAAATTGTTTTATTATCTTTTCTGTAGTTGGATTTACTCGACGTTGCCAGAGAACAAACAGATGATGGCTGTGTCAGCCACATATCCTGAGATATTGGCTCAACACCTCCGGCGCTACATGAGAAAAACCCCATTCATTTGGAAGAAAGTCAACATTTTAAAATGAAACCCAAAACTTTAATAGGGGGGCCGGACAACAACATAGCAACACACTGGACCACCCAGACACACAGGGAGTAAGAAGGTATACACACAACAAGTACACGTGCACACACACACAGTAACGGCACAACACATCCTGACCTAATAAAACCATGTAAATAGGCAAACAAATCATGCAACATAAGAAACATTTTTTGGGGTATACACACAACAACACACACATTAAACAACATTATTACCACTCGGCAGTATTATTTAACTCATGACACATTATTAAAGTACAACATGTCCAGGATACATACTCATTGACTTCACTTTTACTTGGTTGTTATCTTTTCTGTAGTTGGATTTACTCGACGTTGCCAGAGAACAAACAGATGATGGCTGTGTCAGCCACATATCCTGAGATATTGGCTCAACACCTCCGGCGCTACATGAGAAACCCAACCTTTGTACGACTCAACATCACTGATCCAGCTCTTCTAGGTACACACACACACAGACACACACACACACACACACACACACACACACACACACACACAACACACACACACACATGTCTCAAAAAGGTTTCATGTTTTAAAGCATAATTAAATTTCATATGCTGGGTATACTCAGCATATGAAATTGTGGAGGGAGAAAAAAAGCTTTTTAAATAATGTTTGTAATGTTAATGAATGATCTCCAGTTTAATTGTACAACTTGTAATTAGAAAAATATCAACTGCACATCATATATTTGCACAATGTATTTGTACAATCATGTTGTCTGACAGTGAAGGCGATTTAATCTTTCCCCATTCTCAGGTACTCAAATGTAAGTACAGACATAACTAATAAGTTGCCAGTCAACGTATTATTTAATGCGGATAAATATGGCTTCCCACAAACAACTGGTAAGTTCAATACTATTTGAGGAGATTGTTTTGTTGCCAATAGTTATCATGATGAGAGGTTGTGTTGTTGTCACTGCCAGGTATCCGCCAGTACTACGAGGCAGCTGCCTACAACCCACAGAAGGCGTATGACAACAAGGTGAAGCAGTTGACACGACTCCTGTCATCTGTCAACTTCCACCAGTGCCTTGTCTTCTCCAACTACCAGATGAGGTCAGTCACAGAGGTCGCAAGTTATGTGTTTGTGATGTTGCGATTCCGTTTGGTTTTCGTGAGTGATCATCCATTTGCAGAACCAGTTGATGGCCATACAAGGTTATAGTAGGCTAATTCAGCAGAAGCCATCTGAAAAAGTGAGTTAATCAAGACAGCCACACGCGTTACACATATTGAAATAAATAGTGGTTGTTGTTGCAGGGCTGAAAGTCTATTGAGCTGTACATTGCATGTTGTTGCAGGATTTAGAGAATGTTGGACATATTCAGCTGTATATTCATTACTGTTGCAGGGCTCAGAGCCTGTCGGACACATTGAATGCGCACGGCTGGCCGGCTACATACATCAGTGGCAGCCGAGAGCAGCAAGATCGCCTCGCCGCCATGGCCCAGCTCAAGACACTGCAGTGTCGGGTCCTTGTCTCCACCGACCTCGTAAGTATGACCATGTCTCAGCACCGCAGGTCTCTATACCACACACAGACAGGTCTGTGCAACATATAGACAGGTCTCTACATCATACACAGACATATTTTTGCCACACACAGACAGGTCTCTACCACATACAGACAGGTCACTTCCACGCACAGACAGGTCCCTACCACACACAGACAGATTCCACCACACACAACCAGGTGTCTCTACCACACACAGACAGGTCTCTACCACACACAGACATATTCTACCACACACAGACAGGTATCTACCACACACAGACAGATTTCTTCCACACAAAGACAGGTCTCTACCACACACAGACAGGTCTCTAACATACACATACAGGTCTCTTCCACACACAGACAGGTCTCTACCATGCACAGACAGATCTCTACCACACACAGACAAGTGTCTACCAGACACAGACAGGTCTCTACCACACACAGATAGGTCCCTGCCACACATAGACAGATCTCTACCACGCATAGACATACAGACATGTGTTTGTATTATGTTTCTAGACATGAATAAAACTGCAGCAATGTTTTAAATAAAACATTTCTGCCTCATTGATGTAAATTGAAGGAAGTTAGTTCCACTAATTAAGTCTTCTTGCTGTTTAGGCAACTTTGTCACAGTCACAGTAGAGAGTGCCACCACCCCAGTCTGGACAGTGGTCATAGAGAGGGTCTCTGCCCCAGTCTGGACAGTGGTCATAGAGAGGGTCTCTGCCCCAGTCTGGACAGTGGTCAAAGTAAAGATCCACTGTATTTGAGATTTGACAGTGGAGTCGGCAGCTAGTATACTATGAAAGTATGCATGAGTCACTCAGTTGTCTCACACCTGCTGTATGTGTTTGCAGACAGCAAGAGGCATTGACGCCAACCACATCAACCTTGTTGTCAACCTTGACCTGCCTCATGACCACGAAACCTATCTGCATCGCATTGGCCGAGCTGGCAGATTTGGTCAGTGTATATTATATAGAAGAGTGTCTAATATCTCAGCTTAATAATCTACTGAATCTGTGTTTCTGTGAATATACAGAGTAGCTGTGATTTGTCAGTATTGGTTTGTGTGTGTGTGTGTGTGTGTGTGTGTGTGTGTGTGTTTGTGTGTGTGTGTGTGTGTAGTGTATGTGTGTGTGTGTGTGTCACTATGACCATAGTCATGACATTTGTTGGTGTATTTCTCTACGAATATTCAGAGTAGCCATTATTTATTTGTTGTTTTTTGGCGTGTTGCCTGTGTTGTGTTTCTCTAGAGACACATGGAGCAGGGGGCCTTTTTTTTTCCCTTTGTTTCCTTTTTGTTTTGGTGGGGGTTTCTTTTTAGGGGGACACATGGAGCAGCCTTGTCATTTGCCTGTGTTGTGTTTCTCTAGAGACACATGGAGCAGCCTTGTCATTTGCCTGTGTTGTGTTTCTCTAGAGACACATGGAGCAGCCTTGTCATTTGCCTGTGTTGTGTTTCTCTAGAGACACATGGAGCAGCTGTGTCATTTGTCTATGTTGTGTTTCTCAATGGACACATGGAGCAGCCTTGTCATTTGCCTGTGTTGTGTTTCTCTAGAGACACATGGAGCAGCTGTGTCATTTGTCTTGTGTTGTGTTTCTCTAGGGACATATGGAGCAGCTGTGTCATTTGTCTGTGTTGGACAAGAGCTTGATGGACTGAGAGATATAGCAGAAAAGTGTGACACAAAAATCTTGCAATTGCCAGGTATGAGATGAAGCCAAAGATTGCTTAGAAGTTAGCTCCCAAGTATTTGTTCTAGAATGTGACATTTAAGCTAAACTATCCCCAGATGCAAACTTTACCCGATGCTTGTTCAGTTATCCAAAATATATAAAATGTCTTGACATGTGTCTTGTTCCGATACAGATCTGATTATAATAGGCTTGATTTGGTGTCTTGTCCTGACTGATATCCTATTGTACATCTAATGATAATAGGCGTGGGGATTAATTACTTGTCCTATTATATATCTCAACTCATGGCTGTCGTGTCCTGTTTCAGATCCTATTCCTGTTGACTTGGCCAAGAGCTCTGGGTTTGTGTACAACGATGACCTCGTAACAACAGAGCAGATTTTCACAGACGATCCACAGACTGAAACACAATGCAGACAAGATGCCACGACCAAAGTTAAGATGATAGATGGCAGCAGTAGTGTCTGGCTGGGCTCGACACAGAGCACTGTAGGCATGCTGGGTAAACTCAGGGATATTGTGAAGTTTGGAAGACGACCTAGTCGTAGTAAAGGCAGCATAAGCTACGAAGAGGCTGCAGCTGATTTCAAACAGTTCCTGGCTGCGAAGGACAGTGGCAAGAAGCAAGACAATGTCCAGAGTGATCTCACACGGGGCACTGGTGGCAGCGTAGCTGATGTGTCGTTTCTAGAACTCGTTGAAAATGTCTCAAGTCTCCTGGGAACATTGACACACTGCGAGGACAGTCAAGTGACAGCAGTGTCCAGCTGTCCTGCCAGACCAGTTGACTCGGGGATTGTCATCTCCGACACGGAAGGTGACACAGCTGAGGTGGAAATAACGGTGGATACACCGACACAGCTAAAAGTAGGATCTGTGTTCAGCGATGCTGGTGACGTGACTGCAGCACACATGCGTCCTGCACGGAGAGACAACAATCGCTACAACGGAGACAAAGTTACTATGTTCAATAGGGCACGTCAGCAGTATAAACCAGATGTCCTTTCGGCAAGTGACAGCAGTGACTTGTTGAATGCGAATGTAGAGTTTTGCGTCGGATGCAAGAAGTCGTTCTGTGCACTGCCAGACGGACTCTCCCCACTGCAGCACCAGACCCGAGATTGGGTTCTACACGTTGTTACGAGTGCATTGACAAAACAAATGCTGCATTGCAGATGTCTAAGTGTGTCAGGGATAATGGCTTAGGGGCTGAGTGTATACGACGCCTGCGGGCCAGGGACAAGTCCAGGGATGTATGTCTGGTGGACGACCCGCTGTCTGACCCTGACAGTGACCTGTTGTACCAGTCAGTGAGCAGCTCTGTGAGTGAGGAATCAGTCCGAGAGTGGGAGGTCAGCGGTGACACACAGCCAGACTGTCGCCACACTGGTGACAGTCACTGTGCACAGTGTGCTACATCAGGACATCTTCTGCTGGGCCCAAGTCAAGGTCGCTGGAAGCAAGCCGTCCACAATAGTCACCACCGTCGAGGGGAAGACGTGACAAGACAGAGAGAAGCCAGTCGCTCAAACCTCAGACTGGCACAGACCTGCCAGTGCATCGGGTCACAGGTTCCAGCCATCGTGGTCTACACTCAGTAACTATGGCAACAAGAGCGAGACGTATAGCGAGCTGTCAAGCGGGCATTCAGCAGGTGACATCTACAGAGGGTGCTGTGCCCAGGAGCGTGTCGCCTCTCAACAGTTGTATGCACAGATGTGCTATGAGAACTACATGTACCACGTGCAGTGTGCTCAGTACTACAAGGACGCCTATAGGCAGATAGAACACAGTCAACGCATGATGGGCATTTACACAGCACAGAAACACTACATTCAACACATGGGAAAGTTTGCTGCCAGACACACAAAAAATGGCCAGTCATAAACTGATATACACATTATGACTAGGTTTTCTTCATGTACTGGTGAATTTGCCCGTAGCTATGGCACTGTAATGCAGCCACGACTTGCCACACCGAGGCACTGATACTTCAGCAGCAGGCCTTTCTTTAAGTACACTTCGCACAACTGTTAAACTGCCTTTCAATACTAGATTTCTTAGGCCAGTTTACACAAGTGTTTGTTGACAATGTTGCATGGCAACCAAGCCGCTCATTCAGTGCCTTCAGCGCCACTTGACTAAGAGAGAACAACAAGTGTCGCAGTGCATGTGCTACACAAGGGTCTGTTACGTAAATACCAGCATAAACTATCAGTAATGTATCTGGGAAGAATTATATCTTCCAGTAGTGTGTTCAGTAACCGGCTGATAAAACATTAGAACTAATGCATAACCAGCAGCACAAACACGTTATAATGTTGCCTCAAATCAGACTTTGTGCGAGTCAATAGATTGCAATATCGACATATGTTGCTCATCTCGAGTTGTGTGTGAATTTGCAATATTGGCCAACAAATCATAGCTAAAATCACTTGTGTAAACTCCAAGTTTATTTCTATTGCATATTAAATGTTCAAGAAGCGATACCGGTGTTATTATATTTTATTCTCACTTATGGCCAACACAGACCTTTTCCCTCATTACAAAACCCCTCCAACCCCCAGTTCAACTAGCCTCTATTTGCAAAGCAGATTGTTTTCTGCCATAACTGCAATATAAATAATAATTCCAATTTGTCAGCCTCTGTCCTAATATATATACATATATCAGATGTGTACAACAGACTGGCTTTCACCCAACTTGTAGCATACAAAGCAAAATTAGACAGCCGAAATCACCCAACAGACTTCAACAGTAATATACATCTATTTACAGAGCATAAACAATACATACACAATTTAAGGTGTTGTGGTTTGAAATGGCATTGTTTTTAAGACTAAAATTGCCAAATAAACAGAATTAATTGTCGTACTGAATATACAGAAAATGCCTTGCATAAGTCACAAGACCTTGGGTAGGATCAACACTACTTCTATTACTGCACGTAGCACCAACACCACTCCCTCCCGCTTACGGAAAATGTGCCATATAATACCACTTTATGTACTGCACTGCTACAAATATAGGTAAAGTGGCAATGTTACCGTTACCAACATTATAAAATTGGCAAATACAAGTTTAAGAATGAACCATACAAAAACGAACAGGCTGCACTTTGGTGCCTGTTTTGGCCCAGGTTCCGTAATGAAATTGTCACAGATGCTGTGAATTGTGGAGAACTCGATGAGATATAGGGACCAGATACTGCAGAAACAACAGGTATCCCACCAGTGTAACAGTAGTAACTCAGATCAAGACTAAAATACCCCCGTGTACATAGTAGTTGATACACAAATAACCATTACAATAGTAGTATGAATGCTCACTGGTGGATGCCAGAACAGACGACGAGGTAGACCAAGAACCCTAACGATTTTGCACAACCCTGTAATTAAACCCACCTGAGAAATTCAGTTATCCCATTATGAATTAGGCTAAGATAGTGTAGAGTTGACAGCTCCTCCAGGAAGTGACACGTAATATGTCCCAGCATGCACAGCAAATTTAGCTTTTTTACAATCTGGCCAAGATAATGTTTTTAATTCTGTTGATTTGTCAAAACTAGACATCTGCATGCTAGCCTGTTGATCTTAGATAGAAATAAATATTGTAATTTCAACAGATTCAATGGAAAAACATAAACCTGATTTAGGTGTAACTTGTTTAGTTGGTACGCTCCGACACAATGGTGGCAGCACTGGTACAATCCGCATATACTTCCAACTTTTGTTTGGCATTCACTGGCTAATATAGCAATCTTTCACCAGCACTTTACATCAACAATACTACAAATTATTGCAGCAAGCCTTGCACAGTCTATAACTTTAATACAGCATACAAGTCTTCTAGATTATTGTCTGTAAAATATACTCTTAATTAGATATCGTGGACAACAATTATCATCTGGTACACTAATCTGAAGAAGATTATTGTCACACAACAACTAATTTCAGTGGAATGGCCATGAGAACATACAGTGTACATATATATTATTATATTACAAGTACAGGGCTATATTTGGAGTTTCAGGACATTTACAGCATCTTGAATTTCTTACTTTCTTTACGGTAGTTTCAACTAAGTAGTTTATAACTTTGCAACATTTTCCTCACCCAAGAACTGCAACGACAGGCCTAATGAACAAATGTCATGTTCTTGTACATGCATCAACCAGTCTCCCATCACGAACCAGGTAGTTGTTCTAAGCTTTTGGACTGCTGTGCTACAGAAACCTCCACCAAAGTCTCTACCGTTGATGATTCAGATTTCTTCACCGTGTGTGTGCTGACTAAAGGGGCACTGGTGGCGCCATCTGCAGGAAAGCTGTCATTGTCAGTTGTTTCACCGTCATCAAGAGATGGCCAAGTGGCAGACTCTGCTGTGCCGAGCCGCTCATTCAGTGCCTTCAGCGCCACTTGACTGTAAGAGAGAACAACAAGTGTCGCAGTGCATGTGCTAAACCAGCATCTCTAGCATCTATAAGCACTGAAACAAACAAGATATTAATTAAACCACTTGGTGGTTCATGGCTTTTAGATATTTTATTTAAAAAGTGTTGAGTTTGGAAACTACTGCCATAATTTATTTTAGATACAGGTCAAATGCAAAATATGGCATAATTTTTTATTAAAACTGTAAATATATTATTTATTAGATACATGTTTAGACGTATAATCTCATTAAATGTATGTCATAATAACTATATTGATACTGTTCATTTGGTTCAGCCATGTACACATTAGCAAACTGGACAAAAGGTGATAACATATTGTGTGACAATTTGTAAACAAATAATCCAACAAATCACAAACAGCATGTGTTGAACATGGTTAACATGTACGTACAGGCCTGGATGATAACAATCTAGGGAAATACAAATGTAAATTGTCATCACAGGAAGGCATCTAACTAAGATAAAAATCATGTGATGGCAAAATGTCAGCAGAGAACAAATCCTGATCCAAACAAATGCAAGTGATATTGGTTGGTACTTTGTTGGTACGTACCGCCTCCTCTCAGCATCAGCTGGGTCAGTCCCTGGCAGACTGACTGTGATAGTGGTTGGTGCACTGATGTCGTACTTCCTCTGAGGTTTCTTACACACTTTTAACTTGACCAGTAGCACAAATACAACGTTTGAGATGACTTCAACAAACGGCCTAAGGGAATGTGGAAAGAAGCTGCAAAAATAAATGTATCAGTTGCATAAAAACACAGTGCATACTATGACTTATTTGTTTGTTCCAATCACATGATTATAAATATGGCTTAACTGAATTTCTCCAGTTTGGTTTTCTCCAAAATTATGTAATTTTTATTGTAAACACACAATGTAATATTATGTGCAATACTGCTTCTGACCACCTTTTTTTACATTTACATTAGGTTACTTACCAATTGAATTTAACAAGTGTCTAAAATAGCATCCTGGAATCATTAGGGTGGTCAACACAAACTCAACATTACAGAAATGTGTCTAACTGTCAGCAACAATATTAAATTTTTCAGAGAAACTCCTGGTCAGTGTATCCATCTTGAAGTATCGACTATCTGGTTGAAAATTGTTGCTAGCCTATATTGTACATCTAAAAATAAAATCACATGCTGTCACACACTACTGATATGTATTCACGCATGCACATATGGTATCCCTGTTAATGTATGTTGCTGTACCTGGCGAAAGTGAAGCTTTCAGCCATGTCACCAGAGTTGCCATTACTGTGTCGCTGGTAGAATCGCAGATAAACCCAACTGACCAGAAGTCCTGTGCCAAACATAACTGGATAGGGTCCATCAACGCCACCAATCAGTCGAACAAGGGTAGTCAGTAGCAGCAGCCACAGCGGTAAGTGTTTGTTCCGCAGTTTCCCAAATGGAGAGCTGACAAGGACATTGTCGGGCATCACTTGTTTGACGGCAACTGAGAAGCCTGCTAGGTAACCAGCCAGTCCATGGATGCTCACTTCATACAGATACACAGGATTTCGCACAAGTAGATATGTGAAAAAGTAAGTCATTGACGTTATCAAGGCGACGCTAGTGTTAACAACTAAGAAAAATACAACCATTTCGAGTGCTCCCCATAAGGGTTCGAGTAGTTTTCCGTAGAGAATAACGACGAGCATGTCAACCAAAACAAGCCAAAAGTGCGTCTCTAGGAAACTGTGTGTCAAATAAGTCCAGACCCAAAAGTTGGGTGGAAGAACGCGGCCTGGTGTCACTGCCACGCTCGCAACTGCAGTATCACTGAATGTGAGGAAGTAGCCTACTACCAACCCAATACAAATAAACTTCACCACAACGCTACTGTTGCCCAGCACGGCGCCAAACTGTTCTTTTATATACGGAAGGTTCGCCTTCATTTTGGATGTCGCCATGTCAGTTAGTCGGTGACGTCATTGCCAGGTAAGCTAGAAGCGACTTTGCAAGACTGTTTTATATTGGACGCATTTCACATAAACCCGGTGTGGCGGTCCAGAACGTCGAGCGGTCCAGAACGTCGAAGGCTAGCGGTTCATGTCAAAAGGTTAGCGGTTCATGGCGAACGTTAGCGCGACGGTATACAACGTCGAGCAGTCCAGAACGTCGTTCCACGTATGCACATGCGCGCCGAACTGGCGTAACCTCAGGTGACCTCAG
>JAODUO010000339.1:227500-355000 GCA_025642075.2 Ridgeia piscesae
CCCCCTCACAATGCTATGCGATGCCACATAATCGTTGAAGCAAATCTTGCACATAACCCGCCACGCTCATACCCAGCGTATCCACTGGCCACACTCCCCACAATACATCCAGCTTTTGCATGTTCTGCTGTTAGAATACAAATATCCGAATATCCCAGATAAGGCATAGCGTAGTAGTCTTCCTTCTATGTTTTTACATGTTCTCAGCTTTTGTGTGCCCTCTTTTCTTTGAAACGGGTGGTTGTAGGCACGTTACCAGTCTTGCTGTGGCCTCGACGTGTTTCTTGTAATGACTGCCAGCAATGTTCCAGCCATTTTGGGATTATTGTGTTTATTCACTTCAAACTGAAATTGTTCATTTAACTAACTATGGCCTATTGCTCCCTGGACCACATTTTCAGTTATGTACCCTGACAATTTATGAAAAGGTGGTGTTTGTAAGGCATATCAATTATTTAAGAAAAGTACCTAAAACACAAATGTGATACTCAACGTTTTGCATTTGTGCCAAAGAAACAAATACAACGTTGAATTGTGTCCCATGGAGGGTTTGTAAATACTACTATTGTTGGTTTGACTGCATTGCATACCAGGAATGCTGTGACAGATGGGGCCCACTTTGGCTGACAGGCCCACTTTACCCGCCCTTCCCCTACAAACTATATGTAATTAATTTGCTCAAACTACCACCACTATTGCAACCCAAGAACAAGAGGGTCTTAATGACGTTCATTAGGAACATCAATGTAACTATGATTATATGAAATAATTGCAGAAACTGGAGTGTTAGTGTACGTTCAGCCACACACAAACATCCGCCAAAAAATCATCACCGATGAAAAAGAGAAAGAAAAGATCTTGTGGCAGGTCCACTCTGCCCCCCATGCTGGCCACAGTGGCGTCAATGCCATTGTAGACAAAATAACCCAGCGATACTACTGGAAAGGGGTCAAGGGTGACGTAAAAACATACGTAAGTGATCAGGAGGTGTAATGTATACGTATATAAACACACACACACACACATATATATATATATAACATATATATATATATATATATATATATATATATATATATATATATATATATATATCAGATATCGATCTTATATCTTTATTGGCAGACAAGATCATGAGTCAGACAATACTGATTTACTGAATAGTATATATCCTGCTGGTTCAACACTCAATAAATCAATCAAAATATTGCAATATGCATATATATTGTATTATTTCCATATATATATATATATATATATATATATATATATATATATATATATATAATATATATATATATATTCATATATACTCACTCACTCACTAACTCACTCACTCACTAACTCACTCACTCACTAGCTCACTCACTCACACACTCACTCACTCACTCACTCACTCACTCACTCACTCACTCACTCACTCACTCACTCACTCACTCACTCACTAGCTCACTCACCAAAGTATTAATGTTCAACAAAAAGTGAAAGTGTACATGAATTATTCATGTATAATGTTTCATTTGTGAATGTGAACATTACACTTATTTGCAAGAATATACTGTATATTTCAAAGTCAAATGTTGCTTTATGTAGTATATACCATTACAATACACTATCCATATGTATATGCTGTATTAAAATTCATACCAATGTAACAATTCTTGTCATTGTAGATCCCATATTTTATGTTACATGATCTTATTTTACATATTGCAGATTTCGAAATGCGATGCATGTCAGCGATATGAAAAAATCAAAACAGTAGCGCCAAAGCTGACACCTATCAAGATTGTGGCACCCATGCATATGGTTGGCATAGATCTCGTAGGTAGGCCATGTAATGTGAAAAGTACAGATGTAATCCTTACTCAATGTAATGTTGACTATTGCCAGTGTACACAGGAGCTAATATTGATATTTATGCTGTAAACATTTCCACTCTTGAATGTTTATGACAAATTAAATAGTCGTAACATGCACACTTGTTGTCCCAAGTTAGCATTTGTGCTTGTGTTGCAAATTATATTATCTATGGCAATTAGATGATTGTGCATGTAAAATGTCATTCTTGTGCGCCTGTTTTATGGCATATTGTTGTGAATAGAATATCACAACTTCTACTACTATTAATTTTATTTATTTTCCTTGATTTCCTTGTTTCATTGAAGGTTCGCCAGTTTAGATTTGATGGCCTTAGAAGAGAGGGACAACAAATGTCCTATCAAGAATACTGATTTAACTTTGAAGCCCCTTTTAATGGAATCTACCTAATGTTATTATACAAACTTATATTTAAGCTACTTTTTAGGCCCACTACCTGAGACCAAGAATGGCTACAAATATGTCATGACACTATTTCACAAAATACGTTGAACTATACTCCCTGAAGCGGAAGACGGGTGAGGAGGTATTGCGAAGCTTGAACAGCTTCATTTGCAGGTATTGCATTCCTTGATTATTAAGCTTCAATTCAGCAAATGATAAAGCAGCCTAGCAATGTTAATAAGAAGACATGTATACTTAATTTAAATAACTTATGTGTGTAGCAGTACACAAAATTAATTTCATAATAATTGGTTATAATCCAAAAAAATTGAAAAAGGATAGCTATATGGCAGATGCCCTATGCTGTTCAATGTATTGACTTGGTTTACACAATAAAAACAGTAATTTCATGCCGGAACTGAAACAATTTGGAAGGGCTGGAAAGCACTGGATCTCAAGCATCAGCACCACTCCACTTCACTATCTCGCGATAGATCATGATGTGGGAAGATTTTGAATTTTTTTGAAATTCCAGCAGGTTGCTGCCCCCTTACCCCTTCTTTCCCATATCTATTACTTCGTCACAAAATAGGCCTTGATTTTATTTCTGGAAAAGGTGTTAATTTTAAAGCAAGCTCACCACATATCTTCAGCAGAATGTCTCATATTTGTTGTCTTTTTACAGATATGGTGCCCCGAAGAAATTGTTATCTGACCAAGGTCGTGAATTTGTCAACACCATCAATGCAGATTTGGCCAAAAAAATCAATATCGACCGCATGATTACGGCAGCGTACCATCCCCAAACAAATGGACTTGATGAGAGGTAGCAGTTATTAATTATTAGCATTACAGTCACATTATGAATAAAACAATGTTTTTTTCTTCAAAATATTGTTATTGTCGTATAACAAACCAAACTTGTAATAATATAAATAGCAGATACGTTTGTCTAAGCATGTAAAAAATGTCTAATTGTTTTTCACAACTGATATTCCTTTTCAGACTGACCCAGAATTACTCTTATAGAATTGTCAACCATTGACCATCTGGATTGATTGTAGAACCAATCAGACACTCAAAACCCGACTGAGCAAGTTGACGGGTGAACATCAGGATGACTAGGACGACTACCTGGAAGAGGTCGCATTTAGCATGCGCGCACAGAGACAGGGGTCGACCAACTACACCCCATTCTTCCTCATGTTCAATCGCCATCCACGTCTGCCTGTTGAGGTATTTCGTTTATTGTCATATTGCATGTCATTGCATTCATTGCATAATGCCATAATGTTACATGCATTTCAGACAACAGTTGTTGTATAATAATTATACAGAAATAACACTTTATTAGTTGTTAAATATTTACATAACTAAATGTTTTGTACAAGTGATTGTTTTATGTGTTAATGATATACATTGCGACTCATGAAATAGTACTTGACAGAAATATAGCCCAGTAGGTACAATTCAGATATATTGTATAGATGGATGATGCTGACAGGGAAGAAGACATTCACATTCCAACATTCGTGGAAGAGGATGTGGACAACTACGTTGAGCAAGTAGGGAAACAGGTGATAAGCGTTCATGAACAGGTGTGTAAAAGTAGTGAAAGTTTGTACGTGTTACAGGGTTTTTACAAGATAATGTAAACAGTAAAATAATGTAACCCTGTCCATTGTGATGAACCAATTTATGTTGCTTTTCATTGGTGGATCCATATCACCAACTGAATTCAAAGTATCTTACTTTCCCATACAGATAACATAAGCTGACTATGAATATAGCACAACCACTGGTCAGATAGAGATAACATTGTTATCAAGTTACAACTCCTAGAATTGTGTCCCTTACTATATTATATTCTTTCTTGTGTATAAATTATTACTTCTAACTGACAATTTTATATATTTAAGCCTTCCATCCAACTATGTTCTAAGCACCATGACTTTCCACGTTCACACAAATGTCACAACTGCCCAACAGCGCCAATCTAAGCAGTACATGAACAGACAGACAAAGGGAGTGACATCATTTCACTTTAAGATTGGGGACATCGTCCTGAAACGAAACATGAGGAACATCGGGAGGAAAGGTGGCAAACTGGAGCCACAATGGAATGGCCCATTCAGGTAACAATTTTAATTATTTGCCTCAATTTAAACTTATCCTCAATAAATTTGACAAATGTTTCACGTGTCTTACTTACATTTTAAAATAAGAACTGAACTAGATGTGTGAACATTATAGATTGGGACAAGACAGCACTAATTAGAAACAAGATGCATGAGACAACATTGCTGCTGAATCCTAAATTGGCTAACTAACAACATACTTATTCACATTTTAATTGGATTTCTTCAAGCATCACATATTACTTACTTGGAGTTTTCTGATAAATGCAATGACATAAACACTGATCATTGGAGGTAAACTTAGTCATCGCAAGATGGTGATGATATTGGGGATTGGATTACTGCACACTTTTGCCATGGGAATGGCTGAATGACAACGTATGTTATCTTAAAAAACAGTTTGTGCATGCATGTTCCACATACTTTCTGAAGTTATATATTCACGCACAGACACACACAGACACACACAGACACACACAGACACACACAGACACACACAGACACACACACACACACACACACACACACACACATTATAACTGCAAGAGTTGAACAATCACATGGTGTACTGGTATATAATAAACCATGGTTATAATTATTATCTGAAAACTATTAAATAGAATCAATGCGTGTGCACACAACATGTAATGTTTGCATAAGGAACACCAGCAGGGTGTGAACCTGCCACACACAACACTGAATCGATATTACCCTAAACTATCCAAGTGAACAAAATGGTTAGACAAACAACTGACAATGCATTTGCATTACAACACGTATTCTAAATCAATCAACAACTGTATTTTTATTATTAGAACATTTTAATTTATATATCTGACAGGAATACATAATTATAAAAATTAAAAACAAGTATACAAATTCACTTTTCTGGATAACACTCTAACTTTTTTTTGAACTCTTTTTTTGGGAAACACATCATCCGTCACCATGGTTCAAACACCCCATTTGAAAAGTTTCTACCAAAAAATACAAATTCAAAACCAGTACAGTTGTTTCCCCCCCAAGTTCTTAATGGGGGTTTTACAACGGACTTTTTTGCCTAACAATATAGCATTTTCTCTAGTTGATTATCCTCTTATGTCTAATGACATCCCAAATATGAATAGGGGTATGTGTCATTTAATACATTTGGTTTTTTGTGGGGTATGTGTGGGGAAAATAGTTATGACATTGCTTTATTGACTAATACAATGTAACTTTATAATAGGACTGACGTAGACTTGTTCAAATTAGTGTCTTCGCAAGAGTGACACTGTTGGTGGCATGCAGTCAAGTAACAATTCTTATTTACTCTGCTCATTTCTCCTGTTCAAGGGTTTTTGTTTGTGGCCATATTCTCCTGGTCTATCCCATATCCTTTTTTCTTGTTCAGTGTCTCTGTGCCAGGTGGCCTTCTCTTCACCTCTTATCTGGTGTTTCTATAATAAAGCAATGTTAACAGATATATAAGCGCTAGTGAGAAAAATATAATATTATTAAAATATAATGAACAAAACAAAATAATAAAAAATCAATACATATACAATAGATGTATTTTAAAGATACATGAAAGTCCTCCAAATATATTAACTAACACAAGGCAACGTATTTATTACATTTTTTTTCTTTCAATAATATATTTTAAAACCGTGAACAATTAAATTAAAGTTTATTAAACTGGATAATGAAAAAAATTTTTTTTAGATAAAATCCATAAATTATGTAATTTATAATATTTTATAATTTAAAAAAGGGTACCCGGAATGGGAACCTGGGAACATTTTTATAGTACATTGTAATATACATATCTAATGTATCTACTTGGGCTCGGGACTCCCTTTGGTTGCTCCTTAAACTTTCCCCCTCGAAAATGTCACGCCTTTAAACAACAATCCCCTGTGCTACAAAAAGGGGGGGAGTACCCCCCTAACCCCGTTCCTTGCCGGATTGACCCTCCATATTGCGAGCATCACGTGATACACCCTTTGCCACGAGGCATCGAATACACATCAGTTACAATTATAGTAGCAATTTCCTTTCTTTATATACCATATAGTGTTTGACTGGCGAGATTGTGGTGTCAACTTGTTTAACTTAAACTGATATAACTTTTTCCCGAAGTTATTTGTATTGTAGAATGGCTTTAAAAACACCGTTTATATGTTATATTATATCATATGATACATTAAACATGTTAACATGTAAAACTATAATTATTCATCCATGCACATTATGGATAGGTATGTTTTACACCAGGCGACGTGAAACCAAGAGGGGCCCCCAATCGCCCCATTTTGTCCTTCATAAAATGTAAAAAGGAATTATTTTAAAAATGTTGATACATAATTCGTAAAATTTCCCATATAACTAAAATTTGTAAAAAGAAAAAAACATAAAATAATAAACATATAATTAACAATGTAGACTAAGACAACTTTAGTTATTTTTTAAAGATTTATAACCCAATCACAAGGATCAAATTTTTTTTCCACATGCGTTTTGGCTTACGGCAAAACATCGTTTATATTTATATTATATTATGATACATTAAACATTTTAACAGGGAACCCCTAAATTATTCATCCATGAATTATGGATGGTTTTTTACACCAGGCGACGTGAAACCAAGAGGGCGCACACATCGTCGCCATTTTTCCTTCATAAAATGTAACAAGGAATTATTTTAAAAATGTTGATACATAATTCGTATAATTCCATATAACTCAAATTGGAAACAAGAAAAATAACAAAAATAATAAACATATAACAGATGTAGACAAAGCCAATTTATTTTTTTTAAAATATTTCAACAGATCAGCATAGGTCAAATTTTTTTTTCCAAAACGTTTTATTAAACAAAAAGCCTTGTCCCAAAAATGGTATTGACTTTAGGGACAAAAACTAGAAATGATCGAAGCTAGGCAACCTTTCTCATCGGAGTAAGAAATTTAATTTAAAGATCTTAAAGATAATACGATATCGGACAGGAAGACAATGCAATGACTTTAGAACCCAAAAAGAATAAAACATAGACCTAGTTTCAATCCTTGCTAAGCAATTCTGAACACATTGTAATTTTGTGATGCTGTTAAAGGTAAATTATGGTAGAGGGATTACAACGAAACATGCATTGAATCACGAATATGAAATAACAATAATGGAACGTACGAGCATTAGTTGTCTTTCCACCACAAACCAAAACGTTCATACCTTCGAGTAATTGCATCGTCCAATCTGTGCCCGTCCTCTTGTGTTTCCCTTGTTGATATCCTAGTGTCTGCTGACATTTCTGCACCTTTTTGCAGCTTTGTTGAACCAACTGTCACACTACATTTAGCGTCAAACGGCATCGTCTGCTGCACTCACCCCCAAACGAAAAAAGAAACAGAGAATTGGCCTTGCACTGTTAACGGGGAGAACTACATTTGACCCCAACGATTCCATGCTATTGGTCGTTGCACCCTTTTTTTTTCACGTCAAATCCCGATATGGCGAAGTTACATGTTGTCAACCCCCCGTTCTGGCGTAGAAATGCCAAGAATGTCCAACACCCAAATTTACGGATTGCATTGTCTGTGTTAAACTGTGATTGTCTGGAAAAGGAGGAAAACCCCTACTGGGGCATCACCACTAGTATGGTTGCTCGGTTTCAGGATGGCTGGCTTCATGTTATCTGGAAGTGGAATAAGAGTATTTGTGCTTGGGAATATGGGATTAGGGTGGGGTGGGTGGGGAAAAGTACAAATCAAGGGTGGGGGTGTGGTAGGGATGGGGTGTGGAGGGGGACGGGGTGGTGGTGTATATTGGTTATTGGAGGTGCCTGAAGGGTGCAATTGTCAGGTTAATGTCCTGCAATGCACCCTTAAAGGTGTCGAGACTGTTGTGGGCAAATACACTAGAAGGAAGTCTGTTCCACTGGGCTATTGTTTGGGGGGAAAAAAAAATTTTTTGTAAGTTTGGGAGGTTGATTTTGTCTGTATTTGTGTGGGTGGTTGGATCTTGTTTGGCTGTGTCCGGGCATGAGGTATTGGTTGGGATTGATGTCTAAGAGATTGTTTGTTATTTTATACATGGTGGTAAGTCTGGCCTCAGCCCTCCTCTGTTCTAGTGTTGGCCAAGAGAGGGCAGAGGCCAAGATGGATCCAGATGTTTCCCAGCTGTAATTATGGACCACAAATCTTGCTGCCCGGTGCTGGACCCCCTCTAGATGGTTGATGTTTCGGGTGGTATATGGGTCCCACACCGGGCAGCAGTACTCGAGGTGTGGGCGGACCAGACTCCAATAGGCATAGGTCTTGATGGACTGGGGAATAGATTTTAAGTTTCTTTTAATGAATCCAAGTTTGCTATTTGCCTTATTGACTATCTTGTTGATGTGTGGGTTCCAGGAGAGGTTATTTGATATGTCTATGCCAAGGTGTGTTGCTACTGGTACTGCTCTGAGTGTTTCGTTATGTATTATGTATGGGTTATCTATGGGTGATTTAGATCTAGTGATGTGCATTATTTCGCATTTGGAGGGGTTGAAAGTCATTTGCCAAGATTGTGCCCAGTCGATTAGTCTGTCAAGGTCGTGCTGTAGGTTGTCTTGGTCGGTGTGATTATTGATTTTTCGGTAGAGCATTGCGTCATCGGCGAAAAGTTTGAGGGAGGTTCCTGGAGATATGTGGGTGGGCATGTCATTTATATAGAGAAGGAAGAGGAGGGGGCCAAGAACAGTACCCTGTGGGACTCCAGAGCTCACGTGTACCTGACCCGACTTGCACCCTTCTACCAGCACTTCTTGAGTTCTATTGGTAAGAAAAATTTAATCCAAAGGTGGGTGCTGGCTCTAATTCCGTAGTGGTCTAATTTGTGGAGGAGTCGATTATGGGGGACAGTGTCAAAAGCCTTAGAGAAATCTAGTAGTAGAAGGTCAATTTGGTGATTTTTTCCAGGGTGCTAGTCAGGTCATGGATAGTTGTGAGCAGTGAAGTGAAATCTCACAGGAACGCCTAGATCTGAAGCCGTGTTGTCGATCAGTGAGAATATTGTGTTTTTCAAGATGTTTATGGATTGATGTGGATATGATATGTTCAAGAATTTTGCATGGTATACTGGTGAGGGAGATTGGTCGATAGTTTGAGGCGATGGTTCTGTCATTCTTTTTGTGGATAGGGACTATATGTGCTTTCAACCAGTCTGAAGGGGGAGTTCCGGAGTTTATTGATTTCTGGAATATGATTGTCAGGATGGGAGCTATTTTAGAGGCCATTTCTTTCAGGATTCTGGCAGGAATGTTATCTGGGCCTTGGGCTTTATTTGGTTTTAATTCTTTAAGTAATTTTTCAATGCCTCTCACTGTGATATGGATTGGGGGCATTTGTGAGGATCGGTTTTGGTTGGGGAGCTGGGGGAGGTTGGTTAGGTTTTCATTGGTGAATACAGACTGGAATTGGTTTGAGAGGATATCTGCTTTGGATTTGCTGTCTGTGTGAAGGATGCCTTTGTCTTTTAGTGGGGAGATTCCTGTTGTGTCTTTATTGAGTGATTTTATGTAGTGCCAAAAGGATTTTTTTCTTTGTCTTGTTCTGGATTGATTATATGTGCGAGATATTTCCAGTATTCTGATTGGATCTTCTTTTGGGTAGCTTTACGGTATTTCCGAAATGATGTCCAGTCAGTTTCTCTTTGGTATTTCTTTGCTTTGTTGTATAGTCGTTGTTTTTTGTTTATCATTTTTTTAATGTCTTTATTAATCCAGGGGAGTGAGTACCGTTTGGAAGAATATTTGAAGGGGATGAATTGGTTCATGATTTCCTGGAGGCTGTGTTTGAAGAGGTCCCAAAGTGGTTCTGGGGAGTCAGTGAGTGGGGCTTGGTTTTGAATTTTGTTTCCTAGGTCCTGGAGTTCTTGATCAATGTGTTTCCATTCTGCCTTGTGGTATTTGAAAACTTTGTAGGGAGGGGGGATATTCCTGGGCAGGTTTATGTTGATGTTTAATAAGGGGATACTGTCATGGTCACTGATGCCTGGTATGCTATGTGTGCTTTCTATGAGGGAGGGGTTTGTAGTGAGGAAAAGTTCTAGGATGTGTTTTTCCTCTAGTAGGTTCCCGTACAGATTGGTGAAGGTGGAAGTCTTTAGTCAGGTCTAGTAAATTAGTGGATGTTTTATCATTTTCTGGGCAGGTTAGGGAGGTCCAATTAATCTTGGAACAGTTAAAGTCACCAGCTATCCATATATTGTGCTTTTTCCCTTTTGGCTGATTCTGCTTATTGAGTTTTCTTAGATGGGTCAGTCCTGTCTCGTCGGTTGGTGGTCGGTAGAAGCTGCAGATGTAAAGATCTGGGTTGTTTTTTGCTTTAATTTTTGCCCAAATAAGTTCTGCGTCAGTGTCTAGGTCGGCTTGGATGGAAGAATTGATGGAGTTTTTTATTGCTAGGAGTACTCCTCCACCCTTGGAGGATCGATCTTTTCTATAGACTGTGTAATTATTGGGTAGGATTTCTAAGGTGTCAATTTTCTTGTGAGCCATGTTTCACATCCAAAAATAATATCAGGGTTGGTATTGTCTATTGTCAGTTGAAGGTCAGGTTTTTTGTTTTTTAGGCTCTGAAAGTTTATAACAATGGCTCTTAAGTTGTTGTTTTTGTTCCGAACTTTGATCTTTTCTCTCAAGGGGGGCTCAGGTTGGGTTGTGCAAGGGGAGGAGTGTGCTATAGGGCTTCCATAGCTGGAGACTGAACTAAAGCGGAGGGAGTTTGAGTCATTGTCAGAGGAGGAGAATCTGTTGCTGTCACAGTCAGTGTCGTAGGGTGGGTCAAAGAAAATGCTAGATAGGTTTGGTAGGCCACACCCAGGGCAGTACCCAGGAGACATTTTCCATATTGGTTTTATTCATACAAGAATATATTTTGTTGGATATTTTGGTGCATTTTGTGTGAAACCATGTGTTACATGAGTCGCAGCATGTGGCTTTTTGGTTGGATGCTACAGGTTTATTGCATGTACCACAAGGGAATTTGATTGGGCCTGGGTTTGTTGGGGTGTCATTTGCCAGAGCCAACAAGAGCATGCCTATATAGAGTTCGGTGAATTTGCCTGGTCGTGTTGCATAACGAAGCTGTCTGTGGGTGATCGAAAGAAGAGAATGCTTTAAGAATGTGACGTCTTTGGTAATTTCTTCAGTGTTGTATGTGGATATTGGTGACTGGGACAGTCTAAGTATGATTGCTATACCAAGGAATACAAGCGGGGCTTGGAACGATGTCATTCTTCTTGTTGGTTGTTTATGTTGCAAGTGGGTTCTGTATGTCGTGATTGAGACTGTTTTGTTTGTGTTATGAATGGTTGGTCTATGTCGTAATTTTGGCGGGAGTTTCGAAGTGTACACAAAAATCTGGAATTGGTGGTTTGGGATATCTGTTTATATTCATCAGGGTTTTGTTTGAATTTCTAACATTTTGAAGGCAACGTGATGATGTGTTGAGGTAATCTGGTCGTGGGTTTAAGGCAGGAAAAAAGGTTATTAGTAAGCGGTTCTCTCAGCCATCCATCTTACCTCGCGCATGCGCACCATCCGCGATAATGTCAATGAAGCATGGCAGGTATTACACAATTGCTTTGTATAGCACAAATAGCTTCGACGTTCGTGTAGATATGTGCAAATAGCCATGACCGAATCCATGGGCGCCTTAATGAGAATGAGAGAATGGGTACCAAAAAAACGAGTGGCGGGCGAAAACGTGGAGGAAGAGGGGTGTAGACGAGCAGAAAACAGTGGGAAAGAATAAGGAAAACGGTATAGATATAGTGTGACACAGAGACAGAGGAGGGAGGATCGGAGGAAGAGGGAGGGAGAGAGGTAGGGAGGGAGGAAGGAAGGCAGGTAGGAAGGGATGGAGGTAGGAAGAGAGGGAGGGCTGAGGGAGAGAGGGAGGGAGTAATAATTTAGTGTTCAAGTTTTATTTAGTTTATATCTTAATGGATGTAGCATTATTGGAAAAGTAAACTATATTTTGTCCCGTAACATGCAGCACTGACATAATTGTTTTGGCGTATCATTTTTATTGAAATATTACACATACACGGTAAACCTAAGTACTACACACACACACACACACACACACACACACACACACACACACACACACACACACACACACACACACACACACACACACACACACACACACACACACACACACACACACACACACACACACACACACACACACACACACACACACACACACACACACACACACACACACACACACACACACACACACACACACACACACACACACACACACACACACACACACACACACACACACACACACACACACACACACACACACACACAACACACACACACACACACACGTTTTCATTGCTATAGTAAAATAGGGAAAACATGGCTTGTTGCCTTAATAGCCTTGCAGCCATGCCTGTTTTTGTCGTAGTGATGTTTTTTGCAAGAGTAGTTAGATTATATTATCATGTGGCCCTTAATCAGCCATTACATCAACAAGTTGCGTTATTTTCAATACACTGTTATGTTATATCTGGATTAGTATGGATGTTGTTTCTGAAGTAATAAGTTTGCTTTTTTAAAGAGGTGTACGTTTGATAAATGTGAACAAAATTTCTGTTCAAAATTTAAAATACACATCTTTTGTCATTTATATTATTTCACTATTGTGTGAAGTGTTGTTATATTTAACCGAACAACCAAAGAAACGATGTGACTAACAATAGTCACATTACCAGGGGACCATAAAGAGGTATTCATATGAATGTGTTGTTAACACAGGGAAATATTAACAATAATGTGTATCTATATTTCAGTACGCAAAGGCCATCTGTGACGGAATGGAGACAAACCAAATAGAGCAGGCCGACGTTGTTGGTTTTCGGCCCGCGTTGTTGTATGAGTTTATAAATCTTTGAAAGTAATCTTATTTAATTATTATTAAATGCAACAGTTTATATAAAGAGCTTCTATTGTTGTGAATGATATTCAACTGTTATGTGACATATACTAACACCAGTCGACATGTTAATAAAGTTATGTAAGTCTTGAATGCATGACTTATTTCCCAAAATATATTATTAAATCATTGCCGAGTTGTGTTGGGTAAAACCAACTATTTGGATATGATAACGTCTAGATTTCCACCCTTTGTATTGATATTGAAGCACCTCAATGGGATTTATATACTGCAATGTTAAGCCCATTTTCTTTTAGATTTCCACCCTTTGTACTGATATTGAAACACCTCAGTGGGATTTATATACTGCAATGTTAAGCCCATATAACGCCTTTTTGAATTAAAAAATAAAATTCTACAAAACATTCCAATAGGACCACTATAAAAGTGTGTTCCATACATGCAAAATAGATGCAAATATATGCCATTATAAAAGTGTGATCCACACCCATCCTCTGACGAATTTATTGTACACACTACCTCTATGGGCTATCTACATCACATACACTATTTAAACCATATGTATATAAAATATAGCTTTATTTTAATTTGTTTTCAAAATATAGGGCCTGCCTACAAACTATGCCAATTCGGGCACGTTACATTCAATACATTCAGCTAGTAGACAGTTACATATATCTTAAACTGCCAAAGTTATATGTCATGAAGACGTGGGGATTTGTATTTAATGCTGCACGTACTATAGACTGCATTGAAAACCATGGCTGTAACAAAGCCATAACATGCACAACGCTCTGAGACAAGGACATTAAAAAACACTGTTTATAAAAAAATTACAAGTAACGATGATTGTGAGGTTTTGTTATGTTTATTAATAATAATTGCAAGAAAATTATTAACATAAACTATAATATGCATGGTTCACTCATGTTAATTCGGCAATCACCATGTTTATGCTGGTCACAGTAGACGTTAACCTTTGTCACGCATGTAAGAAGTCCATAAACAACACTCAAAACGAGGTGGAACGACATCCTGGACTGGGTATACATTCCAGACTAGCTAGCCGCGGGCCGTAACATCGCGCTAACCTTCGCCATGAACCGCTAACCTTCGACGTTCTGGATCGTTCGACGTTCTGGATTGCTCAACGTTCTGGACCGCCACACCAGACATGAATTTACTGTCTAACGGAAACCTAAACTTATTTGTAATCGCGACATGGATTGATATGCATTGCTATTACAAAGTAATTGAAACACAAGTATACAATTTTCATCACGTTGTAGTGCAAGTTTGATGTTTGCTATAAACTGTGTTAAATCTTAATGAACATTTAAGTGTTCATCTATTATACAGCTTATCATTATCTTCTTCAAAAGTATGACAATCCACTTTTTGTCAATTATATTTATACTGATATATACATACTGGACTACACAAATATATACTTAAAGCTGAATACATGTTATTATATTAGTTTAGCCATTTTTATTGTCTATAAACTTGTATTTATTTTTTATCTATTATTTATATTTATTTTTTACTTATTCATTGTGCATAATTTATGGACTGTTTGAAAAAAGTCATTATTATTATTATTTTGAAAACAATATAGCGTTAGTAAAGTAGCATAGTTACCAAGTATACAATGTTTCTGCTGGTATTATTGTTACCTTATTTCAAGTTCTTGCCGAGGTAGACGATGTAAACCGACATTAAATAAAGCTTCTTGTATCTTGGAGAGCTAGGGTGGTCAACGCACTAGTGACTTCAAGGCTTGACTATTGTAATTCTCTGTTATATGCCACAGTTGACAAGAACTTTGCCAGACTACATCATCTTCGAAATACTGCCGCTCGACTGATCATGCGTGTGCCAAAATATTCCAACATCACACCAGTGCTGAAAGGACTCCATTGGCTGCCAGTCCGGGAACGTGTCTGTTTTAAGATAATGCTACTCGTCCATAGAGTGGTCAACTGTCGTGGACCAGTGTACTTGCGTGACCTTATCTGTATCTATACGCCAACCAGATCACTTCGCTCAGAGGGAACCAAACAGCTTAAAAGACCTAAAACAAATTGCAAAGCTGGAGACACGAGTTTCCCTGCAGCTGCTCCGGATCTGTGGAAGCGACCACCTTTTTCAATATAAGAACTTAAAGACACAATATTTTATATAATATTTTAACTGATAATAAGTGAAGAGACAATTTGTGAATGCACCATTCTTAAAGAGAACATTACTTCTACCTTTTTAAATGACAGTTTAGATTTATGTTTTTTAGCCTTCTATATTGTATTTGTTTATTTATTATTTTTTATTAGTCTGTCTATATGCACTTTTATAATGCAGGGTTAATTTTAATCATACGTTTAAGTAATTATCTGTACATAAAGTGCCATGAATAGTTTTTAACTAGATTTGGCATTATATAAGTTTATTTATTTATTCAACACAGGCTTTATTTACATTGTTTTTTGATCATATATGAACACACTGATTTTGTTCTAATAGCTTAAACTTATTTTTGATTTATCTCATTTATTTGTGCTACTGAATTTATCTGTTTATTTTTACATTGGGGACACAGTAACATAAATTTGACAATTTGATTTTAAAATATAGCTCTACTAACAAACCCTCTCTAACAAGTTCCTTGTAAATTTATTTTTATATTTTTTATAGAATATCAGACAGATTATCCTTCTGAAGAAACACTTTACTTCACTGCTCACAAAAGCAACCCAAACATATGATGAAACCAGGGTGCACAACAGATTATTGCTCTACTACGTAGACTAGTAAACCCAAACATACTATAATATATAGTCACCAGAAAAACTCAAGGTATGATATTGCCAGAGACATGTAGTAATGTCAACAAAACCTATTGTATGTCCAGTGGTTGTCACAGCTAAAGCATTCATCAAATACACATAAATATGTTGTGAATTACCCATGTATAAAAGTACAGATGTATAAATGCACCAGCTACGAAGCTGGCCCGAGGTCTTGTGTGTGAAACTGTGTACATTCTTGCTATCTTCAACACAACAGCCTAGTCTTAGAAACTGAACTAATAACAACTATTCACTTTGAGTAGACATGTGTCAGTGTTTTGTCACCAGAGCAGTGGATGACAGCCACCAAGAACAGAGCAGAACATTTACACAGAGATCAAACAACACACCACAGTGTACGAATATATACACAAATTTATTATCTCAAATGTCAATCTTTAATTTAACAATCTTACATTATGTACAACTGAACATATGCATCATGTATAATACTTTATACAAGTAGTAATGACTACATTTTTACTCATAATGTTGTAGTAATACTTTCTGGCAATGTTTACAACCACATCATTTACGTCTAACCATATGCAAAGTTTACTGCATCATGTTAATCTTCCACTAATCACGTATATCCCTTGGTTATTTAACAATGTTAATGCTCCATTAACCACACACACACACACGAATGTTTATTGCACAATGTTGCCCCCCCATTATCCTCCCACAGGTAATGGCTGTTTCAGTGTTGATACCCATTAACTACCCACACCTGATGAGTATTGTACAACGGGTCACCACCGCCTACAACGCTGAGCACTTATTAACCACCTACATCTACATGCAGTGATTATTAACCACCTACATCTACATGCAGTGATTATTAACCACCTACATCCACTTGCCGTGGTTATTAACCACCTACATCCACAGGCCATGATTATTGACCACCTACATCCACAGGCCATGATTATTGACCACCTATATCCACAGGCCATGATTATTAACCACATAAATCCACATGCCATGATTATTAACCACCTACATCCACAGGCCGTGATTATTAACCACCTACATCCACATGCCATGATTATTAACCACCTGCATCCACATGCCATGATTATTAACCACCTCCATCCACATGCCATGATTATTGACCACATACATCCACATGCCATGATTATTAACCACCTGCATCCACATGCCATGATTATTGACCACCTACATCCAGAAGCTGTGATTATTCATCTTCCATTACCCACCCATATCCAGTGCTTATTTAACAACAGGCATCCAATGACAATTCAATAAATCTGATCTTTCATTAATTATCTACATCCAATAGTTTGTGCATAATAACTTGTGCACAGTGGTGACATTTTGCTCATGGGAAGTTGTCCAGCAACTATTCGCATGCAACAATACTTTTCAATAATGACGACATGCAGGACCATCTCAGGTCAGATTGTACATAGGTCATGTGAGCTGAGATGGAAGGGAGGATCATATGAGTTTGGAGTGAACAGAAGAGGTCAGACTGTACTTTGAAGGTCACACAAGGTCAGAGAGAACAGAGGATGTTGTGCAGCGGCACTGCGACTGCTCCAGCGACAGCGATGCCTGCAGAATCAGCAATGGACACAGCTCCCATGCTGAACTCCTTCCTGTCTGCACTCTCCTGCAAGGAACAGACAAACTCACGTCACTCCAGACTCATGTCTCTGACACGTCAATCCTGACTGACAAACTGACAAGTCAGTCCAGATAAAAACAAAGACTGTACTATACTCCAAACTGACCACTCAGACAAGACTGACAACGAAGCCTGTAACGTTACCCAGACTGACAATTCGGACTCTCCTGACGAATGTTGCCCACAAATGCTGGGGCATTTATCTTACACAAGTGGGTGGGAGTTTATTTGCTGCAGTATAAAGATGGGCAAATGAACAGTAGACCACATTACAAATAAAGAATTTCAGCTTGCCAAACTGTCATAAACATAGCACTGTAACACAACAATAGTAAACAGGATAAAGCCACTTGACCTGGCAAGAATAATAAACACAACATGTGACTGGTGTTTTAATCTGCATGGTCAGGACAGCAAAAACAGTCATAATGGACTTCTCTGCACACGTATGACAGCACTGGAGATTTAGCGTAGCAAGATACAGTGACGCCCTGAAGCCAATTATATCAATATAACATGGTTGCATCAAATAAGGTTGCAACAGTAGCACAGTGACTGATGAAGACAGTGTCCTGTCACTGACGTACCCTCCCACTGGTGAAGACAGTGTCCTGTCACTGACGTACCCCTCCCACTGGTGAAGACAGTGTCCTGTCACTGAGGTACCCTCCCACTGCACTCACCTGATTCCTGATCTTGTAGAACGTGTTGACGTAGGCCGCCCCTCCCAGCACCCCCTCATACAGGATCAGCACAAACATGATCCACACAGACGGGATGAAGGGGAACATCACGTGTAACAGAATCACCCCCAGATTGACAAACTGGAACAGAATCACCCCCAGACTGACAAACTGTAGCAGAATCACCCCCAGATTGACAAACTGTAACATAATCACCTACAGATTGACAAACTGTAACAGAATCAACCCCAGATTGACAAACTGTAACAGAATCACCCCCAGATTGACAAACTGTAACAGAATCACCCCCAGATTGACAAACTGTAACATAATCACCCACAGATTGACAAACTGTAACATAATCACCCTCAGATTGACAAACTGTAACAGAATCACCTCCAAATTGACAAACTGTAACAGAATCACCCCCAGATTGACAAACTGTAACAGAATCACACCCAAATTTACAAACTGTAACAGAATCACCCCCAGAGTGACAAACTTTACTTTTAGACTGCAGATATACATACCAGTAGACAACATTATAAATAAAAATGTTCAGCTTACCAAACTCTAATATTCATATCACCATGCTGACATATCATCAGAGGATATTCAAACAGACGAACCATGGTAAACATTTGTGATAATCAGAACTAGAGGAAGACATATGTGCAAGACTCATCTTCTGGTGTCTCTAATGACAGGCTGGTGAACACATCGTGTTGTGTTAGTGTCACAAACCTGCAGCAGGGGCAGCACCCACAACTTGTCGATTGTTATGAAGTTAACAGAAGACCTCGACGCAAACACACCAACTTGGTAGAGCACCTGGTACCTGTAAGTAACCAACAGTATGTCAGTACCTGGGTAATCTATAATCAGCCAAGCACAACAGTGTGCACATGCTTATTAAAAATCTTTGACAGAATTTAGTTTGACGATTAGAAACTTGTAGAAGTGCATCACACTGTGGCATCATCTAGCTGCTTTTCCACAGAATTTCAATTGGGTTCAGTGAGACACAATTTAATAGCTTGTCTGATTATTGATATTTTATCAAAACTAAATCAGGCTTTTGTATAAATGAGCTGCCGTGTTATAACAAATATTACATGGGCTTGAGTTGTCACTTACTGTAACTACTCACCATCTGTACTGCTGTGACAGGGTCAGCCAGGTGGAGGGGAAATACACAAGTTCAAACTAAAAGACAACACAACACAGAACAAGTGAATATAACATGTAACATAGGTCAAACTAAGACAAAGAAAAGGTAAGTTCTTAAATAGCACAGTATCCAGTCCTCAGGACAGATCAAGGCGCTTTACACTTCACTCCCTGGCAGACCTGTTCAATTGAACACCATCTGGTCTTCTCTGGGTAGCATCCAGCCATGCTACAATTCATACACAAAGACTATTCGTACACAAATATCCACCAATGTTTATGGCCAGGTACACATTCACACAGCTGAGTGAACAACACAACCTGCCGTGGATACAGCACGGGTCACACAGACCACTACCATAACATGAGCCACTTTACAAGGCGATCCATCAGTAGAGGCAACTCTATATTCAACCCTGGTCTTACACAACAACTCATAAAACGTGGGTTAGGGCATCACATAAATTAAAGGTTTATAATCCCATCTTGATTATGACACTTCCACAACATTTGACACTTGAACTTTAATATAATGTTTACTGATGTAAATGTTGACTCACTTGAGAGAAGAAGCAAACTTACCAAGGCTTGGTTTATTGTGTATTCAGCAAAGTAGACCAATGCGAGAGGAACCATGTAGGGCAACAACGACTGCAAATACATGTATTATAAACAGACATATGATCGTCAGTGGTTTGTAGAAATGAGCATGTGTCTGTGATAAATTGTAATCAATGTATATCATCACTCCAATTGACTGAAAATGTTGATGAAGACTGAATTTGAGACAGTCCCATTGCAAAATGTCTGGACTTGTGTCCTAGAATAATGCCGCTAGATAACATCAGATCATGCCGAGTCTTGCCTCCTCTAACAATTCTGAGAGTTTGTAAACACCATACTATGATTGAGTATAATCTTCTAAAACTGACAGTTGTCCTCATGTCACAGTTCTATACAGTAAGGTAACAGGTTATCGTCATTGTTTCAACTCACCTTGATAACAAGAACCTTTTCCTTCAGAGACATCTGCATCATCTCTATTCCAGAAAAGAATAGTCAAGAAACAGTGTAATGGTAATTCACATTTTTCATTACAGCTGGTTTTGTTAATGTACATTTGTGATCATTGAATCTTTTGGCTTGTCAGCACTGACAATTTAGGTAACTACAAGATCAACATGACTACCAAACACTCATTGCAGACCAAACTGATGCAATCATTTGTGTTAGAAACATTATTGTATATCTACTGCTAACATGGCAAATGAGTTCCAAATAAAATAACAAATTCTCACTTTCTATTGTTATTGTTATCACAGCATTATATCATTAGTAAGCCTTATTTCAGAAATATGAGATGCATCATTAAAGTACGTCATCCACGACCTGCAATAACAATAATTTGCCTTGTGCACAATCATTTGAACAAGTCTTCCTTACAACATTTTGGAGTTTTCTTTTAATGTTGAAATAATCCCCAATATAGTAAATGCAAACCTGAAGACTACAAACTACATTGCTGATATTATAATAATACTTTCAATATGTACTTACTGGGACTATTGTCATTTTCAATGAGTGTGTCGTGTTCTTCATCAACATTTACTCTTATTTTTGTGGTAACATCTTTTGGCCTCACCAAAAGAAAGAAGTATCTGCAAAAAACAGTGCTGCTGTGAGTGATGTGTGTGATGTGAGTGACGTGTGTGATGTGAGTGATGTGAGTGATGTGAGTGATGTGTGTCATGTGTGTGATGTGAGTGATGTGTGTGATGAGAGTGATGTGTGTGATGTTAGTTATGTGAGTGATGTGTGTGATGTGTGTGTGACGTGTGTGTGTGATGTGTGTGATGTGTGTGATGAGTGTGATGTGAGTGATGAGTGTGATGTGAGTGATGTGTGTGATGTGAGTTATGTGAGTGATGTGAGTTATGTGTGTGATGTGAGTGGATGTGAGTGATGTGTGTGTGATGAGTGTGATGTGAGTGATGTGAGTGATGTGTGTGATGTGAGTGATGTGTGTGATGTGAGTGATGTGTGTGATGTGAGTGACATGTGTGTGATGTGTGTGAGATGTGAGTGATGTGTGTGATGTGAGTGACGTGTGTGTGATGTGTGTGATATGTGT
Organism: Ridgeia piscesae; assembly: GCA_025642075.2. Classification (NCBI taxonomy): domain Eukaryota; kingdom Metazoa; phylum Annelida; class Polychaeta; order Sabellida; family Siboglinidae; genus Ridgeia; species Ridgeia piscesae. The sequence continues at coordinate 249,324 of JAODUO010000339.1, forward strand.
GTGATGTGAGTGATGTGTGTGATGTGAGTGATGTGTGTGATGTGAGTGATGTGTGATGTGTGTGTGTGATGTGTGTGATGTGAATGTGTGATGTGTGTGTGTGTGATGTGAGTGATGTGTGTGATGTGAGTGACATCTGTGTGATGTGTGTGATGTGAGTGATGTGAGTGACGTGTGTGTGATGTGTGTGTGATGTGTGTGTGTGATGTGAGTGATGTGAATGATGTGTGTGATGTGAGTGACGTGTGTGTGATGTGAGGGATGTGAGTGATGTGTGTGATGTGGGGATTGTGATGTGAGTGATGTGAGTGATGTGAGTGATGTGTGTGATGTGTGTGTGATGTGTGTGTGATGTGTGTGATGTGAATGATGTGTGTGATGTGAATGATGTGTGTGTGATGTGTGTGTGATGTGAGTGATGTGTGTGATGTGAGTGATGTGTGTGTGATGTGAGTGATGTGTGTGATGGTCCAAACGTAATACTAAGTAAAATACTAATACATGGGTACATTTCAAAGAATTAGCCTTGGAAACTCTAACATTTTGGAAGCAGTAGTATGCAAATACATTCCAAACTACAGTGTATAGAAAACTCTCCTACCACCTGTCCATGAATTTTGACTTTCAACTGACTAGTCTGTTACATGCAAATGTATACAGACTGATTTAAATTATGTGAGTGTAAACAACTATTTAAACTATAAGACTATAAAAACACTTGGGAAAAGATGTATTTGTTCTATGAATTGTATGTTGCTTAACTACATGGAGACACGGAGAGAAGGCGACAACTGAAACCTTTAATTAGATGGTGTATAAGATTGTGTCCATACGTGACAGCCATGACAGCGGGCACCACCAGTATGACGAGGAGACTGACACGGGCAGAGAGACCAGCCGAGGTCATGCCAGCGTATGACAGCGAACCAAACAGACCCGCAGCACCTGTGCCTGAGCTCCAGGTTGACACACAGTTCCTGCACAACACAAACATCACACCTTCACAATGACACAGTTCCTGCACAACACAAACATCACACCTTCACAATGACACAGTTCCTGCACAACACAAACATCACACCTTCACATTGACACAGTTCCTGCACAACACAAACATCACACTTTCACAATGACACAGTTCCTGCACAACACAAGCATCACACTTTCACAATGACACAGTTCCTGCACAACACAAACATCACACTTTAACAATGACACAGTTCCTGCACAACACAAACATCACACTTTCACAATGACACAGTTCCTGCACAACACAAACATCACACTTTCACATTGACACAGTTCCTGCACAACACAAACATCACTCCTTCACAATGACATAGTACCTGCACAACACAAACATCACACCTTCACACTGACACAGTTCCTGCACAACACAAACATCACACCTTCACAATGACACAGTTCCTGCACAACACAAACATCACACCTTCACAATGACACAGTTCCTGCACAACACAAACATCACACCTTCACAATGACACAGTTCTTGCACAACACAAACATCACACCTTCACAGCTCATGCACAACACAAACATCACACCTTCACAATGACACAGTTCCTGCACAACACAAACATCACACCTTCACAATGACACAGTTCCTGCACAACACAAACCCACCTTCACAATGACACAGTTCTTGCACAACACAAACATCACACCTTCACACTGACACAGCTCATGCACAACACAAACATCACACCTTCACAATGACACAGTTCCTGCACAACACAAACCCACCTTCACAATGACACAGTTCTTGCACAACACAAACATCACACCTTCACACTGACACAGCTCATGCACAACACAAACATCACACCTTCACAATGACATAGTTCCTGCACAACACAATCATCACACCTTCACAATGACACAGTTCCTGCACAACACAAACATCACACCTTCACAATGACACAGTTCCTGCACAACACAATCATCACACCTTCACAATGACATAGTTCCTGCACAACACAATCATCACACCTTCACAATGACACAGTTCCTGCACAACACAATCATCACACCTTCACAATGACACAGTTCCTGCACAACACAATCATCACACCTTCACAATGACACAGTTCCTGCACAACACAAACATCACACCTTCACAATGACACAGTTCCCGCAAAACACAATCATCACACCTTTACAATGACACAGTTCCTGCACAACACAATCATCACACCTTCACAATGACACAGTTCCTGCACAACACAAACATCACACCTTCACATGACACAGTTCCTGCACAACACAATCATCACACCTTCACAATGACACAGTTTCTGCACAACACAAACATCACACCTTCACAATGACACAGTTCCTGCACAACACAAACATCACACCTTCACATGACACAGTTCCTGCACAACACAATCATCACACCTTCACAATGACACAGTTTCTGCACAACACAAACATCACACCTTCACAATGACACAGTTCCTGCACAACAGGTAAAGGTAAGGTATTTTAAATATTAATTTTATTTTTACTTATCAAAACAAATATGATATGAACATGTGCCTGGATCAAATGATGACATCACAAGTAAACACTGTCACACCTTTGTGATAAAAATTATTTAATAAAATGTTACTATATCAGTTTACTGTTAATAATTATAATGGTAATAATAAAACAATTAAGTGAATAACTAATCATATTTTGATCACATAAACATTACAACAAAATGTGTTATGATTGTAACAAGATTGTAACATAAATTAGCCAAACAAACTCTAAAAGACTTATAATATAATTTCATTTACCCATACTTAACTTAATATAATGTCATATGGGGAAGATATACTGTGATGACTTGGGTACTTGTTAAGACTTAGGTACCTACTTGTTGTAGAAGTGTAACACTAGATGACTGAGAGATGCCTTGGGTACCTACTTGTTGTAGAAGTGTAACACTAGATGACTGAGAGATGCCTTGGGTACCTACTTGTTGTAGAAGTGTAACACTAGATGACTGAGAGATGCCTTGGGTACCTACTTGTTGTAGAAGTGTAACACTAGATGACTGAGAGATGCCTTGGGTACCTACTTGTTATAGAAGTGTAACACTAGATGACTGAGAGATGTCTTGGGTACCTACTTGTTGTAGAAGTGTAACACTAGATGACTCAGAGATGCCTTGGGTACCTACTTGTGGAAGTGTGACATGAGGCCCAGGAATGCGAGCTCTCCCAACCCGCCACTGAGGCTGGCAAACACCACCCCTGGGGAGAGAAACCACCTCAGTGAGCAGACACCTCAACACACACACACTAATTACAGCAAATTTTAAACCAACACTGACATACAAAATATTATGATGTTCCTAAAAGTATAGTAATTTTAGTGAACTATCTTATTTTGGAACATAGCCACCATCTTTCAAACAAGACTAAAGTTGTAGGTTAAGAATATGAACAGCGATAAGCTAATTCAAGATTTATATAAGTTGTAAAAACTCATTTTGTAGAAATGAGAAAGAACTGTTATTAATAAGTATTGTCCAGTAGAGACTTTGTTTTTTTGTACCATGGTCACTGACAGGGGTAGAGGAGAGACACTCCGAGACACACAAGGAAGTGGACCAAACATTATGTCTGGTTGCCACGAGCACCCTGACACACAGAACCTCCAGTTAAAAGCCTGGAGTATAAAGTACAAACTTCTTAATGTTATCATTAATATTTCAAGTTGAATGTGTATGTTCGTGTCCATGCCAGAGTTTTCTATGTATGATCTTGGTATTAACTATGATCCAATAGTAGTATTTGTGATCTGCTATAATTACTGTTTACTTTAAAATGTTAGTGGTAATTTGAATGTGTATCATGTCTTCTGACAATGTCACATCTCATGAGTGTCATGTGACCTGACAGTGCCACACGTGTCCTTTCTATGTCACATGACTTCAGTATTGTTTGTCTTCAGTATACCACATAATACCTGAGTACAACAGTTATAATACGAGTGTAATGTCACCTAAGTGTGTCGTATATGACTTGCACATCTTGTGACTTGAGTTTGATCTGAATGTTGTGCACAGTGATACTAACCGAACAGACTCAACCAGACGGCGTGGGAAAGAGAAACCACAGGCAAACTGATGGACGCAAACACAACGACAAGGAGCACCCGGACACTGCAAGAGATGGACTGTGATTGACACCAACACTAGAAACAACATGACCATCATCAACACAAGAGTAAACACGACTCTCATAAAATTTAGAAATGCCATGAATGTCATCAACACTAGGAACCTTTATTCTCATCAGTGCTGCAACCAACACGATTGTCATTGATAACAGAAACAACAGGATTGTCATTGATAACAGAAACAACATGATTGTCATTGATGGTAAAATAATATTCCTATCAATGACATTAAAACAATATAATTGTAATCAATGACATTAAAACAACATGACTGTAATAAATGACACTAAAACAACATGACTTGCATTGCATCGTGCAATGGCTCAGGGATAGAGCTTCGGACTCTCAACTAAGAGAACCCAGGTCCGAATCCTGTGCTGCGGTGTTAAAACCTTGGACAATTCACTCAGCTGTATAAATGAGTACCTGGCAATAGACAGTTGTGGATATGTATATGAGCCGCCCTTTGCACATTAATTGTAGCATGTGGCTGGATGCTTCCCAGAGAAGTTGAGATGGTATCTGATTGAACAGGTCTGTCAGGGAAGTAAAGTGTAAAAGCGCTTTGAGCAGTCCTAAGGACTGGATACTGCGCTATATAAAAACTTACCCTTACTTTACTTTTCATAAATGAAACTAAAACAACATGACTCATCAATAGCAGAAACAACATGATTGTCATCAATGGCAGAAACAACATGACTGTCATTAATCGCAAAAACAACATGACTGTCATTAATGGCAGAAACAACATGACTGTCATTAATGGCAGAAACAACATGTCTGTCGTTAATGACAGAAACAACATGACTGTCATTAATGGCAGAAACAACATGACTGTCGTTAATGACAGAAACAACATGACTGTCATTAATCACAGAAACAACATGACTGTCATTAATGACAGAAACAACATGACTGTCGTTAATGACAGAAACAACATGACTGTCGTTAATGACAGAAACAACATGACTGTCATTAATGGCAGAAACAACATGACTGTCATTAATGGCAGAAACAACATGACTGTCGTTAATGACAGAAACAACATGACTGTCGTTAATGACAGAAACAACATGACTGTCATTAATGGCAGAAACAACATGACTGTCATTAATGGCAGAAACAACATGACTGTCGTTAATGACAGAAACAACATGCCTATTAGCAGTTCAACATTGTTATTGTACATAACTGTAAATGTGCGTGGGTGACTACTGACTACGTGTACATTGTCACACAGTAAGACATCTCACCTGTATGGCAGAAACTGGATGTACAAAGAACCTGTCAACTTCACAAGCAAAGTAGGAAGTATATCAGCTAAAAGTATCGCCTGAACAAACAAAAGTACACGTTGTTAGCCATGTAACAGTGAAAGTATTCTTCATCTGTAAACATACATCTGCAGAAAGTAGCACTGTATGTATGATATGATATGATGGTATTAATAGTATATGTACTTGCTAATTTGGTGGCCATATTTATTTATGTTTATGGAAAGGAGTATTTTCAAAATGCAAAGTACCTTTTTGAACCATTAAAATCTATTATTTTAAATGTCAAAATATTGAACAGAGGGTAGAAATGGAATCGTAACATTATTAATACTTGCCCATGACCTTCCTTTGGCCCTTAACACTGGAAGGCCCTCTGTGCTGCTTTGGCCCAGCGTTTCATAATTTCACTACACTTAAGACTGGAGTCATTCCACTACTACCAGTGTCACTTCACTACTTGCAACGTTACTTCACTATGAGCAGTGGTACTTGCCCCCGTTCCGACATGGTTGCATTTTGGAACTCGATGACCACCATAATCATCGTCATCCAAACCCATTGTTTCTGTGGCATTGTGGGTCTGAAAAAGTAAGTAAGACACATTTTAATTTAGGAATACACCATTGACACCTTGTTTTAACTACCTCAATAATAACTGTACTAAACACAGTAAACAATTTATTCAAGGTGTATTATATTTGTTAAGATGTGTGGTGTTTATATAGATGTGATTCGATACAAAACTTACTTAGAGTAATAAGCCAGTTATCACACATTCCAGCAGTACTGTGTGCATTATGTGTGTGTGTGTGTGTGTGTGTGTGTGTGTGTGTGTGTGTGTGTGTGTGTGTGTGTGTGTGTGTGTGTGTGTGTGTGGTGTGTGTGTGTGTGTGTGTGTGTGTGTGTGTGTGTGTGTGTGTGTGTGTGTGTGTGTGTGTGTGTGTGTGTGTGTGTGTGTGTGTGTGTGTGTGTGTGTGTGTGTGTGTGTGTGTGTGTGTGTGTGTGTGTGTGTGTGTGTGTGTGTGTGTGTGTGTGTGTGTGTGTGTGTGTGTGTGTGTGTGTGTGTGTGTGTGTGTGTGTGTGTGTGTGTGTGTGTGTGTGTGTGTGTGTGTGTGTGTGTGTGTGTGTGTGTGTGTGTGTGTGTGTGTGTGTGTGAGCATGTGTATGTGTATGTGTGCACGTGTTTGCATGCATATGTGGAATGTGTGCATTTTGTGTATGGTGTGTGTATATATGTGCACGCATGTGTACATGTGTCTGCTCTTGTCATGCCCAAGTTAAAGTCAGTGTAACTCAGCTGAACTACAAAAAACTCAGCAGATATCAATGACATCATTAGTCCAATACTATTGAGCACCAATGGTAGAACTTTGACTAATTAACACATATATGTTTCATGCTATTATCAGTAATTGTAATAGGTACAACATTTATATGGATTACACTCTTGCACTCACATGTGTGTGTGTATATGCTGGTTCTCTTGTGCAGTGTTCACCTCACACTACCAACTCACCCCATTGGTGTCTGTCCTGCCAAGAATATCCTTTGCTGCACTCAGCATCACTACATAGGCAAAGTTGTTGCAAAGGCCCAGAATCCTACAGGAAAATCATTGCTAGATCAATGTTCATGCAATGCATAAAAAGCTCCTTTTTTAAACTGTGACACTTGTGCAGCTGATAAGAGATAAGTGCAATTTTAAACGGTCCCCATGTCTCTGAAAAAAATCTACAAACCACCCCAATGGGCCCACTGTTTTCTATTATAAAAATAAAAGATATGTATTCACATGTTATATATTCATTTGTTTTACCACTGAACAAAACTGCATAAATGTTGCATGTTTGCACCATGTAAGTATACATACTCAAATTATCCACTATGAAGACTAACACACACACACACACACACACACACACACACACACACACCCACCCACCCACCCAAACCCACCCACCCACCCACCCACCCACCCACCCACCCACCCACCCACCCACCCACACCCACACACACACACACACACACACACACACACACACACACACACACACACACACACACACACACACACACACACACACACACACACACACACACACATACTGTGTGCCTTTTCCAGGGATGGTAGATGCATTTATTACTTCCGACAGATATTCCACAATGTATGAAAGTTTGCGGAATTCAACCAAAATTCAATGTTTTGACAAGGCAATACTTACCAGAATGCTGCCAGATTCCTTTGATTGTCTCGTTTACTCATATTTTCTGAAAAAGGAAGACGCCATAGGCTTAGTGTAAAGGTAATAACAAAATTAACTGATCCATTCCCACTCAGTACAAGATTGATAAGTGGTGGTTTTAATTGTAAAATGAAAAATATTGACCTAACCTATTTTTGTCTGATAAAGTGTTTGACTGATGACAGAAGTTAGCAATAATTCAGCATTTTTATTTTTACAATGATATAAAAAGATATAATTCCATAACTATATTGAATTCAGACCCCACTGTTGCCTCTTGAAATTGCTTGCATTAATTTTATTTTAAATTGCGACACCCATGTTCCCCACAGTCAGACAAATTTTAATAAAATCTAAATCTATGAAACACCTCAACAGGCCTGCTAGATAATACAAACAGCTGATAAGAGATAAGTGCAATTTTAAATGGTCCCCATGTCGCTGGAAAGAAAAAAGCTACAGACCACCTCAATGGGCCCACTGTTTTCTATTATAAAAATAACATATATATATATTCACTTGTTATATATTCACTGAACAAAACTGCATAAATGTTGCACGTTTGCACCATGTAATAACACAAATTCTCCAATAACATGAAGACTAACCACATGAGTAGTGATATCTGTTGAGAGAAGTTTCATTTTCTGTTATATCACCAGCATTCTGCAATGTAGTAGGTTCAGTTTCCGTTACATCTGCTGTATCGTCAGAATCCATCTCTGTAAATAAATATGCCATAGGAAATTATAGTCGGAAATTATTACAACTTTCAGGTGGCATAATTTCTAACATTGTCTTATGTAGAATTAATGCTTTGTTAACAATTCTTGGCAACCACTACAACATTTTGAAAATTCCAGGCTTATGTAAGATTATCATTCCATGGGGAATTTGACTTTTCCCTCACACCACTACTATAGGGCCCACTGGATTAGGCATAATCTATCAACCCTCTTGAGGATATATTACTGTTTCAGTCCATGACTGGTTTGTCACAATGCCGAACCATCCATTTTTTGCAACTGCTGAATCATGGTGTGTTTGTACGTGCTTACACAATTAATCAGTAGTACTGTCCAATTTCATGTAGATCAACTAATCATGATTCCAGGCAAACCGGTTCTGATTCCACTAAACTTTCATACTGAACAATGCAAATTCTGGAATTCGAGTTGGAATCAGCATGTAATTCCAATTCCTATATTACCTCAAGGCTGGTTAGCGTGTGAGTATACATGTGTGTATGAGTGTGTGATAACTTTCTAACTTAACATGATTATTTCATACGCAGCAAACAAGGAACCATTGCTGAACCATATATATGCTGAACCAGTTGGCACGTGTCATACTGGTTCATAATTGGTATCGCTCCACCATGCAGTACGTGTTTTCATGTGTATTCACGTGAATACATGTGTTCTGCCTGTTGTCACGAGTTCTGAACAAGTTTGACACAAGTCGTACTGGGTCAGAACTGGTATGATTTCACTGGTATGTGTCATCACGTGAAAAACTTGTGATTTCACAGTAAACACGTGTCGACACACCAAATTTGTTCACAGAATTCAGTGAATTCAATTAAGTCAGTTGAACTCGTGAATTCACTTACAGAACATGTGAACTCACGGATCATTGTTTGCTGGGTACATTAATGTGGGCTGAATTGATGATCCTTAAATTTTTCCGCTTTGAATTTCTGCTTTCTTGATATCGCTATCGGGTGGGCCGGAAGACCCAACATTAGAAAGGCAACAGGCAACGCAGCAACTTCTACTCTACATTGCATGCACCGTGGATATTTGTGGAGTGGCCGAAACACTGCCCTGGCGTGGTCCCTGGGGACATGCATGTATATTTTCGGTATTGTACGTCACTGGCTTATAGTTATACAGCCCAGTCACGCCCCAGCCTCAGTCTAATCAACTTGACGGTAGTTTGAACTTTGGTACCGATTGACACAGAGTGCCGTAAGTGTAAATCGTGATGTCTGATGTCTAGTGATTACAGTGAATCACTGTGACTGTATCATGTATATTAAATTGTATGTGTCATGTGCAAGTGATGCGAGCTCTAAGTACGTAAGCACCCTGGCCTTGACATAGAATGACATCACATTTCCCCGCTGATACGCCCACATGATAAGCTTGGTTGTTATTAAACGACGTCTAGACAACAAAAGTTTCTTTAGACTAAGTCGACTGCTAAGTGCTCGCTTAAATACCCGTTCGCAATTTCTTCCGTATTTACTTCTTTTTCATGGCAAAATTATGCGCCGGGTGTAAATGGTATTTATAATACCGTTGTAAACTCTCTTCCGCGCCTTTCACTGGTGACCTAAAAATATTACCCCGCTGCCGCGATGAGGCGCCACCGCGGCCTGCCGCCAACGCCTGTGCTCGCACTGGAACGTGGACAGAGACCCTAGATCCAACCACTGTCTATTGCCAAGGTATAGTGGTCACTTCTTGGTCTGATGACACATGTTAGGAAGAAAGTAGTTAGCGAATTTGACTGTGTAGAAATGTCATTTTGTTATTAAATTCAAGCAACTTGAATTGAACCGCGCTGGTCGCTGGTCTACCAATTGAATATAATATAATATAATATAATATAATATAATATCATATCATATCATATCATATCATATCATATCATATCATATCATATCATATCATATCATATCATATCATATCATATCATATCATATAATATAATATAATATAATATAATATAATATATGCGGACGCACGAGCGAGCGTGCGTACATTGACACACGTACACGCGCGTACAGCCACGCACACGCCGTTGCACAAACGTCAATACACACGCATTGTCTCATAATTATGTTAGTCACCGGGTCAAGCGACCCTCTGACTAACGCCCCAGCCGCGTCACATCCCCTCGGCATGCCGATGTAGAACTCGTCACGCTTGGCTTAGCTGTGTCAACACGACCTAGCCACCACGCCGTTTGTTTTATTCAACGAACACGGAACAGGTATCGAATGCCTCATTTACAATCGTAGTTGTTCTTCGTTTTCTTGAATGTGATATACTATAGTAGATATTGCGTTTTTATTATGGAACAACATAATTCTGAGGTTAACATGCGGAAGATGAACGGTGCCTCGAGAGTCAAGGTTCAAGAGCTGAGAGTCCAAACAGTCCAGTCTTGGGCATAATGCCGGAGTCTCGTGACAGTGTGTCAGTCACAACCGACGGAGCGTGACCGCAGCAACACCAGCGCACTTCTACAGCCACACAGTAATACCTGCTTACAGCGAGAAACGCACGTGTGTTTGTGCCTGTGTGACAGTATGACACTGTGGGACGTCGTCCTCGTGTTGTTTCTGCTGCAGCCAGACATAATCTTCGCTGATATCTTCTTGCACAATCCGAGGTAAGTTTTATTTACCAGAGAAACTTCGAGACTTCGACGATGTGGACCATACGCATTACGTACGTATAAACATTGGAACCGGGAATCTCTAATTTGATTTAGGGGTTGGATTTCTTTGCAGCATCATGTTAGGCCCTAGGCCTACGTCAGTGTTATTTACCATTACCAAGTGAATTACATTATAAAAACGGGGCTACAAAAAGAAGTGACATTTATGTTCACTCATCCCCTTTATGACATATAGTACCACACATATAATGATTGCTAATGCATTCTTGTAGTTTTAAGTTATTATGTTCAGTGACCTAATCGATATAATGAATTTAGGCTAAAACGAGAAATAATTTTCAGAGGAAGCAACAATCGTCTGGACGGCAGAAAGCAGCCAGTTACAAATAACAACAGGTGAATACGTAGAAGCTGATTACACACACGCATGCGCACACACACACCACACACACACACACACACACACACACACACACACACACACACACACACACACACACACACACACCATATATGCACGCATACACGACATGCACACACACACACACACACACACACACACACACACACACACACACACACACACACACACACACACACACACACACACACACACACACACACACACACACACACACACACACACACACACACACACACACACACACACACACACACACACACACACACACACACACACACACACACACACACACACACACACACACACACACACACACACACACACACATCAACACACACACACACAGACACACACACAGACACACACACAGACACACAATGCACACAGTACTGCTGGAATGTGTGATAACTGGCTTATTACTCTAAGTAAGTTTTGTATCGAATCACATCTATATAAACACCACACATCTTAACAAATATAATACACCTTGAATAAATTGTTTACTGTGATTGTACAGTGTGTGTGTTAATGTTATAGGTTGTTTGACTCACAGAACAATAACAACGGAGGCTACAATGTGGGTAACCTCTATTACTACGCGGGATCAAAGTTATCACTTGAATGGTAAGACCTGTAAGAACCTGTGTAGGGTACATACGTTTTATTATACGTCTTTAAATTGGCCCTAGCTATACCTCGTAATTCACGTCACTACCTGTCCAGAACCATAAAGAGAATTAATTTTGTAATAATAATATAATAATAATAACTTTATTGTTCAGTCATAGAATGGATTTACATTTTGCACTTTGGAGGATGCATAAAAATTTAATATTTAAATCACATAGTAATGCATGCATGTACACCCCCTGTACACAGTAAAATCAAGTATATAAATATGTAAACGGTATCTAAAAAAAATCTATGTCACTTCAGTAGTCTGTTTCACCAATTGACAGCAGACTGACAAGAGCAGTGTCGTTTGCATATTTGAAGTAGTGATTGTTGGAGTATGCACTTCTGTAGGAATTAGTGTACATGGTATACAAAAATGGCGAGAGCACACCCTCCTGGGGATGTTTCATATTTTAGTATTTCAGCTAAGCACCTCTAATATATATTTGCATTACTTTTATGTCGATGACAATCACGATGGCACAATTATTGTGATATTGACATATTGATGTTATACATGTATGTCGTTGTGGCCGGTTGTAATAACAATAACATGTCTCACTGCCTGAGTTGACTTAGGATCAAATGGACAAATGAGTAAAGTTATATTAACCACATCTGGTTTCTTTCCCCGTAAGATGGATGTGCATTTATGGGCTATATAGTTACCCTGTCCATATTTTATAGTTATCACTCATGACATACCACATCTCTGGCATGTATGTGACTGTGTCGCCACCTAGTGGTCAATGTTAGATACATCTGGAGGCCATCTGCCTCCCTCACCTATGTGGTTGAAAGTAAGGAGACACCACACATGCCATGCCTTTAGCGTTGTGTGAGACAGGTCAGATATGTATGCATCCCTTTCAACTGAGGAAAATAGTTCCACTGAAAGAGAACTGAAGCTGTGAAATGTGGATGAGACATTTATATTCTCAGTTTGTGTTAAATCTGGTTTCTACACACACAAAAAACATACTCCTATAATCAGTGTTACTAAATCAATGTGTGGTGTTTGTGTTGCCAGGACAATCCAACATTCGTGTGGAGACGCCAATAGTCACTGTCAACTCATCGTGCAGTATATGTGTAACAGTCATGTTCGTGACGGAGCTGTTGTCAAGTAAGTCTTTCACTTATGCCACATATGTATACTTCTTTATAAACCTGTATCATAATAAGTATTGGATATGTCGCGCCACTGAGCTTGATCTTCAAAGATATTGGTGCATAAGAATTCATTAATATTATTATATCATTTATTTAATAATTTGTACATCTACGTAAGTGTAAACTATATCACACTGTTGATGCAATTTAGAAAGTGGAGACGTGTAATTTAATTGAAATATCTGATATGATGTTTATTTAAAATTTCTGAAATGGCATGTACTAAGCCAGATTCACTGCATTATTTCACATTTTGTATGGGCATATGCTACCTGTGGTGACCTTCATCTTCTTAAGGGCTGGCTGTGCTATGTCAATTGACAGCTAAATGGTCAATGCTTTACGTGGTGTATCTGTATTTGCAGCACAATACCTGTGGCTCCCTCTGACTGTCGCCAGTCAGACTGCGCCACAGACTTCCAGTACGGCATGCACGAGGAGTTCTCCTACTTCCGTACTTGTGCATTGAGGCAAAGGAACCAAAACCTCTTCACGGCTGATCAGGTCAAACGTCTCATATATGCCTTCTTGCTTGTGTCTATACATATGCTACTTCTCAGTGTTGCAAATTTATGATTATTATTTTATGATTTGTTGACCTATAATACAAAATATATGGTACCTTTTAATAGTATGTTTGGATTGTCTTGTTTTACAAAAATATATATATAGGGCAATTCATACGCAGCAGAACCAGAGTAGAAAAAAGATGATGTTTGAATACACAAAATGTATGATATGTTTAATAACACTTTGTATTTTGTATTTTACAGAAACCAAAAGATAGGGCAATTCATACGCGACAGAACCCAAATGGAAAAAGAAGGGGGTATGAATGTCCGGAAGAGAGGGATTATTACCCGTACTGGCATCCAACGCCATGGAGGGTAGGAGCCTCTATATACACCTGTATATAGGTCATGCAATGTTTACCACACCGTGAATATTTTGTTATGTATGAAATTATACTAGTAGTGCTCAGTAAATATTTATAATACAATATATACATATTTAAATGTTCTACAATCCATGTCTGTCCATGGCAGTTTTTGATGATGTATTAATTTGATAAAAAATGTAATGTCAACATTATAGTTTGTAATCACAGAGTGTGTATTAAGCTTTTCTTCCAACTGATGCTGTTGTTACTAAGCATTTTATAAAATGCCATGTAAAATACTTGTCTTATGGGCTAAATATAATCACATCTAAAATATGAACTGAAACAGTAAGACAACATGTGATCATTTAAGAACTCACACATTACATAAGATTAAGTTATCACCAGGGACTGCTTGACTGCAGGATGTAGCTGTGATGACGAACGATGCCAAGAGGTGTGCTTACTATGAGGCTGAGAGTGAGAATGTGAAGGGGCGATGGGCATGTGTCGTGCCCCCGGAGGTCATACAGCAGGGGGCAGCCAAGGGGTTGACCATTCCAAACAACCAGGCTGACTGCCAGGTGAGTCTGGTAGGAGCTGACTGTGGTGACTTGTTCCGTCGACACTGATATCACGCTACAGTAGTAGACACCTGTAGTAGGCACTGTTGAATCGTTGAGTCATCGGTCAGTCTGGCACCGTAAGAGAATGCTCACTCTATCGACTCATTCACTCAACTCTGAGTGTGCTACTGTAAAAGGAACCTGACTCTGTTCATTCAATCCTGAATCTGCGTTGGTAGTAGAAGTCTGGCTCAAATGACTCATTCTATCAACTCTGAATTTGCAACATGTGGGGGGGGGGTGATGTGTTAGTCTGCTTTTGTCTACCTTTTGGTGTTTTACATGTTTTGTAGACTTTGACAGGTGGTATTAATTATCATAATCATCAACGCATTTGTTGAGTGATTAATTTATTTCTCTGATTACTGCATACTAGCAGATATATTATAATTACACGTTGTATAAGTGACCATTTGTGTTGGGGGATTATGGCTAATGGATGTATGCCCCTTGTGGGATTTGTCAGTTTCTGAAACAGTGTCTATTGTGACAGTAGAGAGTAGAGACCCACTCTAGAATGACAGTCTCAGATGCACTGGATGCACCTGAAGTCCAGGTATATGTTATAACTTTTCTGATAACCTTCTTTGTCTGGATGATTCTGCATAAATAATACTATTTTAGATATAGGTAGTATATAGATAAAAAGTATCCATTTTTCATATCCCAAAACAAGATCTTTCTTTATACCTGTAGAGGCTTTCGTCTGATGTTATACGCCAACTTCATCAGTACTAATGGCGAATTACGTAATTTGTCATTAGTACTGAAGAAGTCGGCATATGTAATGTCAGACGAAAACCTCTACAAGTAAAAAGAAAGATCTTGTTTTTGGATATGATAAATTAAACCTTGATTGAAAAAAGAACTATCCTGAGAAATGCTCAGTATAGGTGGTAGGTGTTTTGAGCAACTAACTTAGGTTTATTTTTACACCAGGAGTTCCGTTGGCCCCCCGCAGACCCTGATGGGGTGAAGGCGGAATGGAAGCAGTTTGCCCCACATGGAATAGCAACTCCTGTCTGTCAGGAGACCCAGTTCACGCGGGACAACCACCTGGGAAATGGGCTTGGTGGCCACCCAAACATGTTCAACTGGACCTTGCCAGAACTACATGAAGACAGATGTGTGCTTAGGATCAGGTTGGTAGGCTACATTAGTGATGGTATTTAGATAAGGTATAAAGGTCCCTTAACAAACATTTCTGTGTATTTTTTACAGAATGTTCTATATGATTGTTGCACATAATTTCCTACAGAATTTCTATAGGAAATATGCTACTGTTTTTAAATAATATTCTAAAATATTTTTTTGCAGTTTCTGTAGAAGTTTATTTAGGAAATATGCTATAATTTTTACTATAGTTTTTACCACAACAAAACAATTACCACTCAAAAATATCAGCATTTGTTGATATCTGCTAATGAAGCAGCAAGGTGAAATGTGCAGTACAAATTTATAAAAATGTGGTTACACTGTTTTATTCTCATGTATTATTTGATCTTTAATTGCACTGTTTTATTCTCATGTATTTGATCTTTAATTGCACTGTTTTATTCTCATGTATTTGATCTTTAATTGCACTGTTTTATTCTCATGTATTTGATCTTTAATTGCACTGTTTTATTCTCATGTATTTGATCTTTAATTGCACTGTTTTATTCTCATGTATTTGATCTTTAATTGCACTGTTTTATTCTTGTGTTATTAGATCTTTAACTGCACCCTTTATGTGTAGGTACAATATTTCCACAAACGACTATGCCGATGCTGATGCATCAAATAATCCTCTTCGGAGAGGTAGAAACACTGACGTGAACCTGCACAGGAAGTATGGCTTCACCAATGAGGCTGCAGCATCAGAAAGAGGCTGGGTCTTCAAGAACAACCCACAAGTGCAGCTGTTCAGCGATCTACCAGACTTCAAGTTGTCTCTGGCCATTAACACAGCCCAGTTTGGCCGGGTATTTCAAGACAGGTGAGACATAGGTAATTATTCTTTGTGTCAGCCATTTGTACAGTTATCAGTGTGTTGGTCAACTTACAGTGAAAACTTAGCAACAATTAATTAAAGGCTTCTAAACAAACAATCTTAGTAGTGTTCAGTATATTTTTATTAATGTATTGAAACATTCAGCTTGGTCTAGCTACTGGCACCTTTCTACTAACTCACAAACACATACATTCCATACAGTTATATTTTTACAATATGTTAATCTTCAAAGTTTCAGACATATTTAATGTCTATTACAGTATGCAACATCTTTTATAAAGTAATTAATCTCATCATAAAAATGAATATTATTGTTGGTGTTTATAGGTCTCACATTTTTGCTATAAGAAAGCGACCAGAAGAATTGAAGAATGCCCGTATTCACAATTTGAACGTGCGCGGTAAACGTGGAAATATAGTGCAGGTTTACCCAAGTGTGGAGTATGATTTCACCCCCAATGTCTTGGAGGTGATGAAGGAAGACTACATACACTTCCAGTGAGTGCTTCAGTCAGTTGACATTTACTCTTTATATGTTGTAAACAATGACAGATACATGTATATCATATGAGAGTGACATTATATTAGTATAGGTCATCTAGAACTAGACTAATTTTAATATAGCACTGGTTGTAGTAATGAAAACAGTTAGCCTGTGTAGGAGCTTTATGGAAATCCATCAAGTATTTTTATTATTCCAGCAGTCAGTTTGTGCATATATTGACAATGTAATTATAATATACATGTAGTATGGGTACATGCTACAGTTTCTGTTGCTTAACTTACTGCATAGTTTTACCAAACATATGGTATGGAGTGTTATCTTAATGCCAGACTTAGAACCTCAATAGGTTTTATTAGACCAAAGTGCATTTAATAAAGTTTTACATGTGTTGTGCTTAACTGCAGATGGACAGGCTCCAACAAGAACCCACTGAGATATGACGGTGAGGGGATGTTAGGATCAGACCGCTCCAACGTACTGCTGCTAACCTCACACGTTTACCCCGGACACAGCACTACTGATATGACACAGTTTGGTCACCTTGGTCGCAACTATCCAGCACATCTGAACAAGTCGTCATTTCTTGGTCTGTCATATGCTGACCGTAGAACTCTTGCATTCCTACTTCCCAGTAAGTGTTTGTGCAACTCATTTAGTGGCGACACGAGGGGAATTAACCGGGAAACTTGGAATTTCTGTTTTAAATATATAACACATTTTAGATTGCAAACATTGTTAAAAGCGTAATAAAGTAACTACCGGTAAGCACATTTGGCAGGCAGTATACCTTCTACATATCTATCATAGTCATAAGAACATAATATTAAATAAATTAAAACCCAGGAATAGACACCCCCATTTTAAGACTTTCTACTTGTCATGTTTGTACGTTTAGATTTTTGGACAAACCACCTACAAAAACAGTTTTCTTTGTTATCACTTGGGGCTATAATTCACAAATATCTATGGTTGTTGTAGTGTATTGGTTCCCCCTACTGGACTATGCATGAGTTAGACCCTACACTTGGACACGTGATACGCTAGGTATCTGGAATGCGCATGCGCACCATGTATGATGCAGCGAGTGACTGGGAATAAAATATGCAGCGCACTTAAACTTGTGTTTGATTAGATTCGTTTCACATAAAAAAACGAGCCATTACAGAATGTGACAGTGTGCAGATGTGACAGTGTGACAGTGTGCAATGTGTGCAGAATATAAACTATGATTTAAAACAGATTCACCTTTTCACCAGACCAGTTCGGCAGTCAAACGGCACTACTCGATGATTCTGGGACATACTTTGACCTTGGACCTCTGAAGGTGACAGAGGTCGGCAGCTTTGACTACATGTGCACAAGAAACAACCAGTTCTCCACACGCAGTCAGAAAGGACGCATCGTTTCCCGTGACATAAGTTTTATAGAGAAAAGTATCGGCTGGAATGGTGGCAACATCTCTCTGCCTCTTTGGTATGTCTCTACAGAATCAGCTACTAATACATTATTATGTATGAATATTGTAATTATTGTTTCATTATGATTCATTTGAGAAGAGTGTAGAGGAAATAATTCCCACGACACTGTCAATCAAGGAATGTTCCATTTGATAAACTGATGTTTGAATATGATAGAAGGCTGAACCATTTATCATTTGTCATTGCCCTTATTTAATTGATGGTGCAGTTGTCATGGTGATCTGCCATCTTGATATTAAACAATGTAATGCTGTGTGTTGTGTACCATGGAACCCAGCAGTAATCTGATTGGAAATGCCACTCTAAAACCTAACAGTGGTATACCCGGTACATGTTTATTTCACCAGCCAAAGATCAATGGACAGATGAACAAATAGTCAATGGTTTCCTGCATTTGACTGCAATTGTCGTGAGTAGATGCTGACCAGGCCAGGAAATAAAGGTGACAGTTATGTTGACAGAACCAGGAAGTAAACATGACAGCTGTGTTGACAGGACCTGGAAGTATTTATGGTGACAGTTGTGTTGACAGAACCAGGAAATAAAGACGACCGTTATTTTGACAGGACCAGGAAGTATTTAAGATGACAGTTGTGTTGACAGAACTAGTGGACAGTTGTGTTGACAGGATCTGGAAGTAAAGATGACAGTTGTGTTGACAGGACCAGGAAGTAAAGGTGACAGTTGTGTTGACAGGACCAGGAAGTAAAGGTGACAGTTGTGTTGACAGGACCAGGAAGTAAAGATAACAGTTGTGTTGACAGGACCAGGAAGTAAAGGTGACAGTTGTGTTGACAGGATCTGGAAGTAAATGTGACAATTGTGTTGACAGGACCTGTAGTGTGGAGGTAAGACAGGGAGATTTTGACAGACTACATCTGCTCCGCCTGGAGCAGTGGACTCCGGACCAGGCCCAACTCAGGATGATGGCCCTAAACAGGAAGTTCGCTGTGAGCCTTTTTCTTGCACATGCTCATGTTTGTCATCGATATATTTTGAGGTCTTTAATTAACTCACATAAATAACAGTCTAGTGTATCTTAGTCAGTTATATCTGTGTGTGAAATGAAATTAACCTGAAAAAAGATCATTTTACTGTGATGATAAAAATTTGAACCTGTTACATTTTCAGCAGTATCATCATCTAAATTTCTGATGTCACGTTAATTTAACATTGCAAATGTTTTGTTCTATCTTGTTTACTGGTGATCGTAAATGTTTTGTTTTAGATTGATGGTGATTATGCAAGCGACTTCTTTGTGGTTCAGCCCGAGACACAACTAACAGTGAGTGGACGCGTGGTTCGTGTGAAGATCAAAGTGTCCGGGTCCTCTGTGCAGATGTACAGCAGCAACACCCAGTCCTTCTCCACGTGGACAGCCCTGGACTCTCGTGTCACTGAAGGATACGCTAGCTTTGTCATCGACAGTGGGGGCATATTCATTGCACTGTCACATCCCAACACAACAGGGCGAACTGTGGGGATTGTACTCGGGGTTCTAGCCCTACTTGCCGTCCTAGGCGTGGCAGTGTGGATGTATAGACGGCATCACCCAGATATTCTAAGCATCGTCACACGCTCTCTACACCGTAGAGTGTAGACAAATGACACTCAAGGACTGTGTTCATGTCACCTGATAGTACCAACCAGCCAGTGCTAGTTTTATGTCGCTAGATGGTACCAACCAGTAATACCAACCTGGCAGTACCGTCTTTGTGTTAGCAGATATTACCAAGCAGGCTTC
This sequence comes from Ridgeia piscesae, assembly GCA_025642075.2. Lineage (NCBI taxonomy): Eukaryota > Metazoa > Annelida > Polychaeta > Sabellida > Siboglinidae > Ridgeia > Ridgeia piscesae. Next base: position 269,950 of record JAODUO010000339.1, read on the forward strand.
TTTACATATGGTTGTACTGATTAGTTTATTTATTCAATATTTCACCAGAAAATAAAGGTACCCACAACAAAGATGTTGCTAAGATGTATTTGTGTATGTCATCAACACTGGATGTAACCATTAGGAATTATCTCACAACATTGGACGTCTTTGTTTTCTAAATTTTCTTTTAGAAGTTCAGTTTATGTATAAATAAAATTGCACATTTGACATATATGTAGCCATAATATAATCTTATTAATTGTTTTTTAAATAAAATGTTCTTGTGAAAAATAGCTATATTAGGCATAAACCGGTTAGGAATATATATATATATACACACACACACACACACACACACACACACACACACACACACACACACACACACACACACACACACACACTGTATCTGTAGCTCTAATGGGCCAGTCAGGGGTTCACGGCAGCTTAGAAAGATGTCAATGAATGTTCTGCTATTGTAGAAATAAGATAATGATTGTCACGGCTCTTGAGGGACTAACCTCACCAACTGAATTAATTCTCCCATATCAAATTATAATTATTCACACATATACATAATATTTATAATATTACAATGGCTTTCTTCAAATCAATACCTATATTGAATACATATGATCTACAGCGACATGTTTTAGCAAAAGTAACAATGGTATGTATGAATTGGTAACATGGTATGTATGAATTGGAATTCTTTGATGTTAGGAAGTGTGTCATGATCTTGCTGGTATCTTGTGAGCTACCAAAGGTGCATCAGCCCAAAGTGACAGTACTTTTGCATCATTTGGGACGCTGCTACCATGTGAAACTTTGACAAACTGTACAGTGGCGTGCTGCTAGGTGGCGCTGTAGCACCCCAACCGCTGTGCTCCACCATTTGCAGTAACCGCCCCTTCGACAGTGTAGCAGTATAGTGAGGCTCAATTAGATGTATAAAATTAAAAACGTCTTTGTCTACATTCTTGCCAGCCTATAAACAAAGCCAGAATGCACCCATGGTGCCACAGAACTCATAGCTGAGCTAGGGCAATGAGGGGTCGTACCAAGTAATGGTCAAATGTTCCATGACACAGGTCTTCCAACATTCCTTTTCTACTAACACAATAGTACCTTGCAACAATTTAACTGCCCAATTATTCCTCCCTAGATGGTTAAATTCAAGCAGTACCTTGCCGACACTGCCACAAACAAATTCTTGGAGTCGCCACTTTTTCTAACATGCATTGGCACATGATTTTATAAATATATATCCACAACCACCTGTGTATACTTGGCTTACACTGCACCACCTGCGACATCTTCACCCAGATAGCATGCAAACGTTACATTAACGTTTGCATTTGGTTAGAACCGTTTGATTTTGGTTACCGTTAAATTTCTAACGTTCCCGAAACGTTAGTTTTCGGTTGTTTTTGTTTGGTTAGAAAGTAAACGTAGATCTACGTTAAATAAACGAGCAAAATAACGCCAAAAAACGTTCACATGTAAACGTTAAACCAACGTTTCTGCTTACGTTAAATGAACGTTGGATTAACGTTTCCATGCTATCTGGGCAATGATGACAGTAGTGGATTATCAAAATAAGATGAAGAGGATTTATTATTTTTAACATCCTCTTCATTTTAACTAAAGAAATTAAAATTCATAATGACAGTGACAAATACCGCTTCTATTTAACCAAGTAACTTCAACATTTTTAAGATCATATTTATTGTTGGTATTTGCAGGGGATGTGCATCGGAATAGAAATATAAGTGATAGAAGAAAATACTTTGCAGTTGAATAAAATTTATTTTAAGATATGAAAGGAATAATTAACTAAATATGGATGGAGTAGGGCCAGGCAGTGGAAATGCTGGTTTTGTTTACTGGGAACTGAAATGAGCAGCAACCTTGACCTTGAAGTAGCCAAGCTGACAATTGCTCTCTCTGGAAGCCCTTTTCAATACAATAATTGTTATTGTTACATAATGTCATATACATATAAATATTATTCAGTGCAGTTGAGTAATGATGTATTGCTAATATATTGTAAATATGCATTACACCATGTATATATATAACAATTAACTGGAATGAAGCAACAATGTTCCTTATTCATGTACTTAAGTTGTGAGAAAAATCATAATTTTCTAATTAGTAAATTAAAAATAGTGCATTGCGAGTGTACCATAAAACAAAAATACATGATCGATGCACGTGCATTAATACTAAAATGTTTTTAAAATACACGTGCAATACAATTTTAACAAAGCACCACGGCATAACAATAAATTCAAAACAGAAACAAGGCATAATCTATGTTACTGGTTATACAGAAGCAAACATTTGACTTTTTTAATTGCAAAGGGGCACACTATATTTTAGAGTTATAATCAAAATAAGAGTTTTCTAAATGTTTGGTCCGGCATAGGCCAAAATAATAGCCTGCAATTGGTTCTGCTAAACGGTATTTGATATGCTAGTTTCTAACCTTGTTATTAGATTGTCGTTATGTTGGGAAAATATAATTCATATTATTATTGTTTAAAAGCGTTTAATTTGTAGGGGTAACAATCTGTAGGCGTAATTACTAGTCGGTGGTCACGTGTTGCACTGCAGATTATCACCGCGATCCGTCCATCGAGAAAGAAAAATGGCGGATAAGTTACCGTGGGGTCTGAAAACCGACGGTCTAACGCCTGGATCTGCAAAAGTGTGTAGACTGTTTGACCGTAGTTTGAATAATATGTAGAATAAGCGCACCATTGTATTTGTTAAATACCTTTCGCAGCATTTCAAAATGCGTAGATGATAGTGAACAGGCACTGAGTAAGCGCACGTCATGGACTCGTGCGGTTTGAGTCTGACTCCAGTTACCACGACTGAACGAATAGCACATTTGACTTGTGTAGCTGTTTGAATAACATCTTCATTAATGACAAAATCCTATATAGGTACCTCTGGACAAAATGCCAGGCACGGGCCAACCTCGATTTCGCCGTTATAATCTTTTTTTGACAGCTCAATCATTAGATAATACCTGTGTATATCGTCCCCTACTTGTATGTTTAATACTGATTTATTTGTTTTACGTTTAAATTTATAAAACATTGGTAATTGTTTTATTTAAACTTCGCAGTGCGCGCGCAAGACATTGCATTTGCGGTTGTGATGCCGCTAACTACTCATGCTTTGTGACATTGGCTTGTTTACGTTGACTCGACAGCATTAAATTGATCTAAAACACAATTTATAAAATAACATCAGACTTCTTAGTATTGGAAATCACACTTAGTGATGTAAAATAACATTCCGAACATACACATATCGATGGTAAAACCGTTTTGAAAAAGTCTTACCCTTCACCAGGCTTCATCAACATGCATAGCTTTATGCAGGACCACATTATTGCCAGTCACACATGGTTTGGTGGACACATGGATGTTAACTGTTCAGCCAGTTCTGTTCTGCTGACTCTGCATAAAGCTATGTCAACATGCCATAAATGCAAGCTTATTCTGTGAAAATATTGCTTTGTTGGCGCACTGTAGCAACCAAACTTTCTAGTTTATGGTGCTGCAACTGTGTGCTACTGCAGTCCGCAGTGAACAATGTAGCAGCGTGTATTGCTGCAAATCAGATTGCTCTTTATGCCTCAAAAGTGTGCTGACCTTGAATGATGGAACAAACACACTGAGATATAAAATTTAGGTAAAAATAGTTACAACGGCAAAACAATGTAAGACATCCAATAAAAAGGAATACTTATCCCATAACATTGATCACAGGGCAGAACAGTGACATACATGATTGGGAGGCAGGTGTGTGACCTAATGTTTTATGCCATTTTGACACGTACCCAAAACATGAAATTTGTGCAAGCAAACTGTAAGAAAGGTTATATTGAATTAAATAGTACTCCTCATAAAAAAAAAACACCAAACATGCATAGTGTATATTTGTGCTATGTAAACAGCTCTGTGGCCAGAACATTTCATATGAGTCAGTATAAGATCAGACAGTGTATTAAAATGAGCAAAGAGCATTAGAACTTAGAACACACGATTTCAGTGACAATGTTATGTGGTAGTGGTACAAATGTTATATTACTGCTAATAATATAGGCATTGGATTTGTGATGCTGATAATGTTATAAGTTCAGTGTTACTGTAAATATGGTGCAGATATTTTATTCCTCGTAATGTGCATTATGTGCTACAAATTTACTGCAAATGGTGCCTCTTATTTTGCATTAATAGCAGACTGGGACCACAAGTAAAATCTTCATTTAATTTTGTTTCTGTTCTATAATTGCAGTTCTTAATAAAATAAAAAAATATGCAACATAAGAGCGTAGGAAAAGTCTGCATGACATTGGTCCTGTCAAAATGTTGTTCTTGTAATGCAACGGGCAGCATATTTTGTTAATTTGTTTACAATATATGGGCCAGTAACTTTTTAGATGGGCCAGTGGATACAAAATCTTAATGTCAACTGTCAAGGCCTGTGTGAATTTGTTGAGCCAATTATCTTTAGGTTGTAGTAACTTGTAATAATGTTAACATGTGCACTGTACATTCATAATGTGGACATTTGCAGAATATATCGGAGAACAAACTAAAGGCATTTAATATTGGAGCAATGAATTTAAAGAAAACTGTGAGCAAAAAAGGCAAAGATGGAGACAAAAAGAAGGTATGGATACAATCACTACTACTCTTGCATGTTGTGTAAGTATACAAAATGGTAGGTTTGTCAGATGTATATATAGACATTGGGCAATTCCATGTAATTTTGGACATGATAGTTTAGAGTAAATCTCCCCATATTAGCAATTTATTACCTGCACTATTGTACACATGTTGGAGATACTAAACATGACAGTTTCAGATAAATGCTACTTTGTAATTATTACTAGGGTTATTTAGAATATTCAGGGTTTATTTTTATATAACTGAAACATACCACAAACATTTGTCCTATTTCCATTCCAGTATTCAAATTAACCAAGGTAAGTAATGTGGTGTATGTAGAAAGATTAGCAAGATGCTCTACTGTAATCGTTATGATAGATGTTGTATGTGTTTGTAGAAGGCAGAGGAGGATGCTGTGTTGTAATTAGATATGTTGTTGTTGACTATAGAAGGAAGAGGAGGAAGCTGCCCTGGTCTACCAGGAGTTTGTGGAATCATTTGAAGACACTGGCAAGTCTATCAACCGTGCCTGGGTCAAGGGTGAAGTTGTTGTCAATGAGGGGGGTATTCACAAGTCAGAGAAATCGACTAAGGGTAGTCGGCTTTATAAACCCACATCAAAGCTGGCCGAACTGGCAGCAACATTTCAGGACAAACAGGAGAGAAATAACAGTGATTCTAAGCCAGACAAACAAGCTCCCATTGCATCCATAAAGAAGCCAAAGGGTCAAGAGAAACGCAAGAGCAACCTGGAAATATTCAAAGAAGAACTTCGACGGTGAGTCAGTGTTATGCTGCAGACTATAGGTACTTCAGGGAGTAATTGCATTAATATGCTACTAATATCACTGAACCTTAGACAAAGGGCAAAACCAAAGAGGTCTTTTACAGATAATGTTTTCTATACATGTAGATATATCGGTGAATGGAATAGACTATCGTTTCATGGAGTTGCCACCCAAAAACAAGACGCTGGCAAATATACATTTGAAAACATTTACAAGAGGTTTCCTAGTAAACCTGACAAGTAGCTATTTTAAAGAAAAAATGGGATTTTTTAAACGGGTAACTACAATCTAATTTGAATGTTGCTCCACTTTAGCAATGGTTTTTGCAGTTTCAGGGCAACTGTATATCACTTTGTGTAAGCAGTGGCACCATGTGAGTTGTAGACCAGGTGTAACTCCTTACCCTGTTTTGACATGCAGGATTCAGGAGGAACGTCAGGAGCGACGCAAGCTCAAGGGTGTGATGGGCTTAGCAGACGAAGCATCTCCTTTTGATCCTGTGGAGGAGAGTCGACCAAACCTCAGTCTCATGCAGGGTGTCGGTGAGTGACAATGTGACAACATTTCATACTGGGTGTAGGACAGTATGTATGTGCAGGTGACAGTATGACAACCTTGTCAGTGTTAGCTGCCAGACTAGTAGAAAGTTACTAGGAATAAGTACAGACGTCTGATAATGTGACAACCCTTGTGTGTGTGTGCGTGCGTGCGTGCATGCATGCGTGGGGGTGTGTATGGGGTGTGTGTGAGATAATAGCAAACTTAGACCTGTGCATGGTGTGGTTGAGTGAATGTATATATATGTCAGTGTGACTGCACTTGTCTGTCACAGTAATGTGACAGGAGTGACCCCTGGTGATGATATGTTGTGGTCTGTTTTCAAGGTGACGAGGTGGTAAACAAGGCCTTCAGCTATGAGATGGAAGTACAGACAACCAACCTCTATCTGGGCAACATCAATCCAAAGGTAGAAACTATTTCAGTAACTGTATTCACTGTATTCATCTTCACTTTATGGAATGGTTCTAGCCTATACCTTATTGATAAAAAATAACTTAATGTTATATACAATTATATTGGGTGTTGTTTTGCTTTTATATGCCAATCATGTTATAAATGTTTTGTTAATAAAAATTGGATGTTTTATTTTCTTGTAAATAATGTTTAGCATTTGTTAGAATCTGATTTGGCTAAAGAAATGTGTGACCTTTAGTAGCCAAATTAGCAGACTTTAGGCCCAGCGCTAGCCTGGTATTGTTATGTGTTCATAGGCATTAGGAATTAACCACGGTTGGCAGTAAAAATAATAATAAGAACACTTATATAGCGCCATAAATCTGGAAATGTCCATTCGGAGGCGCAGTGGTCAAGACAAGTATGTAAATGCAAGAAGCGTATGCGTTTCTGTTTATATTAAGTACCTTTTAATCAACAATCTAGCAACGCATTCTATATGAACATTGACAGTAATACAAATATAAAAACCTGATTGATTGTGGAATATAAATCTGATATGTGAGTTGTTGAGTTGTTTACAGCGATGATAGTCTGTGCTGTTGTTTGGTAGATGTCAGAGCAACAGTTGTGTGAGATATTTGGCAAGTACGGTCCACTAGCTAGTGTCAAGATCATGTGGCCGCGGACAGACGACGCACGGCAGCGGGGCCGCAACTGTGGCTTTGTGGCATTCATGAACCGCAAGGATGGGGAGAGAGCTCTTGCTATGTTGCAAGGTATGATTGCTTCCCCGTTTTGCATTATGTGCATTATACAGTATATTTTAACGATAATTTGGTATCCTATTTCAATTCAAAATAGTTAAAAAGTTAACACATATTTATACTACCTGAATTTAGCTTTAAAAAAATGGTATATGTGTATTAAGTATCTTACGTACAAAGGTAATCAGGTAGTATTAAGAATTATACTGATTTGCAGCAGGCCATGCTGGATGTCTACATGCGTATAGGCAACATCACCCGGGACAATGTTTATTGATTATTTATCAGGTTAAATTCACTGGAGACAAAGTATAGGTTTTGTTATTTCAAGTTGAGTTCAGATGACCTCACTGCTGACAGACTACTGTTTAATTATGGCCAAGTGACCTCAGTGCTGACCTCAGTGCTGCAGTTTTGTTATGTCAAATTGACCTCACTGCTGACAGACTGCAGATTTATTATGTCAAAATTACCTCACTGCTGACGGACTAGTTTTTCTATGTCAAGATAACCTCACTGCTGTCAGACTACTGGTTAATTATGCCCAAGTGACCTCAGTGCTGCAGTTTTATTGTGTCAAATTGACCTCGTTGCTGACAGACTGCAGATTTATTATGTCAGAGTGACTTCACTGCTGAGAGTCTGCAGTTTACTTATATAACAATGATTTGTGTCTTTTCTTCAGGCAAAGACGTCATGGAATTCGAGATGAAACTTGGCTGGGGCAAAGCAGTACCGATTCCACCCCGGCCTGTCTATATACCCCCGTCAATGGCTGAACTGACATTACCCCCTCCACCATCAGGGCTTCCTTTCAATGCTCAGCCAAAGAACCGCAACCGTACTGGCAGCAAGGCCTTTATCGCCATTCCACCACCCGGTATCACAACTAAGGAGGGCGCAGAACGACACAAAGAGGTAATAGCTGGTACCATCGTATGTAATGGTTTACATGTAATGTTCGTAACAATTGTATTAACTTCAATGAATGTTTCGCAGTAAAATGTAACGTAAACTGACCAATGCTTCTCACTCTGAAGAGTTATCAGTAAGACGTAATAACTAGAGTTGTGTTTTTATATTTTATTTTATTGCTTTTTTAAAGAAATAGTAAACTAGTTAAGAGTTGATGTAGATGTTTGTAGAGATAATCTTGCTGTCTAGTGTTGATCGTAGCTAAGTAAAATGGCTAGTCTGTTGCTTATTTGTGTCTCTGCTGCTGCACTTCAATAACTGGCGTGTCATTTGTCATTGTTTTCCGACGGACGTCTTCCAGACTATAGCCAATGCCGTTGTCAAAGTGGTAATTCCCACCGAAAGGTATTGCCTTTTTTATTTCTATTTATTTATCGCCTAGTGCGCTGTAGTGTTCATACAGACGGGGTAGTGTTCAGGGCTGTTCCAGTTGACCGGGGGTTGCCATCAGGGTAGTTAACTCTTGACCCCCACACATGCTAATCCATTCACTAAATCTTGTTAGAGAAACGTGGAACAGCCCTCCCTCCTGGCACCACTAGTGTCAAATGTTTCTAATATCAGATGTTTCTCAATGTAAATTTTCAACATGTTTTTGAAATAGCACATTTATAATTATGTATTCTTGACACATTTTTTTTATATTGTAATGGGCTTACTTTTGTAAGTCAACCTTTTCGGGGTCATGCTTTGAAACCACTGTAAAAAGAAATGGTGCTTATTTTTTTACTCAAACTGACATTATTCTTGTTATCCATCTTGATTGATCGGACTTCGAAATGAGTGTCAGAAATTTTACTTATTTCATATTCATTATAATATGAAACATTTTATGTTTTGGTTGTACACTATGCAGAAACTGTCACACAAAGTAATATAAAGCTTATGGGTTATAGAACTTGTTTAACTATTAATCAAAGCATCATTTTTTTAAAGTGGTCTACTGAAAACCATGTTTCCAATGGTTTAATGTTACTGAACATGACACTTCAAAATGAACACAGACTACATACTACAACTACTTGGCTGGTTTTATAGGAATTACTGGATTACTCAATAGTGGTGCCATTCAAATGTCAGTTCCATAAGTCTTGTTATGCTGAAGCAGAAACGATTACATTGCTTTGCTGTCCGGTATAAATAAACTGTTGCATTTTCTGCCTAGAAATGCAAGCAAATGTGACATTTGTAACTTTGCCACTTGTCACATAGTCTATATTTGTTTGGTGGCAGTGAAGTGGATTGAGTCAGTGTTGGACAGTCGGCTCTTTAGAACAATATTTGTGGGGGTCAGACTTTGAAACCCTGATGTGCATATCCCAATTAAACAGTCCATTGTTTACACAAAAGATGTAACTATATATCTAAGTTTGGTATCATGATTATTAGTATAAATTGATATAAATTTTAGATGTTGGGTGAAGTTAGTTCTGTGTACAAATAAAAAAGGCAATTTGGTGTGGAGATGTGTCGCCTGCTGATTGGCCAACGATCGCCGTGGAGACAAGGGGACAACTGCATGGGCCACAGACTGCATCACAAGTCACGCATTGAGAGAGTCTATAGTTGATGTGATTTGTTTTAATTTACACTGACGAAGGTCAACTCAGTAATAATCTGTATGCGACAACACAAGGTGTAGCACAGTTATGAGTAATGGTTGCCATAAATGTTAGATATTTTGGCAAGTGTGTCCAGGAAACGTCTCTCATAAATATATTGAAAGAACTTATTACCAAACATGTGTCTCTCATAAATATATTGAAAGAACTTATTACCAACAATGAATGTATTCTTTTTTTAAATCTTTGAAAAAGTGTCAATACACCATCTTCCCCTCTATTGTGCCCCCCCCCACACCCACCTCGAGAGGCTCCATTACAGTTAGCAGCAAATAAACCCTTGCTAAGTTCTCATGAGAAGCCACTGATGATGTGACAGTAATTTTTAAGTTTATGATGTTAGCTTTCCTGGTATATACTTACACTGATGATGTGACAGCAATGACAAAGTTGGTGACACTCACTGGTGGTAGATGACACAGTGGTGGAGTCGGAAAATGTCAGTGTTACATTGTGTGAATTTTAGACAAATTTTGGTTTATCTAGCACCAGAATTTAATCAGATCTGTCATCACTAACATTCAGTACTATTTGCTTTTGATTGATTACGATATTTCCATATCGAGGGGTCTTTTGAGAGCAGTTAAATATTGTTATATACTGGCATGTAGTCACATAGATTTTTAAAAATAATTAATTTTTATCACATAACTGTCTGAGTATCTGTTTCGTCTTGACTTAGAAAATGGACTTTCATGATTCTGCATGTTGAAAGGATGTCATTGTTAGTGGTTGTATTTACAAAGTGCAGTGACTTACCTCACTCTCACTCATCTCAGTGGCTAATTGTGGTTTGTGTACATTTATCTGACATCTGATTTCCAGGTAATATTAATTGCATGTCTCGTACTTGGGCACATATATTAACTCACGAGAGAACACAACTTCAGTATAACCTGCATATTTTATAAAGATATTTGTATAGCACTGTCAGATACAAAGTAGGTAGATTTGAAGGATAACACTAGGCCAGTGATGTCATTAACATATGTACTGGGACAAATGCAAGGACAGTGTTGTGGGAACAGACTGAATGAACTTCTTCAAAGTAGAAAACAGTGCACCCAGTTTCTGTGTGTATTGTTAAACAGTAGTGACGTATCCATGTGTATTTTGTCAGAAGGTACATTACTGATTGCCACAGTCACTTCATGGCACAAGTGAACAATATTAAGACCATCTTAATGTGTAGCACATTGATGAAGGAAATGTATTTGTATTGGATGGCGGTGGTTAAGAGTAGGTCGTGTGCTGTGGCCAAACATCAATGACTTGTAAGAAACTTAATTCTTCACAAAGTTGTCCATTGGAATCACCTTTTTACAATGTTGTCATTTTAATTTGTAGTTTTCTGTGACTTCCATCCAATAAATTGCTTTTGTTGACATGGGTATGATTCAGATCAAAAATTTACACTTTGTAAAATATCTTTAAAAAAATTACAATGTATGATTTATGTACAATACTGAACTGAAGAATTAAGTTTCACCAAATGTGTAGCTGTGATGCAGATGCTGTTATAGTTTGAGGCAGAAAGCAATCTTACGTGTTGTGAAACAGCAAGAGGGTTAATGTGTTAATTTAGTTACTTGGCACATATGGAACACACAGGGTTAATATAGCACTTCAGTAACTTGGCACATGTGAGACAGAGGGTTAATAGTGTACATCAGTGACTTGACATTAGTGAGACGAATGGTAAATATTATATCAAGAGGGTTAATAATATGAATGATTTGGCACTTGTATAAGGGGTTAATGTGGCACTTCAGTGACTTGGCACTTGTGAGACACAAGGGGTTAATGTGGTACATCAGCATGTAATGGAGTGTTTTCTCAGCTTTAGTGTGGATGTGGATTTGTTGTTTTTCTTAGCTACTCTAACATTTATTTACAAAAAGGAGGTCATTGGGGTAACAATACATACATAATACATACAAATAATATAAATGCAACATGTGTGCACATTTGTCTGTGCATGCATTTGTACATATGTTAATATGCACGTGTTTTATTTATTGATATCTATAATAATAGTATTATGAGTATGAATCTGTTATGCCATGTTCTTTACACCTGTTTTAACAAACATAACAGCCTAATTTAATCACATCGTAACTTATTATTTAACAGAATCCATAATTTCAGCTATGTCACAGAAGGCACTGTTAAATGTATTTTCTCTGCAGGAATCTCTTGTTGCTGATTCACCGAATGATCGAGTTTGTCGTCAGAGAAGGACCCATGTTTGAAGCAGTGATTATGAATCGGGAAATAAACAACCCAATGTTCAGGTGAGATGGCTTGCATTCATGTTTCTCATGAAAAATTATGTGAGTACATTCATGACGAGCTAGTACTCGATAGTAGTACTGTTATGTGCTACAGCTCTCAGATGCTGTGATCACTGAATCTGGCAGTGTCAGTGACTTGATATGAAAATCGACAGCATCACAGCAACTCAGCTGCGATAAATAAAACATTATAATATTCCATTAGGAATACATATATTCTGAAAGTTGAATACCCAACAAGTAACGTAGTTATGATATGTTTTAATTTCATAATCATAAACCTGACACATAGTCATTCACAATTAGCATAATGACCGAATATACAGCCGCTGTTCGTTGCAGGTTTATCTCCATTTGTAATATTTACAAAGTTTATTATTGCTGGCGTTATTTATTTACAATGATCCTCACCGGCTATATCCGACAAATAATGTCACTAAAAATAGTTAATACTGTTGCTGCATTTAAACGTAAATGCAAGAATCTTATTTTAAAAATATCTAGTTGTGGACCATCTCTCTTAACTATATTATATGTCAAATTTACCCCCTTCAAACATTGTATATTGTAGTATTGCAGCTAAATTTGCCTGTTTGTATTGTATTTATTGTTGTTAACAATGTTCTGAGTTCTGAGTACAATGCTCTGAATAAAGTTTCATATACTATACTAATATAAATAATCCATGTAAATAAGTTGTTAGTCGGTATATCACCATCAATGCCATAAGTAATCTTGTCGGCCATTACTGCGGTCCAAGATTTTTGCAATCAGTTACACAAAAATAAACAAATCTTGAAACATTTCAACAGGGCAATAATCCCATGATTAGCACTGTTGCAGTGCTGAGCCATCAGTCTAAATGGCTGTGTAGAACTTGGGCCTCCACATAGCACATAATGGTCCTCAGGCCGCCCTCTATCTGTTAACACTTTCAGAGGCAATCGATTTCTTGTTGTAAAATATTCCTAATTACTCGGTTGTTGTTGCGATAGTCTCACTAAAATATTTGCAAAATATATCAAGAGGTTGAATTTGAATTTTATCAAGTGGTATATTCTGTCTGTATGCCTATACATCTACCGTCAATCTCACGTTGCAGATTCCTCTTCGATAACCGCAGTCCTGCACACATCTACTATAGGTGGAAGCTCTATGCTATCCTGCAGGTGAGTTGTGTGACTGTGTTGTGTGTCCTGGGCTACTCTTGTCACTCACTGATCACCAAACACAGCATTGTTGGGGGAAATTCAGGAACAGTGGGGGGAACCCACTGTACATGTGACAGATGATGTGATTGTGTTTGCTCGAGGGAGACCCACCATACATGTGACAGATGATGTGATTGTGTTTGCTCCAGGGAGACCCACCATACATGTGACAGATGATGTGATTGTGTTTGCTCCAGGGAGACCCACCATACATGTGACAGATGATGTGATTGTGTTTGCTCCAGGGGGACCCACCATACATGTGACAGATGATGTGATTGTGTTTGCTCCGGGGAGACTCACCGTATTTGTAGCAGATGACGTGATTGTGTTTGCTCCAGGGAGACTCGCCGTACATGTGACAGATGTTGTGATTGTGTTTGCTCCAGGGAGACCTGCCATACACATGATAGATGATGTGATTGTGTTTGCTCCAGGGAGACTCGCTATACACGTGACAGATGATGTGATTGTGTTTGCTCCAGGGAGACTCGCCATACATGTGACAGATGTCGTGATTGTGTTTGCTCCAGGGAGACTCGCTATACATGTGACAGATGTCTTGATTGTTTTTGCTCCAGGGAGACCTGCCATACACATGATAGATGATGTGATTGTGTTTGCTCCAGGGAGACTCGCTATACACGTGACAGATGATGTGATTGTGTTTGCTCCAGGGAGACTCGCCATACATGTGACAGATGACGTGATTGTGTTTGCTCCAGGGAGACTCGCCATACATGTGACAGATGACGTGATTGTGTTTGCTCCAGGGAGACTCGCCATACATGTGACAGATGATGTGATTGTGTTTGCTCCAGGGAGACCTGCCATACACATGATAGATGATGTGATTGTGTTTGCTCCAGGGAGACTCGCTATACACGTGACAGATGATGTGATTGTGTTTGCTCCAGGGAGACTCGCCATACATGTGACAGATGTCGTGATTGTGTTTGCTCCAGGGAGACTCGCCATACATGTGACAGATGTCGTGATTGTGTTTGCTCCAGGGAGACTCGCCATACATGTGACAGATGATGTGATTGTGTTTGCTCCAGGGAGACTCGCCATACATGTGACAGATGATGTGATTGTGTTTGCTCCAGGGAGACTCGCTATACATGTGACAGATGTCGTGATTGTGTTTGCTCCAGGGAGACTCGCCATACATGTGACAGATGACGTGATTGTGTTTGATCCAGGGAGACTCGCTATATATGTGACAGATGATGTGATTGTGTTTGATCCAGGGAGACTCGCTATACACGTGGCAGATGATGTGATTGTGTTTGCTCCAGGGAGACTCGCCGTACGTGTGGCGGATGACATCATTCCGGATGTTCCGCAATGGCTCCATCTGGCTGCCCCCCTCCATGAACCCCTACACCCAGGGCATGCCTGAAGAGCTGGTGGAAACAGGGGAGTCGGGTGATGCCAAGAAGGGTCAGCTGTCTGAGAGCCAGCGGGACCAGCTCGAGGACATGCTGCGGGAACTCGTCCCTGAACGCAGTCGTATCGGGGATGCCATGGTTTGGTGTCTGGACCATGCAGAGGCTGCGGAGGAGATCGTGGAGTGCATCGCAGAGTCTCTCTCCATCCTACAGACACCCATGCCAAAGAAGGTGGGTTTGTAGCAACAAACTGAGTGTCCATACTACAGACTCCCATGCCTAAGAAGGTGGGTTTGTAGTAACAAACTGAGTGTCCATACTATAGACTCCCATGCCAAAGAAGGTGGGTTTGTAGCAACAAACTGAGTGTCCATACTACAGACTCCCATGCCAAAGAAGGTGGGTTTGTAGTAACAAACTGAGTGTCCATACTACTGACTCCCATGCCAAAGAAGGTGGGTTTGTAGTAACAAACTGAGTGTCCATACTACAGACTCCCATGCCAAAGAAGGTGGGTTTGTAGCAACAAACTGAGTGTCCATACTACAGACTCCCATGCCAAAGAAGGTGGGTTTGTAGTAACAAACTGAGTGTCCATACTACAGACTCCCATGCCAAAGAAGGTGGGTTTGTAGCAACAAACTGAGTGTCCATACTACAGACTCCCATGCCAAAGAAGGTGGGTTTGTAGCAACAAACTGAGTGTCCATACTACAGACTCCCATGCCAAAGAAGGTGGGTTTGTAGTAACAAACTGAGTGTCCATACTACAGACTCCCATGCCAAAGAAGGTGGGTTTGTAGCAACAAACTGAGTGTCCATACTACAGACTCCCATGCCAAAGAAGGTGGGTTTGTAGTAACAAACTGAGTGTCCATACTACAGACTCCCATGCCAAAGAAGGTGGGTTTGTAGTAACAAACTGAGTGTCCATACTAGACTCCCATGCCAAAGAAGGTGGGTTTGTAGTAACCAACTGAGTGTCCATACTACAGACTCCCATGCCAAAGAAGGTGGGTTTGTAGCAACAAACTGAGTGTCCATACTACAGACTCCCATGCCAAAGAAGGTGGGTTTGTAGTAACAAACTGAGTGTCCATACTACAGACTCCCATGCCAAAGAAGGTGGGTTTGTAGTAACAAACTGAGTGTCCATACTACAGACTCCCATGCCAAAGAAGGTGGGTTTGTAGTAACAAACTGAGTGTCCATACTAGACTCCCATGCCAAAGAAGGTGGGTTTGTAGTAACAAACTGAGTGTCCATACTACAGACTCCCATGCCAAAGAAGGTGGGTTTGTAGCAACAAACTGAGTGTCCATACTACAGACTCCCATGCCAAAGAAGGTGGGTTTGTAGTAACAAACTGAGTGTCCATACTACAGACTCCCATGCCAAAGAAGGTGGGTTTGTAGCAACAAACTGAGTGTCCATACTACAGACTCCCATGCCAAAGAAGGTGGGTTTGTAGCAACAAACTGAGTGTCCATACTACAGACTCCCATGCCAAAGAAGGTGGGTTTGTAGTAACAAACTGAGTGTCCATACTACAGACTCCCATGCCAAAGAAGGTGGGTTTGTAGCCAACTGAGTGTCCATACTACAGACTCCCATGCCAAAGAAGGTGGGTTTGTAGTAACAAACTGAGTGTCCATACTACAGACTCCCATGCCAAAGAAGGTGGGTTTGTAGTAACAACTGAGTGTCCATACTACAGACTCCCATGCCAAAGAAGGTGGGTTTGTAGTAACAAACTGAGTGTCCATACTACAGACTCCCATGCCAAAGAAGGTGGGTTTGTAGTAACAAACTGAGTGTCCATACTACAGACTCCCATGCCAAAGAAGGTGGGTTTGTAGCAACAAACTGAGTGTCCATACTACAGACTCCCATGCCAAAGAAGGTGGGTTTGTAGCAACAAACTGAGTGTCCATACTACAGACTCCCATGCCAAAGAAGGTGGGTTTGTAGCAACAAACTGAGTGTCCATACTACAGACTCCCATGCCAAAGAAGGTGGGTTTGTAGCAACAAACTGAGTGTCCATACTACAGACACCCATGCCAAAGAAGGTGGGTTTGTAGCAACAAACTGAGTGTCCATACTACAGACTCCCATGCCAAAGAAGGTGGGTTTGTAGTAACCAACTGAGTGTCCATACTACAGACTCCCATGCCAAAGAAGGTGGGTTTGTAGTAACAAACTGAGTGTCCATACTACAGACAATTATGACCAAAAACTTGAGCCTTATAGTAAAAGTTTGAGCCTCTTCTCTCCCTCTCTCTCTCTTTCACTCTCTATCCCCTCCCTTTTGGCTCTTTTGGCTGAATGTCCATTGGACTCATGGCATACATTTTTATTTGGTGTTCATGTGCCATTAGCTCCTATATCTCAGAAATAGTTGAGGATCTTTTTTTTTAATTTGCATAGACATACCTTTGGGCATTGCTACCGTGCACAAAAAATTTGATTGTTTTAAAGGCCCCAAAACTGATAAAAAACATTTTTAAAACACTTGTCTATTTTGTATAGGGTACTAAATTTGGATTTGATTGAATGTTTCTAAGGACACCTTGTTATACAGTTATCAATCTAATATTTACAGGCTTTTTATGTCAGACATCTGCAGTGTGACTAAAACGTGTTGCCCAGTTTGCTGGGATTGAGCACAGAAAAAGTTAATTTTGTTAATTTCACGAGACCATGTCCTGCACTTTCAGATTGCCAGGCTATTTCTTGTCTCGGACATTCTGTATAACTGCTGTGCGAAGGTACCACATGCATCATACTTCAGAAAATAGTAAGTATTCTGACATGACGTTTTATTTGTATGCCTTTGTTATGTTTGTATCCCATGTTATGTACTTCCCTTGTTATGTTTATACTCCCCTTGTTATGTTTGTACTTCCCTTGTTATATTTGTACTTCCCTTGTTATGTTTGTACTCCCCTTGTTATGTCTGTACTTCCCTTGTCATGTGTGTACTCCCCTTGTTATGTTTGTACTCCCTTCAGTATATTTGTACTTCCCTTGTTATGTTTGTACTCCCCTTGTTATGTCTGTACTTCCCTTGTCATGTTTGTACTCCCCTTGTTATGTTTGTACTCCCTTCAGTATATTTGTACTTCCCTTGTTATGTTTGTAATCCCCTCAGTATATTTGTACTTCCCTTGTTATGTTTGTACTCCCCTCGTGTTTGTACTCCCAGGGGTAGAACTTCAGCATTTATTTTACTAGACTGCGGGACTAGTAAAGTCAAAAGTTTACTAGTCCGTGAAAAGGTTTACTAGTCCAGCAAAATATAAAAACAATCAAAATGTAAGTTGTTACAATTTGTTTTAAAACAAAAGAGCAGTATATGTTGCAACCCCAATAAAAACAATGCACTTTTCATAAAGGTAACAAATAATAATACAGAAATAACAAAAGTAATGAATTAAAAAGTGAAGATATGATCTGTATTATAAAAGTGCGCAATTGAAAAAAATTACCTCACATTACGGTATTATGAAAACTGCTCTACTGGACTATTAACAGAAATAAAAATATCCCATTAGAAAATTGTAGACATCAACGAACCATTAATCTTATAAATAATGCCCAGACAGGTTTATAGCTGGTGACCATGCCAGTGAAAATGTCATCATTTATCAGTAAATGAAGCTGCTGTAGCCAGTTGCTCACTGGCAAAAACTTATCAACGTTTTAATGACTTGGGATTTAGTTACATCCCCCTGCGTGTTGATGGGTTAGGGTCATTGTGACTACAAAGGTTTGATTGACTGGGGTGGATGACACATTGACCTTAACTAGACAACCAGACTGGTTATTAGGAATGTTTTTTACTAGTTCGCCCTTATCTTTACTAGTGTACGGACTAGTGGGTAGTTCTACCCCTGACTCCCCTCGTTATGTTTATACTCCCCTCGTTATGTTTGTACTCCCTTCATTATGTTTATACTCCCCTCGTGTTTGTACTCCCCTCATTATGTTTGTACTCCCTTCTTGTTTGTAGTCCCTTCATTATGTTTATACTCCCCTCGTGTTTGCACTCCCCTCATTACGTTTGTACTCCCTTCGTGTTTGTACTCCCCTCATTACGTTTGTACTCCCTTCGTGTTTGTACTCCCCTTGTTATGTTTGAACTCCCCTCGTTATGTTTGTACTCCCTTCGTGTTTGTAGTCCCCTCGTTATGTTGGTACTCCCCTCGTGTTTGTACTCCCCTCATTACGTTTGTACTCCCTTCGTGTTTGTACTCCCCTTGTTATGTTTGAACTCCCCTCGTTATGTTGGTACTCCTCTCGTGTTTCCCTTGTGTTTGTACTCCCCTTGTTATGTTTGTACTCCTCTCGTGTTTGTACTCCCCTCGTTATGTTTGTACCCCTCATTATGTTTGTATTCCCCTCGTTATGTTTATACTTCCCTTGTTATGTTTATATTCCCCTGGTTATATTTATACTTCCCTTGTTATGTTTGTACTCCCCTCGTTATGTTTGTACTCCCATCCTTATGTTTGTACTCCCCTCGTTATGTTTGTACTCCCCTCGTTATGTTTATACTCCCATTGTTATGTTTGTATTCCCCTCATTATGTTGGTACTCCCCTCGTATTTATGCTCCCTCATTATGTTTGTATTCCCCTCGTGTTTGTACTCCCCTCGTGTTTGTACTCCCCTCATTATGTTTGTACTTTCCTCATCGTGTTTGTACTTTCCTCGTCGTGTTTGTACTTCCCTCGTTATATTTGTACTTCCCTTATGTATGTATTCCCCTCGTTTTGTGCTTGTTGAGTTTTTAAAGTCCAAATTTCAGAATAAAAAATATATACCCAAGAATTATCTTATAATTTGTATACCCTTATCACATTGTAACTATTTTATCAATTATAACATAAGTTAGCTATAATGCTCAATAGTACAATATTGATGGAACAACGTAGAAGAAAACTCTTTCTCTAATACTTGCAATGTTTAATTTATTCAGCACTACTTATTTAGCTTACTGGTTTTGCCTTCACAACTGCCCTAACATCCTTGACATGGAAACAGGTTTTTACTGCAGCTGCACATTCAGGCAACATTGGAGGGGCAGTTGTGCATAATCTTTATATTAAACCTGAGTTGGCATCTAATACAAGTCTGAATTGTGTTGTTTTTAGCTTTGAAGTCAAATTGCCAGAGATATTCCAAGATCTGCACGCAACTTATGAGAAAATTGATGCTCGCCTCAAAGCAGAACAGTTCAAAGTAAGTTTGTCCAGAATGACACTGACGTGTTTCAGGGTATTCATACTGTGCAGTTGTATATTGCTGTATGAAGATTTTTCCCTCCAAGTACGGATAGTAAATATTGTTCAGCGTTTGTATCGTGTACAAGCAATAAAGTAAAGTGTGTTTGTATTGATATCTGCTGCACGTAATCACATATTAGTGGGATGATATGATGTATAGCAAAATATGTCATTTTGATTATAACATTTATCAGTAACATGTCTTAAATATTTCTTATTATTGTTAAAGGTATATGATATATATGTAATCGTTATGGAGTTAATATCACCTGTTTATGCCTCATAAATGTTACTGCTGTGGTCTGTTTTGCTTAAATGAGTTCACTGTGTTGTTAGCTAAATGAATGCATTGTGTTGTTAATTAAACAAGAGTATTTTGTTGACTAAGCAAATGAGTATTGTGGTGTTGACTAAATGAGTGTGTTGTGTTGTGTTATCTTCAGCAAAAGGTGATGGCGTGTTTCCATGCATGGGACGACTGGGCTGTCTACCCCAACGAAATGCTCATTAAACTACAGAACATCTTTCTCGGTCTTGTCATTCCAAAGGTAATATTTATGTTGATAGTGTTGTTGTGTTCTCACCAGATAAAACAGATAGCAAACAATACATGTATCTTCGTGTGCCACTGTTCTAATCACACACTGCCTCAACTAAAGCCGTGTCACTCTATTTGACATCATTCCACAATTAGTACTTTGGAATTTAATATATAATTTACTTTTGCTTCTGTTGGTATAACTTACTTATGTACCATGACGTTGTGACACTTTGAATTTGTATCAGTAATTACCACATTACAGTTTTCTTGCGTTTGAACAAGTTAATTTGTAGCTCATTAAACTATGAGGAAGTGTGAAATAAGAAGTGAGATAAGGGTGATTTTTGTAGATGTTATGACTGTTTAGTTGATGAGTAGATATTTTGAATGTGATTAGTTGATGAAATTATGTTGTGATGATGATGAGTAGCTATTAGTTAATGAGCATATACTGTGGGGGTTATTAATTATGAGTAGGTGTAAGAGTGATTGGTTGATGTGTAGATGTGAATGTTATGAGGGTGATGTGTTGATGTGAGGGTGATGAGTTGATGTGAGGATGATGAGTAGACGTTGTGAAGGTGTTGAGTGGATGTTGTTGTGCAGGAGGCTGGCGGGGAGGATGAGGACTTGGATGGCGCCCCAATAGAGGACTTAGACGGCAGCCCAATGGAGGACAGTGAGACACGACCCACTGTCACAGAGGACATTGACGGTGCCGCAATAGAGGACTTGGACGGCGTCCCTGTCAGTGACGACTTGGATGGAGTGCCTTGTGAGTATCATGCAAATGGTAGTCAGGCCTTGACATTAAGGTTTTGTATCCACTGGCCCAGGGAGCCAGTAGATTTGAAAAGTTGATTGGTAGAATAAAATAGACTAAGTTATTAGGGTCGACCCATTTTTTATTAATAGTGGAGTTACCGAAAGTGGGAAACGTCAATGGTGGTCAGCTGGATTAAAACCGGTGACCCATCAGGCCAGTGGAATTTAAAAACTGATGGCCCAAACTGGCCCGACAGCTTCAAAACACGCGTTGGGCCATCGGGCCAGTGCCAATATCAAGCCCTGGAAGTAGTGTAACATAGCACTAGCAGTGTACATGTGCACCACTCACGCGGGGTGTGTGACATCGGGTGGCAAGGGTGAAATGTGAAGTCCAGCTACATAGTGGCATTTAATGCTATCACAGAACTTACTGTGCGCAGCACACCAGACTTACTCCTGTGGACAGTGTGAGTTGTTGTGAGTCTTAAAGATTGACTGTAAGAAAATGACTACAGATTGTCATTTAGACTTGACATCTGCTGACACAGACAATGGATGTGGTTGTGGTTGCAGTGAACAAGCCAGAGGTAGAGCCTTGTGTAGTGGAACTAACAAACTCAAGCAAGAGGAAGGCGGGCTTCAAGGTAGCTCCGTCCAAGTGGGAGACGGTAGACCAGTCGGAACTAGAGGCACAAGGTATGTTAACTGTACTGTTTGTTATCTAAGTCATGATTGAACAATTCAAGTGTATGTGTTTTATTCGTTCATGTAACTGATCAAAATGTTAACTTACCTGTAATCACTTTCCACTGGCAGCAAGTATTGGTGATTTGATAACCAACATGTGTTATTGATTTTTTTACATTGTGTTTGCCAGTCAGCATCACTTTTTGAGCAACGATGTTAATGGTAATATCTAGACATAAGCAGCTGTTCGTATCAGTGATATCATTTTGTAGCCATCATTCTTGCAACAACTCTGTGTGGTGACAATGTGTTGCAACAACTCTGTGTGGTGACAATGTGTTGCAACAACTCTGTGTGGTGACAATGTGTTGCAACAACTCTGTGTGGTGACAATGTGTTGCAACAACTCTGTGTGGTGACAATGTGTTGCAACAACTCTGTGTGGTGACAATGTGTTGCAACAACTCTGTGTGGTGACAATGTGTTGCAACAACTCTGTGTGGTGACAATGTGTTGCAACAACTCTGTGTGGTGACAATGTGTTGCAACAACTCTGTGTGGTGACAATGTGTTGCAACAACTCTGTGTGGTGACAATGTGTTGCAACAACTCTGTGTGGTGACAATGTGTTGCAACAACTCTGTGTGGTGACAATGTGTTGCAACAACTATGTTTGGTGACAATGTGTTGCAACAACTCTGTGTGGTGACAATGTGTTGCAACAACTCTGTGTGGTGACAATGTGTTGCAACAACTCTGTGTGGTGAAAATGTGTTGCAACAACTCTGTGTGGTGAAAATGTGTTGCAACAACTCTGTGTGGTGACGATGTGTTGCAACACCTCTGTGGGATGACGATGTGTTGCAACAACTCTGTGGGATGACGATGTGTTGCAACAACTCTGTGAGATGACGATGTGTTGCCACAACTCTGTGAGATGACGATGTGTTGCAACAACTCTGTGAGATGACGATTTCATTGTAGGTTTTCAACAACTCTGTGAGATGACGATGTGTTGCAACAACTCTGTGGATGACATGTGTTGCAACAACTCTGTGAGGGTGACGATGTGTTGCAACAACTCTGTGAGATGACGATGTGTTGCAACAACTCTGTGATAACAGTGTGGTGCAACAATTCTGTGAGGTGACGATGTGTTGCAACACTCTGTGGGATGACGATGTGTTGCAACAACTCTGTGGGATGACGATGTGTTGCAACAACTCTGTGAGATGACAATGTGTTGCACAACTCTGTGAGATGACGATGTGTTGCAACAACTCTGTGAGATGACAATGTGTTGCACAACTCTGTGAGATGACGATGTGTTGCAACAACTCTGTGAGATGACGATGTGTTGCAACAACTCTGTGAGATGACGATGTGTTGCAACAACTCTGTGAGATGACGATGTGTTGCAACAACTCTGTGAGATGACGATGTGTTGCAACAACTCTGTGTGGTGACAATGTGTTGCAACAATCTGTGAGGTGACAATGTGTTGCAACAACTCTGTGAGATGACGATGTGTTGCAACAACTCTGTGGTGATAATGTGTTGCAACAACTCTGTGTGAGTGACAATGTGTTGTAACACCTATGGTGACAATGTGTTGCAACAACTATGTGGGATGACGATGTGTTGCAGCAATGACAACATCTAAATGGGACATCTGGAGCAGCCCGAGTCTGGACGTGACGAAGGGGAAGACGAGACTTGTGGACGGTGAGTACATGTGCACTATTAATGGATGGTGTGTACACGGGGAGGTGGATGGTGTGTACATGGGGAGGTGGATGGTGTGTACATGGGGAGGTGGATGGGGTGTACATGGGGAGTGGATGGTGCGTACATGGGGAGGTGGATGGTGGTACATGGGGAGGTGGATGGTGTACATGGGGAGGTGGATTGTGTACATGGGGAGGTGGATGGTGTGTACATGGGGAGGTGGATGGTGCGTACATGGGGAGGTGGATGGTGCTACATGGGGAGGTGGATGGTGCGTACATGGGGAGGTGGATGGTGCGTACATGGGGAGGTGGATGGTGTGTACATGGGGAGGTGGATGGTGTACATGGGGAGGTGGGGGGTGGTGTACATGGGGAGGTGGATGGTGCGTACATGGGGAGGCGGATGGTGTGTACATGGGGAGGTGGATGGTGTATACATGGGGAGGTGGATGGTGTGTACATGGGGAGGTGGATGGTGTGTACATGGGGAGGTGGATGGTGTGTACATGGGGAGGTGGATGGTGTGTACATGGGGAGGTGGATGGTGTGTACATGGGGAGGTGGATGGTGCATACATGGGGAGGTGGATGGTGCATACATGGGGAGGTGGATGGTGCATACATGGGGAGGTGGATGGTGCGTACATGGGGAGGTGGATGGTGTGTACATGGGGAGGTGGATGGTGTGTACATGGGGAGGCGTATGGTGTGTACATGGGGAGGTGGATGGTGTGTACATGGGGAGGTGGATGGTGTGTACATGGGGAGGTGGATGGTGCGTACATGGGGAGGTGGATGGTGTGTACATGGGGAGGTGGATGGTGTGTACATGGGGAGGTGGATGGTGTGTACATGGGGAGGTGGATGGTGTGTACATGGGGAGGTGGATGGTGTGTACATGGGGAGGTGGATGGTGCGTACATGGGGAGGTGGATGGTGTGTACATGGGGAGGTGGATGGTGTGTACATGGGGAGGTGGATGGTGCGTACATGGGGAGGTGGATGGTGTACATGGGGAGATGGATGGTGTGTACATGGGGAGGTGGATGGTGCGTACATGGGGAGGTGGATGGTGTGTACATGGGGAGGTGGATGGTGTACATGGGGAGATGGATGGTGGGTTCACGGGTAGATGGATGGTTTGTATATGGGCTGTAGGTACATGGTTGGATGGTGGATCCGTTGGTAGATGGATGGTTGATGCTTGTGTCAATGACTGCTATGGAAAATGTTCCAGTTGCTGGGAAATGTGCACATTTATTTCAGTCCTCAAAATCTGAAATGTGTTGTTTTTGTAAAGTGTTGTGTAAAGATGAGTTTGCTGTTGTTGTTACAGTCCAATGGACGATGACACTGGGACAGTGGAGAGTCGTGAGGACAGTCCTGCACGGAGTGTCAGTGTCGGAGACAACAGTCCTGCATCACTGCGTCAACGCCTAGAGATGACAGAAGAGAGACGCGCCAAACTTAGGGAAATTGAGGTAGTAGACGTTACTCTGAATTCTTTGTAGCGCTGTTGACAGTGGTGTGCACAAACGTTGCTAAATGTTGGCCTTGATAGAAAATTTGAAACTATTGTTAAGTATTAGTGTAATCTTCATTAATTCAGTTAAGTAAATATAAGTTAAAAGTTCCTAGGTTGTAATTTAGTCTAGAGAGCGTTATGATTTATTGTAATTACCACCATATTATCTAAGCAGACATCATTCTTCCTTATAAACAATTTGGTGAAGTACCATGTTGTTTCACATGTCGTCCTTGTAGGTGAAAATAGTGAAGGTCCAAGTTTCATTTGTCTTGCATGTAGGTGAAAATGGTGAAGATCCAAGTTTCAGTTGTCTTGCTTGTAGGTGAAAATAGTGAAGATCCATGTTGTTTCACTTGTCTTCCTTGTAGGTGAAAATAGTGAAGGTCCAAGTTTCATTTGTCTTGCTTGTAGGTGAAAATGGTGAAGATCCAAGTTTCAGTTGTCTTGCTTGTAGGTGAAAATGGTGAAGATCCATGTTGTTTCACTTGTCTTGCTTGTAGGTTAAAATAGTGAAGATTCATGTTGTTTCATTTGTCTTGTTTGTAGGTGAAGGTGATGAAGTACCAGGATGAGTTGGAGGCTGGCAAGCGTTCCCGCAAACCCAACATCACAGTGCAGCAGCAGGTGGAGCACTACAGACGCAAGCTCCTCTACAAGGTACCACACTAGTCTACTTATTCTGTCCATTCTATAGTCCATTGACTAACTCCTCTACAAGGTGCCACACTAGTCTACTTATTCTGTCCATTCTATAGTCTATTGACTAACTCCTCTACAAGGTGCCACACTAGTCTACTTATTCTGTCCATTCTATAGTCCATTGACTAACTCCTCTACAAGGTGCCACACTAGTCTACTTATTCTGTCCATTCTATAGTCCATTGACTAACTCCTCTACAAGGTGCCACACTAGTCTACTTATTCTGTCCATTCTATAGTCCATTGACTAACTCCTCTACAAGGTGCCACACTAGTCTACTTATTCTGTCCATTCTATAGTCCATTGACTAACTCCTCTACAAGGTGCCACACTAGTCTACTTATTCTGTCCATTCTATAGTCCATTGACTAACTCCTCTACAAGGTGCCACACTAGTCTACTTATTCTGTCCATTCTATAGTCCATTGACTAACTCCTCTACAAGGTGCCACACTAGTCTACTTATTCTGTCCATTCTATAGTCCATTGACTAACTCCTCTACAAGGTGCCACACTAGTCTACTTATTCTGTCCATTCTATAGTCCATTGACTAACTCCTCTACAAGGTGCCACACTAGTCTACTTATTCTGTCCATTCTATAGTCCATTGACTAACTCCTCTACAAGGTGCCACACTAGTCTACTTATTCTGTCCATTCTATAGTCCATTGACTAACTCCTCTACAAGGTGCCACACTAGTCTACTTATTCTGTCCATTCTATAGTCCATTGACTAACTCCTCTACAAGGTGCCACACTAGTCTACTTATTCTGTCCATTCTATAGTCCATTGACTAACTCCTCTACAAGGTGCCACACTAGTCTACTTATTCTGTCCATTCTATAGTCCATTGACTAACTCCTCTACAAGGTGCCACACTAGTCTACTTATTCTGTCCATTCTATAGTCCATTGACTAACTCCTCTACAAGGTGCCACACTAGTCTACTTATTCTGTCCATTCTATAGTCCATTGACTAACTCCTCTACAAGGTGCCACACTAGTCTACTTATTCTGTCCATTCTATAGTCCATTGACTAACTCCTCTACAAGGTGCCACACTAGTCTACTTATTCTGTCCATTCTATAGTCCATTGACTAACTCCTCTACAAGGTGCCACACTAGTCTACTTATTCTGTCCATTCTATAGTCCATTGACTAACTCCTCTACAAGGTGCCACACTAGTCTACTTATTCTGTCCATTCTATAGTCCATTGACTAACTCCTCTACAAGGTGCCACACTAGTCTACTTATTCTGTCCATTCTATAGTCCATTGACTAACTCCTCTACAAGGTGCCACACTAGTCTACTTATTCTGTCCATTCTATAGTCCATTGACTAACTCCTCTACAAGGTGCCACACTAGTCTACTTATTTTGTCCATTCTATAGTCCATTGACTAACTCCTCTACAAGGTGCCACACTAGTCTACTTATTCTGTCCATTCTATAGTCCATTGACTAACTCCTCTACAAGGTGCCACACTAGTCTACTTATTCTGTCCATTCTATAGTCCATTGACTAACTCCTCTACAAGGTGCCACACTAGTCTACTTATTCTGTCCATTCTATAGTCCATTGACTAACTCCTCTACAAGGTGCCACACTAGTCTACTTATTCTGTCCATTCTATAGTCCATTGACTAACTCCTCTACAAGGTGCCACACTAGTCTACTTATTCTGTCCATTCTATAGTCCATTGACTAACTCCTACAAGGTGTCACACTAGTCTACTTATTCTGTCCATTCTATAGTCCATTGACTAACTCCTCTACAAGGTCTCACACTAGTCTACTTATTCTGTCCATTCTATAGTCCATTGACTAACTCCTACAAGGTGTCACACTAGTCTACTTATTCTGTCCATTCTATAGTCCATTGACTAACTCCTCTACAAGGTGCCACACTAGTCTACTTATTCTGTCCACTATGGGTTTCTAATCACTGACCAGCTGTATGGTGACACTAACAAGCATTGATAGTTGTAGTACAGACAGTTGCCGGACATGACCCGTGTGTGTTGTTGACACAGTCTCACCGGCCTGTGTCACACTGTATTGTGTGATGAGACGCTGTCTCTGTGTATATGTCATGTGACCTGTGTTCAGTATGACACTGTCCCGTTTGTGTACAGATGTCACCTGATATGGTGTTCTGTGTGACACTTTGTGAGGATGTCACATGACCTGGTGTTCTTCTGTGCAGGAGGAGGAGAAGGACAGGGAGCGAGAGAGGGAGCGGTTGCGGCAGGAGGAGAGGGAGAGGGTGAAGGAATGGGAGCGAGCCCGTGATAAGGAGAGGGAGCGCGATGGGCGGAGCAGAGGTAGTGAGAGACGGGAGAAGCGCGAGAGATCACCCTCAAGTGACGTAAGTAGTCACTAAGTACACTTGTGTCACCCTCAAGTGACGTAAATAGTCACTAAGTACACTTGTGTCACCCTCGAGTGACGTAAGTAGTCACTACGTACACCTGTGTCACCCTCGAGTGACGTAAATAGTCACTACGTACACCTGTGTCACCCTCGAGTGACGTAAGTAGTCACTACGTACACCTGTGTCACCCTCGAGTGACGTAAGTAGTCACTACGTACACCTGTGTCACCCTCGAGTGACGTAAGTAGTCACTATGTACATCTGTGTCACCCTCGAGTGACGTAAGTACAACTGTATCACACTCGGATGACGTAAATACACCTGTGTCATGCTTGAATAACATAGGTATACTTGTGTCACACTCGAATGACATAACTACAGTTGTGTCATGCTCGAGTGATGTAAGTACACTTGTGTCACATTTGAGTGACGTAAGTGCAATTGTGTCACCCTTGAGTGACATAAGAATATTTGTATCTCCCACCATGCATATAAACATTTCTGTTTTATTTAAAATGAAAGCATCCATTGGAAAGAGATTAATATTTTTAACAATGCTACAGTATATTTACTTTAAAAAATGAATGAAAAGTTTATTTTGACTACTTTGATTGTTTATGTTTAAATTTCTGTGCAAAACTTTCAGATAAGCATGTCAGATATTCACAATATTGATTTTCATTTTGGATTCAGTTTTAATCTGCAGCGTTTCTTCTTCATTGTTACGTAAGAAACTGAACTGTATTAAGTAAGGTGAACGGTCATAAAGAATACGTACGAGTGTGATGTCACGTGATGTGTTGTTTGTGTTGCAGCGCTATGCAGCGAGCCCGGTGGTTCCCCGCAGCATCGTTGCGTACCACGTCCACTCTCCTCCCACCCCGCCCTCGGCCTACAGAGACATCGATTCACCATCCACACCCAGGAAACTTCAACGCACTAGATCACCATCATTCCGGAGAAAGCATAGGTCAAGGTCACCAAAGAAAGGGTGAGTTTGTTGTAGCGGCTCGTTTCGACCATCATGAAGTAGGGTTGTTGATGTTACGTCTGATGCATGAATAGTATATCTACTTTGTGCAGTCAGTTTAATCAAATGCATTGAACAAATGTATATGCTTACTAAACCATGTCAGTTGTAATAAGTCAATAGATTGAGTCAAATTTGCTTCATGCGTATAAGTTTGAGCCACATTTGCTCACATGTTATAGTCTGTAAAGTTTAGCCATGTTTGCTCTATGTTGTAATGTGTGAGGTTTAGCCGTGTTTGCTTATTTTGACAGATTCAGTATTGACTCTTTACTCAAAACAGTTAACGATTTCAGCAAAACTAAATATCAAGAGCTACATGTTGTGCTGAATACCAGACAGGTTTGCTGTTAATGAAATCGTTCTGAAATAAGGCAGTGGAATTGCAGACCCAGTTTCAAAGTGTTTGTATTTAAAGGAATAAAGGTGCAAACCACATCACTGCTGAAGTTGATACTTGCTTCAGATGACTTTTTTTCTTCTCGTGGCATTTATGAATGTATATGAAACTGTTATTAATTGATACAATTAGTGTCTACATTTTGCTGAATTTTGCAGGTCACGGTCTGGTAGTCCAAGAAAGTCAAAAAGGTCAAGGTCAAGATCACAGTCAAAGTCACCGCCACGACATCGACACCGACACAAGAAGAGCAAGAAGCCGGTGTGAAAGAAGAGTGACACATGGACAAAAGACAGTTGTTTTACATTAGCAAACCCTATTTCTTTTCTAAGTGATGGGTTGATACAGTCTCTGCAGAATGTTCACATGATAGCATGCGACAGTGAGATTGTTCACAAGACTGACAGCATGCAACGGTGAGATTGTCCACAAGACAAACAGCATGTAACAGTGAGATTATTCACAAGACAGCCAGCATGCAGTGGTGACGTTGTTCACTGGACAGACAGCGTGTGATAGCAAGATTTTTCACAGAACAGACTACATGCCGAGTGAGCTGGTTCACTTGACCGACAGCATGTGGCAGTGAGATTAACACTCCAGTTCGTTTGTGTGCAGTTAGAATTGTCAAATGTACATGCCGTCAGTATTCTTGTTATAATGGATGCAGTAACAGCGAGCCCATTACAAGATGTTGTGCAGCTTACCACACTTTGAGAGCTATGAAAGTGATATTCATGCAACTTACCACACTGAGAATGATGTAAAGATATCCATGCGGCTTACATACTTTAGATATCCTTGCAGCTTACCACACTGATAGTGATGTAAAAAAACATCCATGCAGTTTACCATACTTTTGAGAGTGATGAAAGATCCTTGCAGCTTACCATAGTGACAGTGATGTAAACAGTATCCATGCAGTTTACTGTACTTTTGAGAGTGATGAAAGATCCTTGCAGCTTACCACACAGAATGAGGTAAAAATATCAATATACATTACCAGATTTTGAGAACGATGTGAAGATATTCGTACAATTTACCACAATTTAAGAATAATATGAAAATATTCATACATTTTATTACAAGTTGAGAATAGTATGAAAATATTCATGGGTATTTGGAGTGATGCAACACTACAGTGTCAGAAAAGGTGTGCTGATATCTAAGCAAACTAACACGTTTGTTTTGGTTTGTAAATGTTAAAAAGTATGCACATTAGATCCGGAAGAATAGCAAGAAATCACGCTAGTTTTCAAAGGTGATTCACAAGCCATGTACAAAATCGGACCCTATTACTGATAAGTAATTCGTTTTTGTACATCCAAACATCTATACCAATATCGCAGCACGGATATAGTCATTTATATTTGCTCAATCTACTTAATTCTAACATGATACTTTGAATACTGGTATAATGTTAAAGGTGGTACTTGTGTGGTTTTGTCTGAGGCTTGTAGACTTGAGTCTCCCTACTCACTGTGTGGGAAGCTTGCCAATCAAGAAGCCATGGACGGGTGACTTAACTAACACTTGGAAAAGCCAACAGCTGACACATATACTTCGTAGGTTGTCGTCATTTGCTGTGAAAACAATGGATTTGCGATGATCCAGAACTGAAATTGGAAAAGTGGACCATGTGTTGAATTGGTGGTGTTTGTGATCAAGTTCCACCAAGAGTCTACACTGTAGATAATGTACATTTGTGAGTTCCTTCTGTGGCCAGTTTCTTTTTCCCATGTGATTCATTATGCTGAGTCATTAATAAAATTTGAAATGCTCTGTAATACTGACTTATTCTTACGTTTAAAAAGAAACACAATCACAATACATAAACAAATACAGCCGTGACTTCTATAAGCGCCGTCCCAACAGGTTTGCTCAAGGCAGTTTGGTCTAAAACGGGTGTTTTGAAGTTTAAGAAACGGTTTTGGTGTTGGCTTTATGTGCTGGGACAGAGAGTTCGTAATGGGACGGTTGCAAGGCTTTCCATCATTCCAACATTTCTTTTGCACTTGAAAGAGCGTTTCCAAATGGAAGGAGGCTAGATAACTTGGAACGATTACACACTGGTGAAAAGATGACACAGGTCGGTGTCTTGCCATGCAAATAATCTGTATATTCAGATTGAAGGTGATAAGGCAAGTGTGTTAGTCCACAATAGGGCCGGTGTTCTTCGATGAAGCTTCTATCTTGATAAATCGTCACGCCGTGGAAGGCTTCAAGACAATCGTCAACATTCCGAATCCCGGCCATTTTTCATTAGCATTGACCAGCCGCCGTATGTTGTGGGGAATTGGCACTTGTTTCACTGATGTGTTTCCAGTTCGCTACAGGGAAAACCGACATACTGATGATGATGTTGCCGTGGCCCTGCACTTTGTGTTGCAGCACTTGGACTGGCCGAACATGTATGCACGCACCATGTTCGTAGATTACTGTCATCACACAGGAACTCATTGACAAGCTGCATTTACTGTCACTAGACGCATCGATGTCGTTGGATTCTTGACTACTTTCTTCTGCAGCGACCACAGGTCGTCAGTATTGTCTCTAGCACTATCGTCTTAAACACGGGAACTCATCTGGGTCCTTTTCCTGCTCCTGTACTTCCTGTTCACAAATCACTGTGTATCACAATATTTCTCCGTACAACATGCAACGTTGGCAGATGACACCACATTGGAAGCGCTGATGACGTACTCAAATGAGCCAGAATACCCTTATGAAGTGAATAGGCTGGTGTCGTCAGAGCTATTAGGAGCTGGGACACACGTTTGTAGGTAGTATAGTATAGAGACCAGGTGAGACTGTGACTAAGACGTCATCTAAACCCGTTTATAGGTAGTATAGTATAGAGACCTATAGAGACCAGGTGAGACTGTGACTAAGACATGTCTTCTAAACACGTTTATAGGTAGTATAGTATAGAGACCAGGTGAGACTGTGACTAAGACATGTCTTCTAAACACGTTTATAGGTAGTATAGTATAGAGACCAGGTGAGACTGCAACGGAGACATGTCTTCTAAACACGTTTGTAGATAGCGCAGTATAGAGACCAGACGAGTCTGCGACTGAGACACATCCTCTAAACATGTTCCTAATAGTGCAGTATTGAGATCAGATGAGACCTACACAGAGACTGAGACACATCCTCTAAACATGTTTGTAGATAATATAGTGTAGAGACCAGGTGAGACTGAGACACTGAAACACGTCCTGTAAACACGTTTGTAGACATAAGAACACAATTGAGTTCCCCATAGGCAGCCATTATAACGTTAGCTTCATTGCCTGCCAGGCTACTAGGGTATTAAAATTTTCAGACATATTCACGTACGCGTCCTATATGAAATTTGTAAAAATTCTAATACCTCATTTTTCCACAATCTCTCAAGTCTCTCACCTGACACCCTGTAAATTATGTTAAGCCAGACACTGATTTGCTTGGATCGCAATCAAAATGTTGCTTGTATCTGTACGCAGAAAAACACCGACTGACATCGGCCATAATTTGACGTCTTAGATATCATGCTGCCCAAATTACTCAACACTAAAACATTCCTCACAGAAATATAAACAATGCTGTTTCTATTGGGTATTCTTTTGATCCACCTTCATGATTCATTGTTTACTCACCAGGAGCTTTGTCAGATTAGAGAGAAGTCGGCTGCCAAGATTGCAGACCTTGAAGGCATCGCCCAGGCACACTACAGCCGAGCCAGTCGGCTTGGAGACTGAAAGCGGAAGACTTGGATATAGCACGGTGGGTAGGGCGGTGCCGATGGGTAGAGCGGTGCCAGTGGGTAGAGCGGTGCCGGATGGGTAGAGCGGTGCCGGTGGGTAGAGCTGTGCCGGTGAGTAGAGCGGTGCTGGTGGGTAGTGCAGTGCAGTGCCGGTGGGTACAGCGGTGCCGGTGGGTAGAGCGGTGCTGGTGGGTACAGCGGTGCTGGTGGGTAGAGCGATGCTCACCACACACACACTACACACACACACACACACACACACAGCACACACACCTATCTACACACACACCACACACACACACACACACACACACACACACACACACACACACACACACACACACACACACACACACACACACACACACACACACACACACACACACACACACACACATCACACACAAAAAACCCCCCCCACACCACTCACCACCACCACACCACACACACACACACACACACACACACACACACACACATCACACACACACACACACACACACACACACAACACACACATACAACTAAAAAACAACACACACACACCAAACCACAACAACAACACAGGATACACTCCTATACTGCCTGTACACCCCCACATATCCTTCCTCTGTCACTGCGTGCATCCTACGTTGTCATTACATCACTCACTATTCTACGTTCACATCACCATTTGTCTCAAATTGGAGAACATAAACAATCCAAGAGAACACAACATCTATTTACACAATCAACACAAATATGTCACACATAGACAAATTAATCTCAACGACAACGAAGCCAAACGTTTAAACAAGAGGACATGAAAGGTTAGAGAGACAAAGAATAGTTGACTTTTTGAAGTAAGGGGGATTTTATAATGGGAAATACACCAACCACTATCACCATTTCACCACATTGCACAGGTACACCCATCAACCTGTCACCCATTCAGACACCAGACACACTATGACCTGAGACACACCCTACCACCCAACACATTTACACATCACACACCTACCACCACACCCATATAAAACTTTCGTACTTTCACACCTGTATGCTCCTGACACTCGCACCCTATCTCACTCACACCCTATCTCACTCACACCCTATCTCACTCTCAACCTATCTCACTCTCACCCTATCTCACTCGCACCCTATCTCACTCACACCCTGTCTCACTCTAACCCTATCTCACTCACACCCTATCTCTCCCTATCTCACTCACACCCTATCTCACCCTATCTCACTCACACCCTATCTCATCTTATCTAGCCCAGACACCCTATCACCATGTCACCATATTCCCCCAGAAACCCTATTGCCTGAACACCGTATCTCACTCTCAACCTATCTCACTCTCACCCTGTCTCATTCTCATCCTACCTCACTCTCACCCTATCTCACTCACACCCTATCTCACTCACACCATATCTCATCCTATCTCACTCACACCCTATCTCACCCTATCTCGCTCACACCCTATCTCACTCACACCTATTTCACTCACACCCTATCTCACCCTATCTCACTCACACACTATCTCATTCACACCATATCTCATCCTATCTCACTCACACCCGATCTCACCCTATCTCAATCACACCCTATCTCACCCTATCTCGCTCACACCATATCTCACCATATTTTGCTCACACACTCTCTCACTCACACCCTATCTCACTCACACCCATCTCACTGTCACCCTATCTCACCCTATCTCGCTCTCACCTTATCTCACTCACACCCCATCTCACTCTCACCCTATCTGTGTGTCACCCTATCGCTCCTGTGCACAGGAAGTGACGGAGGGGATGCTGGAGCTGGAGCGATCCCGCATTGAGACAGCCACAGAGCTGGAGCAACTCCACGACCAGAAGGACAACCTGCAGGAGCATCTGAGCATGCTCAAACACACCCTCGTCGTGGTAACTCTCTCGCATGCATGCACGCTTCGTCACACTTCGTCGCGCTTGTGTTTCCGTCTTTTTCTTCAGATTTGTAGCACTTTTAAACGATCGTTTCCCAGCGATGAAGAAAAATGTCATCGAAATTTATATTTTATTGAAAACGTGGTTTATTTTCCTTGTTAAAATAATAATACTAGAAGCTACCACTTTTGCTAAAAAATGAACACTATATGTTTGATGAAATGAAAATAAAATAGAACAAGAGCACCCATTCCTAAGCTTGTATTAATAAATTTTATTTCTGAAAGTACTCAAATTTAATTATTATAAAGATTTTGCAAATGGAATGTATATGTTTGTTTTGATAATCGTATCGGTTAGCCTTAGTCTCTACATTGCCAGTTGTAGATAATGTGTGCTTGTGGTTGCGATCATGGTACGTCGACTTAGGTTAGCACCTATGCCAGTGGCGTTTGAAGACAGGCGTGTCAATCAATGAGACTACCCATAACCGGCGCTTCTTCCGCTCTAGTCTTCATTACCTACCCAGGCTCCGTGAGGTGGCAGCCCCTTTTGAGCCCCTCCAATCCATCTGGTGGATTTATGCTCTGCTGATGTTACCGCCAGAGCGGCCTTACTCTAGTTAGCCTTACCATAGCCTCGATTACCCAGGCTCCGTGAGGTGGCAGCATGTTTGAGCCCCTCAACTCTGCCTGGGGAAAAAACTGCGCTGCCGTTGTAACCGCCAGGGCGGCCTCACCCCAGATTTGGGTAGAGACGTTGATTGGCTCTCAGGCCAACTATGAAATTAAAAATAAAAATAACGATAAACTTTTACAAGATAACGATATCCTATGAAAAGTATTCAGCATTGAACTTATATTAACACAAAACAAAATACAAATTTGCAATTGTTTATAAAAATAGGAATTACTGCAGGATTAACCAGTATCTGTGAGGTGGCAGCATTGTTTAGCCCCACACGGATAATATTCAAAAGCGGGCAAAGTCACCAGACTGTCTTCTCGGCGTAGTTACGCAGCCGACAGACAGTCGGTTGAGCGAGACTAGCCTTACCCCAGAATACGACAGAGACGCTGATTGGCTCTCATGAATTTATGAAATAAAAATAAAGTATTCAACATTACATTTACATTCACACTAAATAAACAGAAATAAAAAATTACAATTGTTTATGAACCAGGAACTATGGCAGGATTTCACAGGCTCCGTGGGGTGGCAGCACTTTGTGGCCCATCACGGATAACATTCAAAACTCGTTAAATGACCAGAATGTCTTCTCGGAGAAGTCACGCGTCTGAGCGAGAGTCGGTAAGCGAGACTACTTCCGCTCCTGCACTGACGTCTACGTTTCCATGCCCACACTGCGACCGGAACTGGAAGTATCGGCATGGCTTGATCAGTTATCTCAGGACTCAGGACTTTTTTTTTCTATGTGTGTCTGTGTGTGTCTGTGTGTATGTATGTATGTATGTATGTATGTATGTATGTATGTATGTATGTATGTATGTATGTATGTATGTATGTATGTATGTATGTATGTATGTGTATAATTATACATATATACATAATTTTATATATATATATATATATATATATATATATATATATATATATATATAATACACTAGTAGAATATATAGGGATATATTAATGATTTAACTATTGGAGGAATTAGTATATATAGTTATATTACTTAGATGGAAGACATATATATTTATTATAATTATATATATATATTATATATATATATATATATATTATATATATATATATATATATATATATATATATATATATATATTATATTTTATATATATATATTTATTAATAATACAATTTATTGCGAAATGTTCAGTTGATGAGCATGACACAGAAGCACAGGTGATGATGAAAGAAATATGAGAGTTACAATTTTATATATTATAAATTAAATAATTAACATATATAATTATATATCAATTAATAAACTAGTTAATATATAATTTTATTATAATATAACAGACAAGTTGGCAGGTGTAGGGGAAGAATTTGCGATGCTCCTAGACGACAGACGACAGACGACAGTTGACAGTCGACAGTCAGACAGCCCGTGAGCAGCGTCGTGGTTCGTCTCGGGTCATCGCCGCTAAATTAAACATCTTTGTTCGCCGCTGCAGTGAAATTAATGGTGTGCTCACATCGAAGGGGAACCTCTCTGTCATGAACAGTTTGAATTATCGCAATTGAGACGACGTCAAACACGCCCCTTCGAGTGGCCATAAGCCCGACATTTATCATCGAAATGTATGTAACGTTAGCAAATGCCAGCGTTGTGCCTTTGTTGCCCTGCTGAATGAATACACATCGGAAATATGCGACGGCCGAATTTACATCGACGCTCACTAAGACGTCGTCATGAACTGTCCATCATTTGTTGACTTCTCTCTGCCTGATTATATGTTAGTTGTCCTCCTTTTTACAACCTACAAGGTTTGACTCGTCCCCACGTCAAGCTGTCTCGTCCGTCTGTCCTTGCTGTCATCGGGAAGCGACGCCTTGACACAGACGATAAATGACTGCGAGACACCAATATAATAATCATAATATTAATTGCCTGTTAGGAGAGCATAAAGGCGAAGACGTAAATTGAAAAATGCAAATTTGGGCGCGTATCTCGTCATCTCATTCGCCTGACATATATTTAATCTAACGAGCAATTACGGTAACTATTTAACTAGACTTCTTTATAAACATCTATTTGCGGCTGCAATTTTCTTGTCATGGCTGATTGTAAAGGTATTTCGAATGAAGGATTTCTCTCACCGGCTTTATTAGGTTTACATTGTACTATACGTGGGAATATAGGAACCAGCAAAGGTTATGACATTATAAATTATTTATTTGTTATAATATTCTTCATATAATTATTTTACCGTTACCATTTTACAAAGGTTTCGTCACCATTCGTCTCCAGACTCAGAACTCGGCGCGTAGAGCACCGTCGGTGGAGTCCCCAATTGCAATGGAATAATGTTCAAGTCCATTTATCTACTTGCGCGTTAGTTCCCAAAATAAGTATAAGTATCAGACGATAAAACGTCATTCTTGTCACGTTTGTCGCAGTTCGTTCCCATTCAACACGTCACCCCTTCATCAACAATTTCCACGAGTTGTACTTTTCTGAGTTCAAATCTATTATTGGTTTGTCTAGCGTGATTTTCTCAGAAGAGATTCAAACCTGAGATTGATGCGCACGCATTAAATCGTGTTTGCTTGCGAATTGCAGTGATTTGTGGCAATAGATGGTTTACGATCCAGATATGTTTTTTTTTCCTGCACACTGATGCAGCGTCTTCATTATGTAATATTCTAATAGCGAAACATTTGAAATTGTTAAAGGAAATCACATAGTTCTGAAAATGTCTAACATATCTTGCATGGCTCAGTAGACAATATGGAAATGAAGCTGAACAAAATCCATCTAACTATGATACAAACACATGTATAGAGCAAAATGAAAGTGAAACGACTTACAACGATCTCATAAGTGCAGCATTACAATTTTCTGCCATTTGAGAAAAAAGTATGCTTGTAATCTACATATCCATTGCTGCCATTGTGTAAGTGTTCGCACGTATGTCAAAACTTGTGTAATAGTGTGCAGATGTTTGCGTGTTTCGCGCGCGTGCGTGCGTGCGCGTGTGCGTGTGTGAGAGAGTGCGTGCGTGCGTGCGTGCGTGCGTGCGTGCGTGCGTATGATTACATCAAACCATTGTCCGCCATCTTGCTTTAACAAAATCGTCGATAATAGAGGTCAGAGGACGATTTAAGGGCGTTACATTAGGGGCGTATGTCGGCAAATCAAGTTAAATTACAAAGAGGATCATGTAGAAGTCGAACACACGCATAGATTTATATGACTATACCTGACAATGTACTAGTTTAGAAATCCGAAATTTGGCTTGCAGAATTAAAATATATATTTGGGATTTGTTTCTTCAGGGTTCCTTTTATTATATATGTTATTATATATATATATATATATATATATATATATATATATATATATATATTATATATATATGTTAATATTCGTTATGTATTGAATCTCCGCTCGCCTGACTCTTGAGTAAAAGTAACTCCTACTTCCTATCCAGCGTGCGGCAGAATAATCAACATGGCGCCTGTGGACGCCCAACGGATGAAGATGAGCATGTTTTGTTCCACAAACATGAGAAAATGCAATTTGTGGTATGCGCGGACGCTACGCGTAACGCAGTGGAAATAATACTGATCCGGAAGAGGATCGCCAATGTTGGCGGCTGCGCATGTACGAACACGGAAGTGTGGGGAGAATTGCGTTCAAAATGTTAGCGTAAACAGAGGACTGTATATGTTTGTTTGCGTTACATTACTGGTGCCACGTGACATCTCGCAGATCAACCACTGCAGCACATTTGCCATTATGGCAAGTTTCCCTTAAATTCTATCATAAAGAAAATTCCCAGAATTGTTTTTTTAATATAATAACAAGATAACTTATATCGCGCTTCAATTTGTGGAAACCTGGCCCTAGCCCGCAACTATAAAAATGGGTTGCGCCATCTCAAAGTCGATAAATATTTAAGTTGTCAACATAAACATTAATAATTTAGTCCTAAGCGTGCTGTGAAATGTGTGTAGGGGGTAGTTTATTCACTCATACAGTTTATGCACTCGTACAGTGTTGTATCTTCGTAGATATAAACATTTAGTGGAGCCGTTTTTCGTGTATAGGCCTACCGTGAAATGGGTAAACAACCTCGCAGTCGTTGTACACCAAAACGTCGTCGTCGTCACTCACCCGTTGTAGTTGTGTTTGTGTTCGTGGCAGCGCGACTACAACCAAACGTACCGCCGTGGTAACTTGTGGCAATTATGGACACTGAAACTGGCATTTTATAGACGTGTTGATGTCAATGAAAATTTACGCCCGTCTTAAATTGTCGCCAGACAATCCTCATCTCAATCCTGCAGCGATAAATGTCTTTGAGCAGAATGAGAAACGATCGTGAATCTTCGCTTATGGTGTGTTGGCGGTGTGATCATTCGTCGCCTGGCCGCGGGGCACGTAGGGTGGTCGTAGGTGTGACGGGGTTCAGTCAGACACACGCTCTATAGACACGACACGCAGTGCACACGCAAGAAGTGTAAGACTACAAGTAGTGTCCGTTGGTCATTGGAAGGTACTCGAAAGAGTCCGCGTTAAAATAGCGCTTTAGTGTGATGTATGACGTTGTTTCGAGCATATATATATATATATATATATATATATATATATATATATTATATATATATATATATATAATATACACATACATACAAACATACATCACCAAGAACACTAGAAGAAAGAAAACACACACACACACACACACACACACACACACACACACACACACACACACACACACACACACACACACACACACACACACACACACACACACCCCCAAATACATTTCGCGTATCGTGTAGTGACTAAAGGGGAGAGAGAGAGGAGAGAGAGAGAGAGAGAGAGAGAGAGAGAGAGAGAGAGAGAGAGAGAGAGAGAGAGAGAGAGAGAGAGAGAGAGAGAGAGAGAGAGAGAGAGAGAGAGAGAGAGAGAGAGAGAGAGAGAGAGAGAGAGAGAGAGAGAGAGACAGGGACAGGGACAGGGACAGGGACAGGGACAGGGACAGGGACAGGGACAGGGACAGGGACAGGACAGGGACAGAGGACAGAGACAGAGACAGAGACAGAGACAGAGACAGAGACAGAGACAGAGACAGAGACAGAGACAGAGACAGAGACAGTATGTAAGTACGTATGTTTTTTAATGAACGCACGTATCCGTGCATGCACGATGGATGTAGGGATGGATACATGATTACATGTGTGTGTTTGTTTGTATGACTGCGTGTCTGTGTGACAGTGTGGATGTGTAAATATTCTTCCTAGTACATGTGTAGGTATGTATGTAACGTACATTACATACCTATTTGTATAAATGTGTTAAAGAGAGAAATACGTGTTTCCTTAAAACAATATGCGCAGACATGACAATTCATGGCTGTGAACATGGCTACAATAATTACTACAGTTATGGAATGTACGTTTTGTAATAGGAAAATATAAGTATACTGGCATGTAATATTTCGTTGTATATGTTTGCTGCATTAAAACATGTATTGCATTAATACATCGATGTTAAGACACTTTGGCATTAGGGCAGAATACAGTATGTACAAAATTAGTCGTACAGTCTAGCTGATATCTTCACTGTAGCGTTTTGATACGTTATTTTCCATACGATCATCACT
The DNA here is from genome assembly GCA_025642075.2 of Ridgeia piscesae. Classification (NCBI taxonomy): domain Eukaryota; kingdom Metazoa; phylum Annelida; class Polychaeta; order Sabellida; family Siboglinidae; genus Ridgeia; species Ridgeia piscesae. The sequence goes on from JAODUO010000339.1 coordinate 311,667, forward strand.
ATAATAAGGCTTTATCTAGAAATAAGTGGTACAAATAGCAGCATACGACACATGCATACCAGCATGCCGAATGCATTGTTAGAGTCGGCAGCCGTGTTCCTGTCGTCACTAGGTGGCGCCACAAAGCCCGTCCGCTGGCACCACTTGGCGCATCACATGATCCGCACATCACATCACTCGAGCATGCGCATCACGTTGTCCTTGTGTCACGTGACCATGCCTATCCCGTGATCGTATTTTGTATACGTTCCGGCGCGGGATATCACCGAGCGTTACCCGCGACACTGGTGTGATTAGTTGAAAGCATTGTTTGTGCCGACGGGTGTAGGTCGATATGAGGCGACGGTCTGCTACTGCAAGACCGACTCCCTGCGTCCGCTCGCTTCTACGTTCGTTTATGTCGCAGCTGACGTCGCGCCACCATCTGTCGGCATCTCCGTGGTACAGCGATGTCCGTCAGCAGTCTGCATGCACGACACGTCCGTTGCCCCAATTAACGCTCCGGCGTCAGACATTGGACACGTACATTCTCTCATTTCACTCGCCCCGTGACATCCATTTGTACGTCCAAGGCTGTCTTCTTTCTTCTCCCGCCTCACATGACGTCGTCTCGTACGTATGTACGTGGACACTTCTTCCCCTTCGCTACACGTCGTGACACTAGTGACGTTGAGATAACGTACACGTGCGTCCACTTGATAGTCGGTACATCCAGCTCACGGGAAAAAGTCACTGTTCACTCGCTAGTGTCCAGTGCCGTCCGGTCAATACGCCTCGCGTCTGTCACGTGACACGGGCTACAGTTCACTTGCACGTGTACACTTCCGTCCGCTCGCTACACTTCTCGCACGTCACGTGACAGCACCAGTGAAACTTGCAGTTACACTGCCATGTCTTTGTGTACTGGTGAGTGTTGTAGCCTCGGCCACAGCACAGTAGCTTGCAGCTGTTCAGTCCCTTGCTCGTGCGGTTACAGCGGCGGTTATGTGTGCCCACCGACCCTGTCTTCGGGTCACGCTGACAGTAGTTCGGCGACTCTTCTAGAAAAACCAGATCACTACGCCGGGGTTTCTTATACGGCCGCTTGGATCGCCGCAGCTGCAAAATATATTTAAAATATTAGGTGAGCGTAAGTACACATACACACGCGCACGCGCACGCGCACGCGCACGCGCACGCGCACGCGCACGCGCACACGCACACGCGCACGCGCACGCGCACGCGCACGCGCACGCGCACGCGCTCGCGCACACGCATACACGCATACACGCATACACGCATACACGCACACACACACACACACACACACACACACACACACAAACAAACAAACATACACACACACAAAGACGCACGCACGCGCGCGCGCGTGCACACACACACACAAAGACGCGCGCACGCACGCACGCACGCACACCCACAACGACATACACAAACACATATCTAACACACACATGCACGCACGCAAACACACAGGTATGAATATATACACATATACACATGGACTCACGCGCCCGCGAGCAATATACAATTAGCATTAGACTGATACTAAAATTATAATACCTAGTCGTTTGCAATATATAAATGTACGTGCAAATAAGAGATGTTAATTTATTATCAAAACAACAGGAGGATCGACAAAGACCAGTATTTTAACCAGACCTAATTTAATGTTACGAACGATACTGTAAATTCTAAGTAGCTGGAACTCTGTTAGTAGATTTAATCCAAAATGCGGTTGGGAAGACAGGTCACCTATATTAAACAGACTGACAGTTTGCGACATGAAGCCAGACAGACACGGACGTTAAAGGCGTCTCCACAACTAAATAGCGCCTAGCTCGTCTCATTTGAAATGTTGTTTAGCGAAAGAGCAGATCTACATAGTATCTGCCGTGACATACGAGCTCGTTTGTACAACGTTTTTATGTGTAGTTTTAAATTCAAACAACCAACTTATTTAGTTCCTGACACATAATCAATTCAAACGATCATCGAAATTGGAATCTTCACATGGAAGCGCGATACGATCAGGCATGTTTTTCTGCTCTAGTGTTGTCGGCTTTCCTTGCGTTCTCCAACGCCACCGCCCGCTGGGGGCGTTGTCGAGGGTTCGAGTGCTTGACTGTCGTTCCTGAGAACCGGGGTTAGAGAACCCTGGTGCCGCCGGGTCGTAGTTTGGGACGGGTGTCGAAACTTAGATAATTTCATTCACCCAACATGGCCTGTGCCTTTCGGAAGATACACTATATAAATCTGCTGTCAGGTGTCTGTGCTATGGGAAGTACAAGACCTCGTGCAGAGGCATCGGGAAAACCTGTCGTGGACCCACTGAGCTGAGATTTTATCCAATCTCCCAATGCGAGAATAATCAACCACTTTATTATGAACATTTACCGGAATCCAAACCAACTAACCACTTGACAGACAACATTCAGACGGTTTGTAAGGTCATTGTCAGCTCTGCGACCGTCTAATCCAAGTCAATAATGTAAAAGACAAAACTTATTTAACTCGAACATTTAAATTGTAAACGAATGTACGCAATTACTATTAAATCGAATTATCTAAAAAGAAATCCCCTGACTTTTAATACAGCAAAGAAGAGGAGGTGTTACGGGCACAGTCATCTAAAGACACACATTTTCCCGCCTTCCTCCCTCCCTCCCGTTCCTTCATCCTACCTCCCCGTTCCTCCATCCTACCTCCCTCCATCCGTCCCTCACTACCCACCGTTTCACACGCGCTCGCACGAGTTATGTGACCTTACCTTCAGGAATATGGGTTTGCGGGCCCGTCTTCCCTTGAGGGACACGACACGCCTACCGCGCTTGTATTTCTCCATCAGACGGTTTCCCAGTTGCCGGAAGCGGGGTAACGTAACCCAACAGGTGCGCATGGTACACGAACCCGATACTCCGTGACACTTGCACTCGGTGCCCATCGTTTTCTTCAGGGCCTGTTTAATTGAAACAAGATCACTCAGAACAATTCGTAAACTTATTAAAATCAAAGGTTGTGATGCATATTAAAACACGTTTGTGACCTCATTCTCTACCCTAGTAAGGCGTCGTTTCATATCAGTAGGAACGTTTTTACACAGAACATAATATGTTTTGGCTGTTTATTCCTATGAGCCCAGACGCAGACACCTGAGAGGAACCGTGACGAGAGGAAGTTTCGAGTCATGAACACCTCCATTCAGGACCAGTCTCTAGTCATGAACACCTCCATTCAGGACCAGTCTCTAGTCATGAACACCTCCATTCAGGACCAGTCTCTAGTCATCAACACCTCCATTCAGGACCAGTCTCTAGTCATCAACACCTCCACTCAGGACCAGTCTCTAATCATCAACACCTCCATTCAGGACCAGTCTCTAGTCATCAACACCTCCATTCAGGACCAGTCTCTAGTCATCAACACCTCCATTCAGGACCAGTCTCTAGTCATGAACACCTCCATTCAGGACCAGTCTCTAGTCATCAACACCTCCACTCAGGACCAGTCTCTAATCATCAACACCTCCATTCAGGACCAGTCTCTAGTCATCAACACCTCCATTCAGGACCAGTCTCTAGTCATCAACACCTCCATTCATGATCAGTCTCTAGTCATCAACACCTCCATTCAGGACCAGTCTCTAGTCATCAACACCTCCATTCAGGACCAGTCTCTAGTCATCAACACCTCCATTCAGGACCAGTCTCTAGTCATAACACCTCCATTCAGGACCAGTCTCTAGTCATCAACACCTCCATTCAGGACCAGTCTCTAATCATCAACACCTCCATTCAGGACCAGTCTCTAGTCATCAACACCTCCATTCAGGACCAGTCTCTAGTCATCAACACCTCCATTCAGGACCAGTCTCTGGTCATCAACACCTCCATTCAGGACCAGTCTCTAATCATCAACACCTCCATTCAGGACCAGTCTCTAGTCATCAACACCTCCATTCAGGACCCCAGTCTCATTCAGGACCAGTCTCTGGTCATCAACACCTCCATTCAGGACCAGTCTCTAATCATCAACACCTCCATTCAGGACCAGTCTCTAGTCATCAACACCTCCATTCAGGACCAGTCTCTAGTCATCAACACCCCCATTCATGACCAGTCTCTAGTCATCAACACCTCCATTCAGGACCAGTCTCTAGTCATCAACACCTCCCTTCAGGACCAGTCTCTAGTCATCCACATATCCATTCAGGACCAGTCTCTAGTCATCAACACCTCCATTCTGGACCAGTCTCTAGTCATCCACATATCCACACTGGACCAAACTCGAACCATCAAAGTATCCCAGACGAAACATGAGCGATCGACATCTTCACATAGGACGAGACTTAAATCATCATCATTTTCACTCTACACAGCACCAGCCTGGCGTAATCAGCACCACACAGCATCAATCTGGAGTCATCAACTTCACACGCCACCAATCTGGAGTCATCAACATCACACAGAACCAGCCGGAGTCGTCAACATCACACAGCATCAATCTGGAGTCATCAACATCACACAGCACCAATATGGAGTCATCAACATCACACAGCACAAATCTGGAGTCATCATCGTCACACAGAACCAGCTTGGAGTCATCAACATCACACAGCACCAATTTGAAGTCATCGACATCACACACCACCAATCTGGAGTCATCAACATCACACAGAACCAGCCGGAGTCGTCAACATCACACAGCATCAATCTGCAGTCATCAACATCACAGAGCACCAATCTGGAGTCGTCAACATCACACACCACTAATCTGGAGTCATCATCATCACACAGAACCAGCCTGGAGTCATCAACATCACACAGCACCAATCTGGAGTCATCAACATCACACACCACCAATCTGGAGTCATCAACATCACAGAGCACCAATCTGGAGTCATCAACATCACACAGCACCAATCTGGAGTCATCAACATCACACACCACCAATCTGGAATCATCAACATCACACACCACCAATCTGGAGTCATCAACATCACACAGCACCAATCTGGAGTCATCAACATCACAGAGCACCAATCTGGAGTCATCAACATCACACACCACCAATCTGGAGTCATCAACATCACACAGCACCAATCTGGAGTCATCAACATCACAGAGCACCAATCTGGAGTCATCAACATCACACAGCACCAATCTGGAGTCATCAACATCACACAGCACCAATCTGGAGTCATCAACATCACACAGCACCAATCTGGAGTCATCAACATCACACAGCACCAATCTGGAGTCATCAACATCACACAGCACCAATCTGGAGTCATCAACATCACACAGCACCAATCTGGAATCATCAACATCACACAGCACCAATATGGAGTCATCAACATCACACAGCACCAATCTGGAGTCATCAACATCACACAGCACCAGTCATCATTCTACCGTGTCAATCTCCATAAGAACATCCAAGGCGCGGGTTGAACCCACCATTCACACTCGGATGCATCAAAACCAAAGAAAACCAGTCCTAGATAATGATGACGACTGAAGATAAGACGGTTTGTTACCAAGTTGCATTTTGAAAATGAACAAGGAATATATTGCTATTGTGATATTAACATAACCTGACTTTTACATTAAATTACCCCCATTTCTCGGTTGTCTCCCCCCCACACACACACACCAATAAACACAGTCACGTGCAAAACGTACAAATTTGACACTTTACAAAAGAACATTACGCTAAAACGTATGTGCCTTACTAACTAAGTCAACTTCCAACAAATTGTGACGATGTTCCTATGTCTCCACCCATAAAAGTACTAGTTTTTAGTATAATACCTAACTTTATCGAGCTTGCGTTCACCGATTAACTACAACATGACCTAACGTACAATAACTACGACAATTGTTATAAATACCCTCTTACGACACAATTCTCACCCTTTATAGGGGTAACTCAGTTGTTCGGAACGTAAAACACAACTTGTAAATCGTTAAAAAAAAAGCACGCGCGCTCGGCGATTACTACGGGGGAAACACACCCTGCGTTATTTACTAGGTTGCCTGAAATATGTGGACGTTGACTCACTAGACTCACGTCAACGCTAATGTCATCATCGTAGCAGTAGGACTATTATTTGACAATCACGCCGCTCGTGCGAGACGGATTTGTTGGTTGATATTTGACCTCCCTATGTCCCATCTGCAAGCAAACTACCTTCCAATAAGACATCTGCCAACAAACCACCTCCAAATACCTCACCTGCCAACAAACCACCTCCCAATAGGGCTAACCCCCTTGCCACAAACCACCTCCCAATACCTCATCTACACAAACATCCTCCCAATACCCCACCTGCCACAAACCACCTTCCAATAGCCCACCTGCCAACAAACCACCTCTCAATACTGCCACCTGCCACAAACCACCTTCCAATACCCCATCTGCCTCAAACCACCCCCAATCAAAACCCCACCTGCCACAAACCACCTCCCAATACACCATCTGCCAACAAAACACCTCCCAATACCCCACCTGCCACAAACCACCTCCCAATACCCCACCTGCCAACAAACCACCTCCCAATACCCCACCTGCCACAAACCACCTACCAATACCTCACCTGCCACAAACCACGTCCCAAACACCACCTGTCAACAAACCACCTCCCAATACCCCACCTGCCACAAACCACGTCCCAATACCCCACCTGCCAACAAACCACCTCCCAATACCCCACCTGCCACAAACCACGTCCCAGTACCCCACCTGTCAACAAACCACCTCCCAATACCCCACCTGCCACAAACCACGTCCCAATACCCCACCTGCCACAAACCACCTCCCAATACCCCACCTGCCACAAACCACCTACCAATACCTCACCTGCCACAAACCACGTCCCAAACACCACCTGTCAACAAACCACCTCCCAATACCCCACCTGCCACAAACCACCTTCCAATACCCCATCTGCCTCAAACCACCTCCCAATACCCCATCTGCCTCAAACCACCCCCAATCAAAACCCCATCTGCCTCAAACCACCCCCAATCAAAACCCACCTGCCACAAACCACCTCCCAATACACCATCTGCCAACAAAACACCTCCCAATACCCCACCTGTCAACAAACCACCTCCCAATACACCATCTGCCACAAACCTCCTCCCAATACCCCACCTGCCACAAACCACTCCCAATACCCCACCTGCCACAAACCACCTCCCAATACCCCACCTGCCACAAACCACCTCCCAATACCCCACCTGCCACAAACCACTCCCAATACCCACCTGCAACAAACCACCTCCCAATACCTCACCTGCCACAAACCACGTCCCAAACACCACCTGTCAACAAACCACCTCCCAATACCCCACCTGCCACAAACCACCTTCCAATACCCCATCTGCCTCAAACCACCTCCCAATACCCCATCTGCCTCAAACCACCCCCAATCAAAACCCCATCTGCCTCAAACCACCCCCAATCAAAACCCCACCTGCCACAAACCACCTCCCAATACACCATCTGCCAACAAAACACCTCCCAATACCCCACCTGCAACAAACCACCTCCCAATACCCACCTGCCAACAAACCCTCCCAATACCCCACCTGCCACAAACCACCTCCCAATACCCCACCTGCCACAAACCACGTCCCAATACCCCACCTGCCACAAACCACCTCCCAATACCCCACCTGCCACAAACCACCTACCAATACCCTCACCTGCCACAAACCACGTCCCAAACACCACCTGTCAACAAACCACCTCCCAATACCCCACCTGCCACAAACCACCTTCCAATACCCCATCTGCCTCAAACCACCTCCCAATACCCCATCTGCCTCAAACCACCCCCAATCAGAATCCCATCTGCCTCAAACCACCCCCAATCAAAACCCCACCTGCCACAAACCACCTCCCAATACACCACCTGCCAACAAAACACCTCCCAATACCCCACCTGCAACAAACCACCTCCCAATACACCACCTGCCACAAATCACCTCCCAATAACCCACCTGCCACAAACAACCTCCTAGTACCCCACCTGTCAACAAACCACCTCCTAGTACCCCACCTGTCAACAAACCACCCCCCAATACCTCATATGTCAACAAACCACCCCCCAATACCCCACATGTCAACAAACCACCTCCCAATACCCCATATGTCAACAAACCACCCCAATACCCCATATGTCAACAAACCACCTCCCAATACCCCACCTGCCACAAACCACCTCCCAATACCACACCTGTCAACAAACCACCCCCCAATACACCATCTGTCAACAAGCCACCCCCAATACCCCATCTGTCAACAAACCACCCCCCAATACCCTGTCAACAAACCACGTCCCAATACCCCACTTGTCAATAAAAATGAAAAAACACGTCCCAATACCACACCTGCCAACAAACCACCTCCCAATACCCCACCTGTCATAAACCATATCCCAATACCCCACCTGTCAACAAAGTTGAACAAAACACGTCACAATACCCCACCTGTTAATAAAGTTGAACAAACCACGTCTCAATACCCCACCTGCTAACAAACCACTTCCCAAAACCCCCCCTCCCAAAACCCCACCTCCCAACAAACCACCTCCCAACAAACCACTTCCCAACAAACCACCTCCCAATACCCCACCTGCCAAAAACACCTCTCAGTACCACACCTGCCTAAAAACCACCGCCCATCGATCAGCGAGTCACCCTCCATACGCCGCCCGTCACCGGCCTAAGCCCCGCCCGCCGTGCGCCGCCGACGGAGCAGTCAGTCGGCCGGGCCCGATTACGATCTGGCCGCGAGACGCGTCGATTAGGCCAGAGCGACGCTGATACGGCGCAAAGTGGCGGAAAAAATGATACGTTACACAGGCAATTGATTACACGATCAAAGGAGACGAATTGCTGTGTTCGACGGCGCGTTGTCTGGGCGGATCGCGCTGAACTGCGGCCGGCTCGAGTTGATAACGACTGAAAGTGAGTCGCTGCCATTGAACGCCGTCGCCGCCCGAACAATGGCCGTCGTCGGCCGCGCAACGATACGCTGCAATCTAGTCAATTACAGTAACAGGATTTCACCTGGCTCTGTGGGAGGCCGACCGCTGTCTGTGTTGAATCACACAGGCAGTCGACGTGCGTGTACCCAGGTCGGGTGTGAGGTGAGACAGGTGTTAAAATGCCGACCACCCGTGCCTTAATTAAAAGAATAACGCTGCATCGTCGCGTTCGTTGACGCCCGTACACATGTCATGTGATTTCGACGTAGCAAAATCGAAAGTAGTAGACCCAACGCCCTCGCTCACACGATAGGCACATGTCCACACAATAGGTTGTTCTCTTGTTGTCCCTGTCGTCAACGGTGAGGATGGAAACATAGGCTATTGTCATATTTTCTTCACCTCTTCTTTTCTCTCCTCATTTTCTCTCACTGCGTTCTCTATCAACAGTCTTCAACTCATTCATTGTGAAAAGGTGTTGGTTGGTCAGGTGATTTCGCGTTGGTCAGGTGTTGGTCAGGTTATTTGTGATAATATTATGACTTCTGTCGCAATGACAAAATTATTAATAACACCCAAGTAACTCAGATATATTTCTAAAATTCACAATCATAAAAACGCCACAAAAGTGTTATATATTCTCACCACACGTCGGCCATGTAACTTAATTCTCGTCGAGCAGTCTTTGTTACATTGCCCTATAGTAAGCGGTACACGCATAGATGTCCTATCAATACGTAACAGGAAATGCGAAACATGATCAACAATACGCCGCGTGCACGCCATGGTTCTCCGCTTCCGTCACGCAAAGCGACGAAGGCGACAGACAGGTATAGAAATCTCCGGCAGCACAGTACGGTGCCTCGGCTCTCACTCTAGCACGGGCGTACGGCACTCGATCAGTGGACATTTCCATTTACTTACTGTCTTCTTACTGTCTAGCAAACTGTGGCGTAGGATGCGTTATTATATATGTGTTCCGACAATCATTACAGGTTGCTTATATATTCGGATAGCAAAGCAGTTTTTTTAATTGAACGAAAATTATCAATGTGATATTTATAGTACAAACTAGAGTGATTGCCTACAAATTACAGTGGACAACATCCGTTTAATAATCTGAGTGATACACACTTTTAAATCCACGACTTTCAGGGCTATTAGACGTAGTGGTGGATACTATTTCTAGGGTATTCTGTATGGGTATTTGGAGTATATTTAATTTAAATAATTAGGCCTAATTAATCCATGAAAACAATTTGGAAAGTAGCTATAACAATAGGTATACACTGTCGTCGCCATGGCAGGCTTAGTGTGTTTCCTTGTCATGATGACCATAACAGCCTGAACAGGTAGATAACGTTTTTGACGTGGCTGGACGTGTCAAATTATTGGTCACTGTGATTGTAGATAACGCCATATATACGGCACGTTATGTCAGTTTAGTGGTCACGAAGATTGGTGTACAACTGTCCACTTACTGCACTTTGTAGTAACTAGACAGTTATCGGTGACAGTTATAGTAACATATGTCATTTTGGAACGAGCCTGTATCTAGTCTAGTATGTAATTATTTACTTGGCAGACCGCAGACGCCCTGCTATGTGACTGCACCTGTGTAAAACGACCTAACGACTTCTCCACGTTAGTAATTCCTACAGGGTAAATTCAAAAACGCAAACTCATATCACGCACGATTTTCTCTTTTCAAGAAAACTGACTCGTGACGTTCACGCGGCTAAGTACCTTCGTTGAGCTCCTGCGCGTAACAAGAACATATTGTCAAGAATTTGCCGTTAGAGATGTACCAAGTGATAAGGCTCATGACACAATGGTCGAGGTAATTCTGTGTTTCGACTCAGTGGCCAAGTGTCACGGACAGCGTGGATCGTCGCCGCCAGCCACACTTTGATCCTCGCCGCTCACCGCCGCGTACCTGTCTCGGCTACACCGAGCCCGTGGTTCGTTGGTGACGAATGGACAACACACACGCATGCACGCACGCACGCACATACACACATGTACGCGCGCGCCACACACACACACACACACACACACACACACACACACAATATAATATATATATATATATATATATATATATATATATATATATATATATATATATATATATATATATATATAACGCACGCACGCACGCACGCACACACACACGCACCACACACACACACACACAAACACACACAAACACACACACACACACACACACACACACACAGGCATGCACATATACACGCATGCACGTACACAAACAAAGATACACACAACAAATACAAATGCAAACACACTCTCACCACATGGAGCATTATCTAAAATGTATGTATATTATATATTTTCACAAATTGGTTGTTTATTATAGAGAATTATTGGATCCAATATATTTATGGTAATCGACAAATAGTCTATTCAAGTATTGTGATAAGTGGGCTAAATAAAATAAAAAGGACCGACTGTACGAAGAACGTTTGCTCGATGAAGCGCTAGTACTAACACATCCATGTTATGTCACCGCCATAAAATACTTATATGGGTTATTTCTGATAGTATTATACAGATAAGACATGGCCTATGACTTATTTGTAATTTTGATAAGAATACAATATTACATTGCCAATCAGTAGAAAAGATGGCATATGATAAACATCGCATCCTATTAGGCATTTATAATGGTTTGTATTCAACACAGGTCGATCGCATTTTAGATGCGATAACAATCTAAATAAACAATTAACAGTGTACAGAAACTCGACAAGTTATTCGCCAGTGTAAGTGCGCATGTGCAGTGACACCGGTCACGACCCGGATGTTATCTCGGCACAGCAACACGCAGCGGCCGTAATGGCGATTACGAAGTTAATGGACCGAACTTTGATTGTTTACAGATTTTATGAAAATAGTTCTTTCAATGAATCTTGCTTGCGGCTTTTAGTAGACAACAATGTCGTCATTCATTGCGATGTAACCGGTTACAGATAAGTAACTTGCTTTGTGCTGATATTCAGATATTAGGTGGTCGGGAGTTTTATGTAAGTGAATTGTCTTCTAATTTCTAATTAATTTACACATACATGTCACATTGCACCAATACTTTGACCATTTTGATATAATACAAAATCCACTGTTATAAAATTAAAAAATTGTTGTAAAATTTATTAAGTACGGAGCAGATGCGACCCTGGTACATGACCGCAGGCGTAGGCGTATCGGGTGGCAAGTGATTGTCCCCCCTACACCAGTTAGATGATTAAACGTTTAACTAAACCGCGATAACAACTATTATTACACTGATTGTATAAATATATAAGACAAGATCTCACAATAATTTAGATTTGCTTTTAATAGACACCATAAGACGCCAAAGTGAATTAATTGTTTTGTACTAGTTTATTTGACTGGTGGTACAACCCCGCAGACGATTCAGGTTTAGATTGACAAGTTCAATGACAACCAATCCGTACAGCCCAACTAGAACAGCAGTATTTAACATGGGTAGTATTTTGTGGGGTAGCACAGCCTTTTTAAAGGATAACTATTTTATGTAATTAATTCATCACGACGACACTCTTATTGTACGCTATTTTGAACAGACACCGAAGAATTACAATCTGAATTTTAGAACACATCATGTTGAAAATAAGAATGCTTTACAGTGAAAGAAGATCTCACCAAGCCGTACCTAAATGAAACACCGAGGCCCGTCCCTGGCAGGAATCAACGAAGACAAGCAAATCACATGTCGCTTTTGGACACAATCATGGAACTAACTACCGAGACGAGTGAGATCACATTCAGAGCATGCCGTTTTCATTTCAGCAGTGTTAGCAGACCTACGATGGTTCGCGCCTCATTTGAATGACTCAACACTGTTGTAGATCTTCACAATTATTTCTATATGAAAAGCGACCATGTAAAAGAAGACTGTCTTTTTATACTGTTTACCGTGCAGTTTTACGAACTCCAGAATTATCAACAATGTGATTTGGTTGTGAAGTGACAAGATAGGAACTAATTTTTTTGAAATAGAAGATCTTAGGTTAACACGGTGTCTGCATTTTATCATGTGTCTGAATTAAAGCAAACAAACAATCATCGCGGTCAAAAGCTCTTGAACAGGGAGAACCACTACAGATCAACTGTTCCATGTTTAAATTATAAACATTTATAATAGAGCTGGGTTGTATTGAAAATTATTTTGGTTAGACCAATCAGTTGAATACTTTTGACATGGAAGGAATAGAGTGAATATTCTCACAGCCAAGGCTAGGTTGCCACAAGTTCAGTTTCACCAACACGAAGTTCACTCTATCGAGGTATCCATGTTCTCCAGTTGGTCAATGTCACTTTATGAGAAATAAGAGCAGTGTCTGTTTGCCGGTGATATCATGCACATACATTCCCGGATGATATTTCCTTGATCTGGAACACTGTGAGAAGAATGCATGGATTGTGAGATTTTTCAGTGGAAGCTTGCATGAAAAACGTTTACTGATAACTTGATTAGTAATTGTCAAGTGACTCGATTCAACAAGAACAACGAAGGACAACTAGTTGACACGATCCAACAAGAACAACGAATGATAACTAGTTGACACGATCCAACAAGAACAACGAAGAATAATTAGTTGACACGATCCAACAAGAACAACGAAGGATAACTAGTTGACACGATCCAACAAAAACAACGAATAATAACTAGTTGACACGATCCAACAAGAACAACGAAAGGACAACTAGTTGACACGATGCAACAAGAATAACGAAGAATAACTAGTTGACACGATCCAACAAGAACAACGAAGAATAACTAGTTGACACGATCCAACGAGAACAACGAAGGATAACTAGTTGACACGATCCAACAAGAACAACGAATGATGACTAGTTAACACCATTCAACATAAACAACGAAGGATAACTAGTTAACACGATCCAACAAGAACAATGAAGGACAACTAGTTGACACGATCCAACAAGAACAACGAATGATAACTAGTTGACACGATCCAACAAGAACAACGAATGATAACTAGTTAACACGATCCAACAAGAACAACGAAGGACAACTAGTTAACACCATTCAACATAAACAACGAAGGATAACTAGTTGACACGATCCAACAAGAACAACGAATGATAACTAGTTGACACGATCCAACAAGAACAACGAATGATAACTAGTTGACACGATCCAACAAGAACAACGAAGGACAACTAGTTGACACGATCCAACAAGAACAACGAAGGATAACTAGTTGACACGATCCAACAAGAACAACGAAGGACAACTATGTTGACACCGATCCAACATAGAACAACGAATGATAACTAGTTGACACGATCCAACAAGAACAACGAATGATAACTAGTTAACACGATCCAACAAGAACAACGAAGGACAACTAGTTAACACCATTCAACATAAACAACGAATGATAACTAGTTGACACGATCCAACAAGAACAACGAATGATAACTAGTTAACACCATTCAACATAAACAACGAAGGATAACTAGTTGACACGATCCAACAAGAACAACGAAGGACAACTAGTTGACACGATCCAACAAGAACAACGAAGGATAACTAGTTGACACGATCCAACAAGAACAACGAATGATAACTAGTTGACACGATCCAACAAGAACAACGAAGGACAACTAGTTGACACGATCCAACAAGAACAACGAAGGACACTAGTTGACACGATCCAACAAGAACAACGAATGATAACTAGTTGACACGATCCAACAAGAACAACGAAGGATAACTAGTTGACACGATCCAACAAGAACAACGAAGGACAACTGTTGACACGATCCAACAAGAACAACGAAGGAATAACTAGTTGACACGATCCAACAAGAACAACGAATGATAACTAGTTGACACGATCCAACAAGAACAACGAAGGACAACTAGTTGACACGATCCAACAAGAACAACGAAGGACAACTAGTTGACACGATCCAACAAGAACAACGAAGGATAACTAGTTGACACGATCCAACAAGAACAACGAATGATAACTAGTTGACACGATCCAACAAGAACAACGAAGGATAACTAGTTGACACGATCCAACAAGAACAACGAAGGACAACTAGTTGACACGATCCAACAAGAACAACGAAGGATAACTAGTTGACACGATCCAACAAAAACAACGAATAATAACTAGTTGACACGATCCAACAAGAACAACGAAAGGACAACTAGTTGACACGATGCAACAAGAATAACGAAGAATAACTAGTTGACACGATCCAACAAGAACAACGAAGAATAACTAGTTGACACGATCCAACGAGAACAACGAAGGATAACTAGTTGACACGATCCAACAAGAACAACGAATGATGACTAGTTAACACCATTCAACATAAACAACGAAGGATAACTAGTTGACACGATCCAACAAGAACAATGGAGGACAACTAGTTAACACGATCCAACAAGAACAATGGAGGACAACTAGTTGACACGATCCAACAAGAACAACGAAGGATAACTAGTTCACAAGATCCAACAAGAACAACGAATGATAACTAGTTGACACGATCCAACAAGAACAACGAAGGACAACTAGTTGACACGATCCAACAAGAACAACGAAGGATAACTAGTTGACACGATCCAACAAGAACAACGAATGATAACTAGTTGACACGATCCAACAAGAACAATGAATGATGACTAGTTAACACCATTCAACATAAACAACGAAGGATAACTAGTTGACACGATCCAACAAGAACAACGAATGATAACTAGTTGACACGATCCAACAAGAACAACGAATGATAACTAGTTGACACGATCCAACAAGAACAACGAATGATAACTAGTTGACACGATCCAACAAGAACAACGAAGGATAACTAGTTGACACGATCCAACAAGAACAACGAAGGACAACTAGTTGACACGATCCAACAAGAACAACGAAGGACAACTAGTTGACACGATCCAACAAGAACAACGAAGGATAACTAGTTGACACGATCCAACAAGAACAACGAAGGATAACTAGTTG
The DNA here is from genome assembly GCA_025642075.2 of Ridgeia piscesae. Taxonomy (NCBI): domain Eukaryota; kingdom Metazoa; phylum Annelida; class Polychaeta; order Sabellida; family Siboglinidae; genus Ridgeia; species Ridgeia piscesae. Next base: position 327,720 of record JAODUO010000339.1, read on the forward strand.
ACACGATCCAACAAGAACAACGAAGGATAACTAGTTGACACGATCCAACAAGAACAACGAAGGATAACTAGTTGACACGATCCAACAAGAACAACGAAGATAACTAGTTGACACGATCCAACAAGAACAACGAAGGAAACTAGTTGACACGATCCAACAAGAACAACGAAGGATAACTAGTTGACACGATCCAACAAGAACAACGAAGGACAACTAGTTGACACGATCCAACAAGAACAACGAAGGCAACTAGTTGACACGATCCAACAAGAACAACGAAGGACAACTAGTTGACACGATCCAACAAGAACAACGAAGGATAACTAGTTGACACGATCCAACAAGAACAACGAATGATAACTAGTTGACACGATCCAACAAGAACAACGAAGAATAATTAGTTGACACGATCCAACAAGAACAACGAAGGATAACTAGTTGACACGATCCAACAAGAACAACGAAAGGACAACTAGTTGACACGATGCAACAAGAATAACGAAGAATAACTAGTTGACACGATCCAACAAGAACAACGAAGAATAATTAGTTGAAGAACAACGAAGGACAATTATCTGAACTAAATCCAACAAGTTCACGATCCAACAAGAACAACGAACGACAACGATAATTGTTCTCGGAAGTTGAAAATCCGATCACTCATAGTGGTGCAGCTGATTTACGGGTTTACCAGGACAGTGCCAGAAATCTGAGGTGATTTGCCTAAATATATAGTCTAACCATAAATAACAAAAACGTCAACAACAAGAAAAAGACACTTTCGGCGTGGCGTCACACCTGATGGTTAAAGGTCAGTTCAAAAGTCTCGTAAAATTGCCACAGCGCGTGCAGCACACACACACACACACACACACACACACACACACACACACACACACACACACACACACACACACACACACACACACACACACACACACACACACAACACACACACACACACACACACACACACACACACACACACACACACACACACACATTATACGTCTTCAACACGCACGCATGCACGCAATTGCGCGCACGTGCGTGCCAGCGTATGTATCCCTGGATGACTCCAGCGCGCTCGCGTACGAATGTTATACTTGAATTCCCACACCGTGTACGACATCTTATGCACGACATCTCAACTGGCCACCACTGCGAGCGACGACTGCGATGTTGCAATTGTTGCGCGAGGGAGGCCAAAACCTAATTCTGGGTTTCGAGAGGTTTATTAAATAGCGCGGGAGGGCTTCATAGACAGAGCGGTTTTTGCGTGATCTACAGCGGTGCGCCGTCCGTGATGTATTGCCCCCTTTGTTGTCGACTCGGCCTTATAAAAGCGGAGAATTTGTGGAATTTTCGCGCCTTGACGTACGAGTGCCCTCCTGTTGGCTCTGATATCGGTGACACGGCCGGGTGACTGTCAATACTTAGTTACGACACAGACGCAGGGGGCGAATCACCTGTACGTCTGCCAATGTCAGTGCACACACGTCTTCTTCAGAGTTTAGATATATGATCGAACAAATGTGGTGAATTATATTCATCACAAACTTCATCATCAGAATTATTATTGTATGACACATTTAATTCGTGTTCTTAATTTAATTCGGCACCAATTATAGATATTTGCTAAAACTGGGCCAACCCAAAATGGACACGAACTGACACAGGCTAGCATTCGGAGGCAACAACACACTGCTGATACAGTATCACCAAGGCTGCTGACACTGTATCACCAAGACTTCTGACACTGTATCACAAAGAGTGCTGACACTGTATCACCAAGACTGCTGATACTGTATCACAAAGAGTGCTGACATTGTATCACCAATACTGCTGATACTGTATCACAAAGAGTGCTGACACTGTATCACCAAGACTGCTGATACTGTATCACAAAGAGTGCTGACACTGTATCACCAAGACTGCTGATACTGTATCACAAAGAGTGCTGACACTGTATCACCAATACTGCTGATACTGTATCACCAAGATTGCTGACACTGTATCTCCAAGATTGCTGATACTGTATCACAAAGAGTGCTGACACTGTATCACCAATACTGGTGACACTATATCACCAAGACGGGTGACATTATATCACCAAGATTGCGGACACTGTGTCACTAAGACTGCTGACAATGTATCATAAAGACAGTGAGCTTGCTGACTGCTGACAAAGAATCAGGCAAACTGCTGAAACATGACTATTAACTGTTACGACACCGAGACACACAGTGGTCTTTCACAATGAACCTACCCAGTGATCCTACCCTAGGATCCTACCTTGTGATCCTACCTGTGATCCTACCCTGTGATGCTACCAAGTGATCCTATCCGGTGATCCTCCCATTGATCCCCCACTGATCCTACTATGATCTACTCACCCGGCGGCCGGCGCGGTTGTTGTGCAGGTTCATGAGGGCCCGACTGTTTTCGTCGACCTCACGGGCGTCGACAAAGCGCCGACAGAACGACAGGCCGTACTTGATGTCGGCGCTGGATGGAGAGACGAACACGAGTTACCAGCGCGTGTCATGCTATGTTCACAGGGCGTCCGTCATGAACCCGACGTGGGGTACATTACATAGACTATTGGCTATGCGTGTGTAGTTGTGTGCGTGTTTGAGTGTGCGCGTGCGTGTGCTTGTGCACGTATGGATGCGTGCGTGCGTGCGTGCGTGCGTGCGTGTGTGTGTGTGTGTGTGTGTGTGTGTGTGTGTGTGTGTGTGTGTGTGTGTGTGTGTGTGTGTGTGTGTGTGCATGTGTTAGATTGCACGTGTACGTTTGTGCCTATTTGTATATATGAGGACAAGGATGTACGTACTACGTATGTACGCACGCACGCACGCACGCACGCACTAACGCATGTACATGCGCACGTGTGCATGTGTGTACGTGTGCACGTACACATCTATCTCTCTATGAACGTACATACGTACGTACATATCTGTCTATTAATGTACGTATGTGTGTACATATGTACGCAAATGCATGCACCCATGCATGACCCGATTTAAACAGGACTTTCAAACCTTCAGTTGTCCTGCTGTATGTAAGTGGTTTAGTTCGCTCACAAGTGTCCTACCTGCAGCCGCCCCACTTCCAGCCCTTGGCCGACCGCTTGCCGTCCACCTTCGAGTGGTCGCAGCTACAACTGCTCAGGTTGCCCTGACTGCACGCCTGTGTGACGGCATAGGCGACGCCGGCAGCGTTGATGGCATACGTGTAGGCGGCCTCCTTGCTCGCTGAGGACACACCACGGCGGTAGCATCAACACACAGTTGTTTTACACATGTAATCAACTATTAATATATTGATACATAAATATTTACTGACCGTTCCTCTAGTCAGTTCCACGATTCTACATCATACGTACACATTTTAACACACATATACTTATATAAATGACTTTTACACACTCACACACACACACACACACACACACACACACACACACACACACACACACACACACACACACACACACACACACACACACACAGCACGCACGCATCACGCAGCACGCACACACGCACGCACACGCACGCACGCACGCACGCACGCACGGACGCACGGACGCACGCACTCACTCACGCACGCACGCACGCACACACATGTCATTTATGTAAATATATATATATATATATATATATTATATAACAAATCCTGTAACTGGTTAGAGGAAGGGTCAATAATGGCGGAGGCGTGAAATAAATGAACATTCCCTATTTGCTAGCAGCGTAGATGACCTCCTGTGTTATAACGGGACGGGTAGGTGATGCACACAAATGAATTCTTTGCATGCTGCAGTGTCTCTGAAGAAAGGTAATTATGTTGGCGTCAGTTCACATGCTGGCAATTGACAGCACAGAATGCTGACGCTCTATGTTCATCGCTCTGGCGGTCAACCCTTTTGTGACACTTGAACATGTCATTTTGGACCAAATTGCCATTTTCTCGGGAAACTGTGCGCAATTTGTCGAATATATAGCATCCGAAATAAATACGTATGCATGTTATTAACTTTTGCTGCTTTGAGTCATCTTAAATTACCAAACATTTCAAGATAAATTATACCTACCGTAGTACAAATATGGCCTATACATAATGTATTAAATTACATTTAGTAGTTGATCTGACCAAGTAATAATATCGTACGTTGTGACTTGATTGCTGTGTGCATATAACTTACTTGCGTGCAGAGAAAAACACAACCTTCTTCGTATTAATTCAAATAGATATCAACATTGTTCTACTTTACGCAATGTAAAAACAAAAGACTACAGGACGGACTACTTGAAACAACAAAGAGGACAATGACACTGACAGCGTCAATAAAAGCGTCAAAACACTGAAATCATAGTTATGGAAGGATAAAGTTAACAAACTCTGTAGAGAGAAGCAACAATAAGATCTTTATGCGACTCACAAGTATCTTTATTCGTCGACAGCTTCGCACGCGTCGCTTATTTGCTCTTTGTGTGTGTGTGTGTGTGTGTGTGTGTGTGTGTGTGTGTGTGTGTGTGTGTGTGTGTGTGTGTGTGTGTGTGTGTGTACGTGCGTACGTGCGTGCGTGGTGTGTGTGTGTGTGCGTCTGTGTGTGTGTGTGTGTGTGTGTGTGTGTGTGTGTGTGTGTGTGTGTGTGTGTGTGTGTGTGTGTGTGTGTGTGTGTGTCGTGTCTGTCTCTGTTTGTGTCTGTGTCTCTGTGTCTGTGTCTGTGTGTGTGTGTGTGTGTGTGTGTGTGTGTGTGTGTGTGTGTGTGTGTGTGTGTGTGTGTGTGTGTGTGTGTGTGTGTGTGTGTGTGTGTGTGGTGTGTGTGTGTGTGTGTGTGTGTGTGTGTGTGTGTGTTGTGTGTGTGTGTGTGTGTGTGTGTGTGTGTGTGTGTGTGTGTGTGTGTGTGTGTGTGTGTGTGTGTGTGCATCCGAGAATAAGAACACAGGGATTACAGCCACCAAGACGGGATAAGAATCACAGGGTAGGTACATAAACGAATAATTAGTTAACCGTGACGTATGTTTCATTTATGATATAATCTGTCACAATGTCGTAGGTGTCGTACATACAGGACCTACGCTGAAACTCGTTCATGCGTGTCGTACAGATGAAGCCTATATTGTAAGTATGCCGCGATGTTGTACGTATAATGGTCTTAATAGTAGATGTGGGTGTCGAACGCTGCACATACGTAGTAACTGGTGTAGAGAGTGTCAGACAGATAGGGCCTAAGCAGTAAGCCGTGTTGAGTGTTGTTTTGTGACTTCGCTTAACCCACACCCTGTTCCTCTGTAACTACTACGAACAGTCACCATGTATCTCTGACGTGAATGTCTTACAACTAAACTGTCACCGTGTTGTTTGATGTCGCATCGATACAGTATAAGTAGACCAGCAATAAACACCATGTTCCTCTGTGATCATCAGTAATAAACACTGTTATTTAGTGATCATCACCAACAAACACTATGTCCTTTGCGACCATCACCAACAAACGCCACGTTTTTGTAAGACTACTAACATTAAACACACTGTTCGTCCATTAATACCATGTCCATGTGGCACAGGCCCTTGACAGTAAACCGCATCCTGCAAGATTGTCCCACGTATACAAGACGGAGGGAGGCCTTTTGACCGACGGGAGGCCAGTGAGACCAGACACACGACACCCCGAAGGACCTACGGCTGACAGCAACTAACACCAGTGCTACCAAGTCAGTCTCAAGTGATCGATAAAGAAGAAGACTACCATCAACAAACACTACGTTCCTCTGTCACTACTACTGCCAGACAGTCAACTACAGAAGGTTGATATCTGCAAGTCATCCCTCATGATTGACGTGTAAGATAAAAATATAATGTGTAGTCTATAATTACGTATTTGGTTAAACTGCATTGGCATCGTTTCTCCATAAGATACTGTTCATCTATAAACTGACATAAATAGAATTAGTAAACACCTGATGTCGACATCGCGTTGATACTACAGGTGTAATCCAATTGGCATGCATTGATGTCATGCACTGTTTCTTCTCGTAACTCGTTATCAGCGTCACCAACGCTATTGACATGATGTCTGCCGCGACAGTTATGTGGTGACAGGAGACGGCTTCACAAGAGCACTCCCTGTGTTGAATTCGTGAAGAATAAACACCACCTGGACGGGGCAAACTGGGACACAAAACCGACTGCCTCCACGAAGACAGTCAACTCGAAAATAGCAAAGGCGACAGGACAGATAAACACAGAAAAAGTATACCAACTCAAACGCAGTTTGGGGTAATAGAACAAAACACAACGACGTTCAACGACAACGACTGCCAAAGGAGTCTCCTCAAATGTATTTTCTCTCGTCTCATTTCGAATTCGTTTTGTAAAAAGATCAAACCTACCTAACATCAAGTACTTTGTGTTAACTAGTTTATGCCATTTTATGTATCTTCGGTAAAATAAAAATTAACTTATTTCATGTTTATCCAAACATTTGTTCAATTTGATTCTTAAAACTGATTATTTTTCTCTCACGAATTCGCGATAGAACGTATGCTTGCTTCTGTATTAATGTTAGCGTGTTCCTTGTGATCCACACTCTATTAGTGCCAGAACACGCCCAGTAGTGGGACGCGATCACAGGCAGATCACGCCCAGTAGTGGGACGCGATCACAGGCAGATCACGCCCAGTAGTGGGACGCGATCACAGGCAGATCACGCCCAATAGTGGGACGCGATCACAATGTTACAGAACAACAAAAAGAGAGATACATGTTGTTGAACAGACATATTAGCAGCTAGTTGCATAAGCACAGTGACTTATCTTAATTTAACGATCTCAAGGTCACATGTGTCATAGGTGTCACAGGTGTCATAGGTGTCACAGGTGTCATAGGTGTCACAGGTGTCATAGGTGTCACAGGTTCACAGGTGACAGTTACTACTCTGCAGCCCTTTATGTTTCACCATCAAATATGAAGATTAGTTAATAAATATTAGAACGACAGAACGGATGATAAGCATCTTAAACATTTATTAAATCTAAAGAGATGCAAGATAATGATATAAACACGTCTTGAATTAACTTATTTTAATTAGCAGTATATATATATATATATTAATATATATATATATATATATATATATATATATATATATATATATATATATATATTATCCTAAATAGCAATGTCTCAATCAAGGTAATATGAGCGTTGTGGCAACAGCTCTGACACACTCGACATTATATATAACAGTTAACCTACTGCTCGTGTGAAACGACCGTAAGATACAAGATTTTAAATGACAAGATGTAATTCCACACACCGAATTTCAGGAGGTCGAGGAAGTCACGTGTTTGTCGAGAGTCAAAAGCAGTTGTTTAAAGTATTTATATATCGCTCCCTTATTGTATACTAAATGTTATCACACGAGTAGCATTTGTACATGTAGTAGATATACTGTTCTAGTGATATACTGCTTCTCCTGAAATGAATAAAAAAAATATATACAATCTTACAAAACATTTTATTATACATGTATATGCGGCGCATTATTCATATCTCTCTTTGAAAACTATTGTTTAACGTGTGAAAAACCAGCAAGTTATCAATAATACCGTAAACACGTATCTTGACAATTCATAACAGCCTTTCCGCCATTGAGCGCGTGTAAAGCAATGATTGCTTTTGCCATCGTCTGGCGAGTGTCCCGTGGGCGGGTTATATGTATTAAATACATATTAAACATGTATCTATAAAAATCGGGCATTTAGTCTCTAGGAAATAATAGTTTCTTTTCGCCGTCATCTAAAACATACCTTTTTAATGTTGCATATCTTGTTTTTTTCTTAGCAATTTAGTTCATACGTTGAACACTTTTGCTTTGTATAATGGCAATAAGAATACAGAATTCTTTTGTTTTGTTGCGCCATTGAGCTATGATTTTCCGAGTTTGTTGGAGCTGAAGAAGTCATTTTAGTATTGTTAGTATTGTTATTATCAACGATGGTTCCTCGGTTCATCTCGTTACAAATAGTTGTGGGCGAAAAATCAAAGCTACGCCCAGTGTAGAATCATGTAATACATGCTAACTCATTTGTGTATCCTGCGCACGTTGTTTTGATCAATTCAACACATAAACTATTTACATATTGAGTTCTTCCCCAGGAATAAATCATCAGTGTTATTAGAATGTGCAACAGTAGGCCTATTACACGCTACACGTCTTTCTGTGTCGATGTTGTCGACTTTCCTTGGTTCCTCAAGATCCATAATATCGGCAAATTCAGTGGATCGAAAGTCACGGCCTGTCGGTACAGGAATTGGCTTTCGCAAGTAATAAGATTAATAATAAACTATTTTAACGTCAAATTGACTTTCCCGTGTATATTCGAATATTGTAGTAAATTGTCACACACTTCAATCATACAACGAATGGCGTTGAAGCGGGTACGTGAGAATGGGTTCGCTACTTGAAATTAGACCGGTAGCTAAACAAAGAATACAGTTAGTTTTAAGTCGAATAACCATTATTCATATCTCTCTTTGAAAACTATTGTTTAACGTGTGAAAAACCAGCAAGTCATCAATAATACCGTAAACACGTATCTTGACAATTCATAACAGCCGCTCCGCCATTGAACGCGTACAGCAATGATTGCTTTTGCCATTGTGTGGCGAGTGTCCCGTGGGCGGGTCACATCCGCCCCTTACCGTGTCTCGCTATGTTTAGTTGACGAGCTACCGACTCCGCAGCGAAAGTGTGAAGACTAATCGCCGTAAGACACGCCACCATGCGCCCCACAATTCCTGGTATTTGACCTGGGATACGTCTAGTGCAGGTGTATGATCACACACGATAGTGTTTGACTGTTTACTTGTCGGCAGTGGGAGAAGACCATTGGCGAGGTGTCGGTTGAAGGCTGCGTCGCTGCTTGCACAAGTGTCGCCATGTAAGACTGCGGCCGTCACATATAGGTGTGCAGCGGTGGCATGTGATGAAGTACAATATAATAAAGTACTTTTACTAGTAACGAGGTAGTTTTTCGAAAGTAGCAACAGTTTTTACTCCGTTACTTTCGTTTATTTCGCGAAGTGTTTTCGTTATATTATATCCGTGTCTAACAAGTTAGTCGCCATGTCGAGATCTATTAATAGTATGCAATCACGGCGATTCATATCGGCCATGTCGCAATCGTATTTGCATACGAAGTAGTATTCTTATTTTAGTGACTGTTATTGGGGGTTAATGTTCGTATAGGATAATGTAAGTATTTTAGTCTCACATTTTTTGTGCTTGCGATAATGTAGAAATTACAACGTTGAATTCTACTTTTACTCTTTGTAGTCTTACCTAAGTAAAAATAAAAGCAGTTCAGTCAACAATGTCCGTGTGTGAATTTCGTTATTCACATGGAATGGCAAAATTTACTTCTCGAATCAACAAAGAAAAACGTTGATAAGATAAAGGTAAAAGGGATCTATTATACAAAGAAAGCTTGTTGTTAAAGAGACGGACATTCAAAATATGCGAACAACGAATGAAGAGCTGTATTTAGAATAAACTATTATGAATATAGTAATTGCACAGACTCATCATACACTGGCAACAATTATTTAACTTTTACACCACTGTTCATATAGCAAGTGTTGTTTATCGTATAAGTGTCCTTCTTCATTAATATCTCAACTGCCAGTCTGTAATAGGTGAATGGTGAAATATATGCAACCTACGGAAGGATGAGAAGTTAACTGCGAGTATAGAAGCTCTCATTGTGTCGGTCCCGTGGCGTGGCTAAAGGGTGAGCAATGACATAGTCCACTCAATCATAATTAGACGTAAATCATCTAACGTCTCGTTTTTGCCGACTACTGATTTATGATCACTTGTAAACTGTGAATCTGGTAGTTTGTGCGTCAGTGGGTTTGTATGTATGTGACTGTGTCTGTATCTTTATGTACGCTTATGTATCAATGTGTCTCTCTTTGTTTCCGCCTCTTTTCCATTGTCCATCCTCAAGTGTCCGCCCACCCGTCAGCTCACACGGCCTCCTAACAAGGATATTAGTTCCACTTGAGCCTGACATGCAGATAGACTAAATGCTAATGGTCACGAAAACAAAGCAATATGCCGACACGGCCTGTCGTAGTGTGTCAAACGAACTGTCAGTCGTGTATTATTTACTCTTGAGTGACAGCCACAAGATGGCAGATATGTCGTCGATGTAATCATATTTGGTGAACTTTAAGATACGTAACGGCGGCACAGTTATCACATTATTAGACAGTCACTAACGTTGACCTCGATTCCTGTCGCAATGACTGCCTGGTCATGTCTCTTGAACATTGATGGTATTGCTTCATAGTTGTGGGGTTAACGTTGTTAGATGTTGTCACCATTTGTTTCACGAGACACTTATAAGGACTGCGATGCACTCAGCATGCAGTATACGACAACATCTTGGAGTTGATAGTACTTATATATATATATATATATATATATATATATATATATATATATATATATATATATATATATATATATAAAATTTAAAAGTTGACACAATTCAAAAGCGCAAAAACCTCTGCCATGTAGCGATGATGTGTTAATTTTAATGTATCAGTTGAGGAAGCCAGTCCTTCAGGCATGACCGCCAAAGACTTCAACACGACTGTACAGCATCATCCATGGATTGTTTGCGCCCCCTTCCGCCATTACGCTTGCTTGTGTTACGCAGGTATTCTGCTGTCAGGAACGTTTCATTCAGAAACCAACGAGACAGTCGAATAAAAGGCACATTGTGGATGTATATAGCTGACATTCTCGTCTACGGTTTGCCAGCAGTTCTGTCACACGAGATATATTATAAGTGACGATGATGCCATTTCCTATTCAACTGCCGCTCGTCTGAAACGACGTACAAAAAATACAATTTAACATGGCAAGACTTACGTTCACCCCGCTGACCTCCAAGAGACATAGCCAGGGAAGTTATTGTTTGTCGAGAGTCAAACATTTTTTTCTCATTTATAAATGCATATCCCGCCCTTACTGTATCATGTACTAAATGTAATATTGCGATTAGCATTCGAACAAGTGGCACACACGGAAATATTTAATCGGTTTCTGACCTCTATCCAGACAGATTGTTGTACTCTGGTTTTTCTGTCTAAAGAAATAATAGTCCTTAAAAGAATATTTTAGAATTCCAATAACATATTAAGTTAAATCACTGTTATTGGTTTTCTAGTAAAGTATTTTTCTTAATGTTTATGTATCCATATTTGGCATGACGTGTACTCCACACGAAACCTAACCATAGCGTTATGTTATGCAAACGCATATTGGACTATTCTTTCTTCAAAGATATTCTGTTCTAAAACATGTCATGTCTCAATTATTTGCCATTTTGTAGGTCTTATTTAAAAGAAAGAAGAAGATACATTGCATACTATCTCATCCTTCCAAATTTTCCATCCGTTTTCAAATGTTCTTTTCTTCTTTACATTTATTACTATAGACATAAGAATGAAATAACATCTAATACGATATTGTGGCATATGGAACAAACCAATACTAGAAGAACAGGACAACTTGCTTAAAGGAAGATAACCGTCTAAACACGGGAGCTGAAGGTAGCAATGGCAGAAAGAGGTATATGGAGGCGGGTGGTTGAAGCCACTAATGTTCGACCCCAGTGGCCGATATGAGTGAGTGGGCGAAGTTTTCAAAACAGGTATTTGTCGTATTGTATTCTAAACCGATCTCCAATCTCTCTATCGTCTGTCAGCCAACCAGTCTCGTCACTTTCAGTAAGTCAATCATATACAAAGGACCTTTAGTGCTACAATGTAGTTACATTCTTTGATGTGGCACTTTTATGGAAATCGTTCTCATTATCTAAATAGATTATACATCCTGGGGCCCATGAATATCAACTCAGTACTTCCTTTACCTACACTTTTGTTAACGAATGTTAGATAATAGTCTTTATTTCCTACGATACTAAGATACCAGCGGTACTTACAACTGAATGCTAAAACAGTCTGATTTAATTTAGCCTTCTAATACACAAATATATATATATATATATATATATATATGTATATATATAATAAAAATTATACATATATAATATACATATATATATAATTATTATATATATATATATATATATATATATATATATATATATATATATATATATATATATATATATATATATATATATATTATAGGGTTCGAAATTACGCCTGTCAGTTAGGCCGCGGCAAGGTGCACAGGGATATCACATGTAAGCAGTATCTACTTTTCTGCACCTTGACATATGACACAACTGACCCAAATGAAAACGTTTTTTATTTACAATCTACAGAAATATATCGTCTCAGTAAGTATACATAGAGCATCATGGAAATCTGGAATCTAATAGTAAATAAAACAACATATACAGTTTACGCATAATTTATCATGATAAAATTAACCTACTAAATTAATGTATATTTTTATTTAAATAATTATAATGATATTTGGCCAGTTACAAAAAGCTGAAAGGTAACCGTGAACCATTAATAAAAATGTTAAACAATTGTAAACAAAAAGCTGAATAACGATACTCAGTAATTTACAATTAATATTGTTACATATGCCAGTAAACGTATATATATATATATATATATATATATATATATATATATATATATATATATATATATATATACGTTTACTGGCATATGTAATATATTATAAATATATATATATATATATATATAATATATATATATATATATATACTTTTATTATTTCTGATATTAATGATTAACAATTAATCATTAATATCAGAAATTATTGTTATTTGTAAACAATTACCGATTATAGTTATTCAGCTTTATTTGTTATTTATGGTCCACGATTACCTTTCAGTGGATTATTTAAATAAGATGGTTGATAGTGTGCCGTTTTATGTCTGGTCGACAAGAGCAGTACAACAATGACATACTGGTGATCTATTCTGATGGTAATCACAACGTCCCAGATGTCTGGTCAGTGAATGAAAGGACGTGAAGTCGACTGAATGCGTCGTCGTAGTTAGTTGTGGTTAGGTCATGTTTATAAAACTAAAAGAACATTCGGATTGATGTGATACAGTCGGGTAAGTGACAAGATCGTTCAAATGTAGCGTTCCGATACCAGCTGTGACTACACGGTTGTCTCAGTCAGTACATCGTTTCATACGACGAGGTTGGCAAGACGGCAAAACATTGTAATACCACTGCTCACGAATTACTAACTTAACTATAAACACTAATATTTGAAAAACAAAATAAAAGTGTATTAATTAACTTAACGCAGACGGTAAGAACGACGATATAAGCTATGTATTAGACGGTATAGATTACGTCAGGTAAACAACAACAGCAGCGCCAACAACAACAACAACAACATCACGTACGGCTACGGGAGACGTCAGACTTAAATATATATATATATATATATATATATATATATATATATATATATATATATATATATATATATATATATATATACAAGATTGGTAGTTGCCGTTCCACTACCCCGTGACAACTGGATTTGCCACCGGACAAGTGAAATTACTACTACTTGTTGTTTATGGGACAACTTAGTATTACGAGACAGAGGCAACTATATATATATATATATATATATATATATATATATATATATATATATATATATATATATATATATATATATATATATACGTGTATACACATTTAGAGAACAACATTTACTGAAGAAAATGGCGTGATGGATATGTGATATATATATATATATATATATATATATATATATATATATATATATATATATATATATATACATATATATATATTATATATATATATATACATATACATATACATATACATATACATATACATATACATATACATATACATATACATATACATATACATATACATATACATATACATATACATATACATATATACAATGACAACATCGACGCGACATACCTACTGCGTGCGAGTATCCGAATATGACGTGGTTGTGCGTGGGCACGTCGACCACGTTCGTGCAGTTCCAGCGCATCTCTCTGAACTGATAGCGACACTCGAGCTGTCCGATCTGGACGCCGTCACCGACGGCGACGAGCGTGTCTGGCCGGTTGCGACAGATGGCCCGTTGACGTGGCGCGAGGCCCGGCATCTTGTTGCAGATGATGTTGGCCCCGAGAGCGACGACGGACGACAGGGCGCGGTGTGCGGAGAAGAATAGGTACAGATAGAGGACGAGGTAGACTAGGAGCATGTTAGCGCGCGGCACGAGAGCCGAGAGCGCCGGGTGCCAGGGCGGGCCGCGGCAGCCACGGGCACACGTTGACATCGCTGCTGGCTGCTACTCCAGGTGCGGGATCTGGCGGCAGGAACAGCCTTCTCCATGGGGGCTAGAAAGCCGGCAGATAGATCGCTGCCTCATCGAACCGCATCGCAATGCGGCATTTGCGGCGGGGTTGTCCGCATACACGTCGGAACCGACGCGAGGCGGCCGAGAGCGGACGTTGGCGGCGATACACGAGGTGATCTCAGATGTCGAGTTGCTTCTTTCCACGTAGGTCGACACGCTACACACACCGACGTAAGAATCCGACAGAGCGAGGCCGATACACGCCCGCTCGCGTTTATCGACTTATAAGTAACGCTACTGAGACGTCTACGGCTACGGCAGCGCTGGTGGCGGTGGGGGTTATTCGCCACCGACAATGGGGTAAATAGGGCGTCTTCAAAGGATCTGCCGCGGCGGTGGGGCGGCTGGCCGGTCGGTCGACAACGGCAAAATGTCAGCACGAATGATTGAACTGATTACCGAGGTAAGACTGGGACGTAGGTAAGGGGCTAAAGATGCCGTCCCACACCACTCACATGTACAACTGGTCCGGCCATATCCAAACGGGCACAGGGAACTGCTTCAACGACTGGGCAGAACTCGGACATGTGAATTCGTTTTAATGACTAAACATTTAACAGTTAACTCTCGTTTGGAGATACGTTTGTGCCATCGATCAAACGTTTGGGCCATCTTGATCGATGGCACAAACGGCTGAAAAGTTCATCAACATATGCACCAGGGGACAACATCACCAAGCAAAGAGCTCATAAGGAAAATACGTAATTAAAAGGACCTTTTTCAAAATGTAAAAGCTGCCGCTGTTTCAATGTTTTCACGATACACCAGCAACAGTGTCCCGGTGACATGTCCTGGTATCAACACTGTCCCGGTGACATGTCCTGGTGTCAACAGTGTGCCGGTGACACGTCCTGGTGTCAACAGTGTCCCGGTGGTACGTCCTGGTGTCAACAGTGTCCCGGTGACATGTCCTGGTGTCAACAGTGTGCCGGTGACACGTCCTGGTGTCAACAGTGTCCCGGTGGTACGTCCTGGTGTCAACAGTGTCCCGGTGACATGTCCTGGTGTCAACAGTGTGCCGGTGACACGTCCTGGTGTCAACAGTGTCCCGGTGGTACGTCCTGGTGTCAACAGTGTCCCGGTGACATGTCCTGGTGTCAACAGTGTCCCGGTGACATGTCCTGGTGTCAACAGTGTCCCGGTGGTACGTCCTGGTGTCAACAGTGTCTCCCTGTGACATGTCCTGGTGTCAACAGTGTCCCGGTGACATGTCCTGGTGTCAACAGTATCCCGGTGACACGTCCTGGTGTCAACAGTGTTCCGGTGTCATGTCCTGGTGTCAACAGTATCCCGGTGACACGTCCTGGTGTCAACAGTGTTCCGGTGTCATGTCCTGGTGTCAACAGTATCCCGGTGACACGTCCTGGTGTCAACAGTGTCCCGTTGTCACGTCCTGGTGTAAACAGTGTTCCGGTGTCATGTCCTGGTGTCAACAGTGTCCCGGTGACACGTCCTGGTGTCAACAGTGTCCCGGTGACACGTCCTGGTGTCAACACTGTCCCGGTGTCACGTCCTGGTGTCAACAGTGTCCCGGTGACACGTCCTGGTGTCAACAGTGTCCCGGTGTCACGTCCTAGTGTCAACAGTGTCCCGGTGACACGTCCTGGTGTCAACAGTGTCCCGGTGACACGTCCTGATGTCAACACTGTCCCGGTGTCACGTCCTGGTGTCAACACTGTCCCGGTGACACGTCCTGGTGTCAACACTGTCCCGGTGTCACGTCCTGGTGTCAACACTGTCACGGTGACACGTCCTGGTGTCAACACTGTCCCGGTGTCACGTCCTGGTGTCAACACTGTCACGGTGACACGTCCTGGTGTCAACACTGTCCCGGTGTCACGTCCTGGTGTCAACACTGTCACGGTGACACGTCCTGGTGTCAACACTGTCCCGGTGTCACGTCCTGGTGTCAACAGTGTCACGGTGTCATGTCCTGGTGTCGACAGTTTCGTAAATCACTTTTGACGATCGAAATTGGTGTTAAAAAGCAAACTTGGGCTGTTGAGCTCATACAAATATTAGTGAAATAGTTCCCAGGCGCAAGGCTGAAAACGTATTTATCACATCACGATTACATCTCCTTAACCAGTAATGGGTAGACACAGGGCGGGGAGTAGGGAGCGTGTGAAACCGGGGAGACAAAGAGGGGGTCAGAGAGTGAGACACAGAGAATAAAACAAACAGAGAGACTGAGAGACTGAGAGACTGGGAGACAGAAAGACATGTAGAGACAGAGAAAGACCAAGGCGACAGAGAGACTAAGAGTTGGTGAGGGGACACTTAGACCCATGTCATGTTCTTTATTCAACACCCGTGTTTGCCGCAGGTGTTATCATTAGCGGCGTCCTGTGTCCAACACCCGCGTTCGCCGCAGGTGTTGTCATTAGCGTCAACACCCGTGTTCGCTAACCCAGTCGTATGTCAGTCCATTGTCACATTCGATCCAGGTTTCGCATTGTTCGTTCGCAGGAGTTTTTATGAACAGGTAAAGATGGACAGCGACCGTCTGACAACTTGTTGGCGAGTGACGTGACTCGCGTCCAAATCAAGTTACTCAATGGCGCGACAGCGACGAGTATGTTTAAGACGTGGGTTTTTTCACCTGCGTTGTCAAGTAGTTGATGACGGCAGCTCGGTAGAGTTTCCCGTTTTTACGACACACAAGACCGCAGTCGGTAACGTAAAATATACCTGAAGCTACCCGAGACGAAACGTCGACTTTACGCCCTCCGTCAAAGGGCCGATATAGCCCCAGGGCCCGGAACGGAGGGGTCTTTTCTCCGCCGTGCGCGTTATTTACGATCGTATCTGCGCGTGTAGGTCGAAGGTGACCACGGATCGGCGACAGTTGCGTTGTTTACGACCCGCGAACCTTCGCGAACCCGCTGCGCAAGAGGCGAACTGCGCCGAACTCTGACGATGGGCGACTGAAAACGTCAGCTATTTATATATTGGCACAAACTGACAAAATGACATTTGTAACGCATTCCTGAGAATCTGCAGACATCAATTCGCTGCCCCTTGTTTAGACGATGAATGGGTGTTTTGTTTTGTTAAATATATGTTGTCCCGTGTGCGCAGACAGGTAACGGTCGAACGATTTATGACATCGCACACTTGTCACAACGCACCTCTGTCGGAACATTGTGTAATGTGTTGTTATTCAAATATAATAGATAAATGTAGCCAACATATACATAGTATTGCTTTAATAATTTTTAATAATTACTTAAACCCGTGGAGTGCGTTAGGTGAGTATGTATTTATTAGTAAAATGTGGCGGAATTGATAATTGAATGATAATTGAATTCAGCAACTAGTTGAAACGGGCAGTGTAGCCGATAGTTTGACGGCGACGGTTCCGTGACTCGTTCGACGAGAGAGCACATGCCTCGCGCCCCGGCCCCGCTCTCGCCGTAGACGGTACGACACACCGCAGCGCTCAACAGAGGCGATATTGTTAATGTGACTGATTAGGGCGCCCTGTAATAACAGCGCCGGCTGATAGCGATAACGATCGAGTTTCGTGATGTTGAATGAATTGTAACCGTGTTCGACATGTTTCTTTATTGATTAACTCCGTCTGTGTGTCCCTTGACGCGTCACTACGGTCGGCTTTTGTTGACGTAAACCGCACCTCGGTCTAGGTGACAGGCGAGGTCTATCTTCTCGTAAACGCCGCAATTGTCCGACAGACATCTGACGGATGGCCGTAGGAAACTGGACACGACAGTTTCCCTCCTTTGACAAGTTGGTGAACATACAATTTTATTTCCGTTGCGAACGTTAGGTGTGTCAGGTCGATAATTCAGAGCAGCGGGGTAGTGCCATTGGAATGCCGACATAACTGGAGGAAAACGGAAAGGTTCCCACACAATTATTTTAGCTATTTTGTTATGACTCGCCAAAATGGAGGAAATATTTGTAATGATGTGGCTTGAACACAGGCGGTTTTCTTTTCTTTACCATGCAATAGTAATGTTGGATATTACAAATTGTGGATATATATATATATATATATATATATATATATATATATATATATATATATATATATATATATATGTATATATATATATGTATATGTATATATATATATATATATTATATGTATTATATATATATGTATAATATACATATATACACATATACAAATATATTATGAACATGGTTTTAAGACTTACAATCTATACAGAGAAAAGTAAATTATATAAATTAATATAAATCAAATTAAGCTTTGGTTTTAAGACGTACAAAACTAAACTAAATATGTAAATTACATAAATTTATTTAAAACAAATTAAATGCTGGTTTTGAGATGTATAGTACTAAACTTTGTATATAAATTATATAAATTAATATAACAATTAAACACTGTAGTTACATGCGGCACACACAACAGTCACACGATCTGTCATCGTTAGATGTTGGTCTATGCGAACTCCCAGATTCCTTATGCGGTCTGATGGTGAATCCATATCGTATCCAATTGCCAAGGAGCTACTCCCATACGTCCTGAGTTTATGTTTTAATGTAAACTTCATCATCTTAGTTTTTCGTCGTTTAGTTTCAGCACACGCAGCGCCGTCCATCTCCTGACTTCCCCAGTACAGCCTGTGAGGCGCCTCGCAGTTTCCATTTGGTCGCCTGGTGTAGCTGGATTGTACGACGCATATATAGTTGAATGTCATCGGTATATTTATGGTATTTTATGCCAAGTCTTTGGAATATCCGCTGCATTAGGGTGGTGTACAGGGTGAACATAACTGGCCCAAGGACCGGGCCTTGTGGCACACCACTCTGAGGCGGAATAGTCGCGGATGTTTTTGAGTCTATCTTAACACAGTGGGTGCGGTCTTCCAAGTACGTCCGGAACCACGATAATTCCATTTCACGCACACCGTATTCGTCATGCAATAGTATCAGCAAATGTTCGTGGTCAATCGTGTCAAATGCACTTGATAAGTCCAGCATGACAAACAGTATTGCACGATTCTTGTCGAGTACACTAACAATGTCATCCTGAACACGCAGTAGAGCTGTTTCTGTGCTGTAAAGCATCCTATATGCCGATTGGTATTCTTCATGTGAGATGGTCAAGCAAACGACGGACGGACTTAACTGCAACTGTCTCCAAGAGTTTGCAGACGAATGCTATATTTGACACTGGTCTGTAGTTCTTTAACAGGTCTTTGTCAAGAGTGTCGGATCTCAGAAGCGGTTTTACTATTGCTGTTCTCAAAGTGATCAGAGAGAATCCTTGCTTAAAGCTGTTATTCACTATTGCCACCCGACAAAGAACGTGTACACTTACTGTTTTCTTCAACAAATCAGAGGGGCAAGAGTCCACGAGGACGCAGTCTGATGATGGTCTTTATTTCCACTTCAATCGTGGGTAGCAGTCGATCGAGTTCGCTTGACAAACGTTGGCTGTCAGAATCGATAGCATAACCAGAACAGTCTTCGTCATTGGTCAACGTTGTGCGTATCTGCAATCTAATTCCTGGTGCTTTCTCTGCAAAGTAAGTTGCGAAGTCATTGCACAGTGTTTCAGTGTTACTGGATTGTGGACGAATTATTCCCGGTGGCTTTAGCAGAGTGTTAACGACACGAAAGCATCTTGGCTGGTCTAGTGAAGACAACACAGACTCGTAGTGAGCACGCTTCGCCCGCTTGATCATGTTGTTGACCGCTGTTCGATGCTCAACAATGTACCTCGACGTTCGTTGTTCTTCTCGTTTGCAGGTCTTAATGCCCTGGCTTTATGGATGTCGTCATTACACAACGGTTCCTTGCGTTGGCAAGCTTTCATTCTCACAGTAACTGTGGCATGCCATCTCTCGCATTGCCATGTTTACCATCTTCCGGTTGTCATGTTTACCATCTTTCGGTTCCCAACATCCCGCCTTTCGTTCGGCAGGTAATAACAGCTCTGTGATACTTGTACATTCATGGATTTGCGTGTTCATGTAGAACATACATTTTTGAATTATCTATACACAATTTGTGTCCGATGGTATGTACATTTCCAAATAATATTATTATATAATTTAAGTGTCCTAATATAATAATGTTCATAAAAATGTGTTTACATTCCAGTGATGAACCTTTTCCAGATGGCGTGCAGCGAAGCATTGTTTCCGACCAAGTTCTGATGTGAAGCCGGGTTTTGACACAATTTGCGCCCCACTCACGCTGGTTTCCTAGAATACTGGTCAAGTGCATATATTATAAAGATTAAATTATTAATTGGTAATTTTCTTTTGCAGCCGCCGTGACCGTGGTTGGACGGAGACCTCAAGCGTGCTGGTCCAGATCTGCGTATCTTGCACAGTCCTTTGCTAAATGGCGCCTTTCCAGCACTCGTCCGTTTCACCGGTCTTCATCTAGATCGTGTCCCTTCTTGGGAGTTCCAGGTGGCGATATATGCGATGTCCTTCGGTTATCTCATATTCTACTGATGTGAGTCCACTCCTCCTTCTGATATTTGCCTCTTTAAAAGTGCATGTATAGTCCAACTGTTCCTTGAACCCTGTTCTACACGGTGTGACACGGTCGAACCTTTATCGCTCAAATGGGGAAGAGGTTCAGATGGCTTCCATTGGTTGCCGAGTTCATCTGTCTGGCTCGTCATCAAAGATGTGGTTTTAAGTCGTCGCATGGTCTGTTAGGGCGGATTTGTTGATATCAGGTATCTTTTCCCTATCCCTTGTGTATTTCCCATTCTTCGTGTTGTCTACGTCCTTCCTGTGTTCTTCCAGCCGTGTTTTAACAGTCTCCTCCTTGTCTATCCAATATGCTCGGCACCACAGTTCTTGCAGGGTATCCGGTACACGGGTTCAGCTTGTTCTATAAGCTCTACTTTGTCCTTTGGGTGTACCAGCAGGCGCCTGAGGGTGGTATGGGAACGCATAGTTGTCGCAACTCCGTATACCTTCAGTAATGGGTGTGCTCTCTGTCTCTCTTCGATACTTCCTCCACGGCGGACTGCACGTTGCCATCTTCCTTTCTGGTAAACTTTCTATCCATCCTGGGCATGCTGTTGTTCTCTTCATCTTCCTTCGAGAGAACGATGCTACTCGCGGGGTCTACTGTCTGTATCTGCCTTTCCTGTGTGAACAAGACAGATTGCACCGTCCACGCATCTCATCCAGCTTCTCGGTTGGCAATCCCCTGGTGCTGTGTCTATGATGTTCTGCTCCAAGTCCTCCAGGCACATGTTCACAACAATGGGGAATACTGATGCATGCTATTCCAAACTTTTGTTGGGGGATTTCCCCTCCAAATCTAACGTATGTTGTCCATAATACAAAACTTTATTTATGCAGGTTGTTTCTCTTCTGTAATGTCTTAGAATTTTCCAGTCTTTCCTGTCGATATCACACGCTTCTTTTACCGCAGTCTTCGTGAACAACGACACAACATCATATGACACAAACGATTCTCCTTCTTCTACTCTTATTTTTGTTATTTCTTTCACGAATGCCTGCCCATTGTCTGACTGCAACCAGAATCCACTTCATTGAGGATGCGAGCAAAACTTCCGTGTTTCTCATGACATTTCTACGATAAATTACCTATTCATGTGATTATCATCTGCTTTTCATTTATTACTGCTGAACTCCCTTTCAATATTTATATAAGGTGGTACATTTTTTATGAAGGAAATTTTGCCCATATTTAGAAAGCTTCGCTCGACGATACCAAAAATAACCAACTTGCTTTTTACATGTATGCAGGCCTAGAGATGACAGATAAGTTACCACAATACCGAACATTATGAATGAACCCAGGTGTAGTTATCAGAGAACTGCGAAGCCTGTAATATGTTATCCTACAAGATTGTTGGAATGTAATTTAACTAGATGGATAACGAATGTACTTATCGTAAATACCCAGCCTTAACACACTTTACCGACGCCGGCATTTATGATTGCATTCACGTACATGCATCGCATCAGCGATCTATCTATTTATCCAATTCCCCACGACGAAGTTCGCAGGTCAACGGAACTTACTTGCGTGACCGGATGTACTCAACTGTGCAATGTGCTAATACAATTACGCTGGCGACCATTTTGGGCAGGCGCCCGTCTTAAAAGTTGTTGCTGAAATAAACGGTATCTTCGCAATTAGTAACGACTACACATAACATGTGCGATCTAGGTTATTTCAAACGTATCGTTACAGTTTAGCGTAAACGGGGCTGGTCCTAACTGAGGCTCGGTTGATCGACTCCAATGGCAGGAGACAGCAGTATGTGTCATCGTTGTTGATGTAGATCACTCTCTACAGAGGTGACAGTAAGCAATAGGTCTTCAACAAGTTCTTTGTAGTTAGAAATCAACATGGGACATAATGTAGAAACATTTCTGCAACGTCATCGTCACCATTGTTTGAAATCACTAAAGGAGTTGACGGTAAACATTACTGCAACATAATCTTCATTGTTGCGCAACCTATTAACGAGTTGTCCTGATGAACGATGTCTAAATTACCTTCGTTGGGCACAACAATACAACGTATTGTGACTCTAAATGTTGGCGTTACCGAACACCAAGGGTATTCCGTTCAAATACACAAATTTGTCGACGCTGCGCTGCTGGGACCGCGGCCTGGCGGGTGTTGAAATGAAGCCGACTAGGAGCTGAAGGATCGCGTGCGGTCTTTGGCGGTCGACGACGTGGGTGATCGTGCCGCCAACATGCCGAACTCTCGGGGTCCTCTATGGCCGACGAGCTCTAAACACCGACACGGCCGTCCCCGCTGATAGCATCGCATTGAGCGATGGCTGATACCCCGGGTGAACGTCGGGGTCGACTCTGTCTTTGTCGGGCCAACTGTTCCGCATACTGGTCGGGCGTAATTGAGAAGTGAAATCGGCGTGGGAGTCATTCGTCCTAAAGCTTGTGAGAACATTACACCATTGCGAGTAAGTGTTATATTGACTCCGGCGTCGAAGTCTTCTTGCCTTGTGTATCACTTCCGTGCAGTGGGCTTACGTGCTATGGTCGGGTGCGCCGCCGGGTGTACGCACCCCTATAACAATATACCCCCATTAGGTGTGTTGTTACGAACTCAAAGATACAAGGGTAGCTAGGAGGGAGCGTTGCATGGTGCACTGTGTAATACTAACCAATCAGCTTTGCCGTTTTGTATAGGCGGTCACATCTTCCGTCGTACTACAGTAGGCCTAGTTTCCTAAATAACAACCATTAATTACCATTTAACTATAGATAATATCCGATACAATGTTCAAATCTGTATTTTGTATTTACTTGACAACCTATTTTTAACCTATTCGTTTGTGTTGTATTCACCTTACTCCATATGAATCTACTAACTTAGTAGTATCGTGTAATTTTATGAAACAAAGAAACTTGCTGTAAATTTTTTCCTGGTGTGTGTGTGTGAGTGCGTGCGTGCGTGCGTGCGTGCGTGCGTGCTGTGTGTGTGTGTGTGTGTGTGTGTGTGTGTGTGTGTGTGTGCTGCGTGTGTGAGTATGTGTGTGTGTGTGTGCATGCGTGCGCATGCATAGTTGATTATATAATTTATGATGCTACGCATTATTGCTTTTTAAGAGACAGCGTTTGTTGTTATAAGTCATATCATACAATATAATCTATGATATAACTACGAATTGTTTTAATGTAACATGCTTACGGCCCAAACATAATGAATAATTTTAGCGATATCGAAACAGATATTGAATTTAACAGTTACAGATTTACTAAATGTAGCCGAGTTGTCACTCCCGGTCCCACAATTGCGAGTTCGGATCAGTTGACGGAAGATCGTGACAGATCGGGGATGATGAGTCACGTGACACATGCATACCTCATTTATAATCTGAACTGAAGGCACACTTTGCTGCCATGTACATAAATGACTTTCTTTTGATTCATTAAAACACATTTCGGCAGTCAATAAGTATAACCACCATAGCATCATGATTTTACAATAACAAGAACGGATAAGCAGCCTGCTTATGCAAATTACTCTGCAAGACGACAACACGTTCATCAATATATATATATATGAGCATGTCATGTGTAATATCATATGAATCCATCGACACGCCATAAAGTTACGTCATTTAAAAAAGAGGTACTTCCTTGCAGGGGTAACTCTTTATGCCACAAATATGTAATAAACTAGGCATTAAATTATGCACCAATTATCTTCAGGAGATATCTTGAGAACCTTTAGCATGACAAACATTTCGATCGGTTAAGAAACCTATCCGCAATCCTGAAATGTGTTGTTTTTGTTGCAACTAGCCCCGGTCTCCCTCATAATACATTGTCATAACACTCCACTGGTGCATTTCATAAGCATTGGTGTCACCACTACACAATTACAATCAATCGGTGCATTTGGTTACCAAACTGAACTGTGTATTTCAAATTGCCACCCATCTCAAATGCTTCTGTCCCCGTAAAGTGAGTATCGACGACTTTGAAAGACGGTTGTTTACTCTACTCAGAATACGTAATCTAACTCAAAAAAACATTATTTAGCTACGATCGAGTTAGCGTGTGAGTGGTCACATTTCCTCCACCTCGGCTTGCATCACGGGGGGCAAATGTCAAGGCTTCCTCTACGATCACATGAAAGTAAAGTAACAAGTAAACCTTTTACTTTTTCCGAAATGTCCCATAAAATAACGATTAACTCCGATAGTTTGGGAAATCAGTTATTGTTTGCAACGTGAAAGATAACTTCCTAACATTTCGTCAGCATTGTTATTATGGCTGTGGCGCATGCCTTACCAAGTTATAATTGATTTCGTTGCTATTTAATGTATTATTAATTGGTTTGAAACCATTATTCTAGTCGATATCCTATATCGTGTTCGAATGTGTAAGTGTATTAATTGTGTAAATAACCTTACCTATTATTATATATCTATTTATTTGTATAGTTTAATTTATAATAATATTAATAATTACATGCCATATTTTAGGATTGCAAAGTGGCGTGGCGTGGCGTGGCGTGGCGTGGCGTGGCGTGGCGTGGCGTGGCGTGGCGTGGCGTGGCGTGGCGTGGCGTGGCGTGGCGTGGCGTGGCGTGGCGTGGCGTGGCGTGGCGTGGCGTGGCTTGGCGTGGCGTGGCGTGGCGTGGCGTGGCGTG
This sequence comes from Ridgeia piscesae, assembly GCA_025642075.2. Lineage (NCBI taxonomy): Eukaryota > Metazoa > Annelida > Polychaeta > Sabellida > Siboglinidae > Ridgeia > Ridgeia piscesae. The sequence continues at coordinate 353,323 of JAODUO010000339.1, forward strand.
GCGTGGCGTGGCGTGGCGTGGCGTGGCTTGGCTTGGCTTGGCTTGGCTTGGCTTGGCTATCAATTGGATGGCTACAGGCTGGTCTTGTTAGGCAGTTGCTGGCTAAGCCTGATGTGCTGGCTAGGTGCTGGCATTGCTTGGCTTGGCAGGCAGGCAGGCAGGCAGGCAGGCAGGCAGGCACATTGTTTTATAACACATATATAAATTGTGATGGTACGATACAAGGTGGATTTCACTTAATAATTAGAAAAGAAACCCATGTTCGCTGGGTCGACGTAAAACGCACCCAATCCGATGTGACAGTAGGGCCTAGGTGACAGTAGGGCCAATGTGACAATACGGCCTAGGTGAAAGTAGGGCCAATATGACAGTACGGCCTAGGCGACAGTAGGGCCTAGGTGACAGTAGGGCCTAGGTGACAATAAGGCGCATGTGACAGTAGGGCCTAGGTGACAGTAGGGCCAAGGTGACAGTAGGGCCTAGGTGACAGTAGGGCCTAGGTGACAGTAGAGCCAATATGACAGTAGGGCCTAGGTGACAGTAGGGCCTAGGTGACAGTAGGGCCTAGGTGACCGTAGGCATGTAATGGTAGAAAGGGTTGTAGAGAATCGGTTCACGAGACGCACCCGGGCTCGACATTCGCGCCTCGTCGACGGCGCGTCCCACGCCACCGCAGCAGACGACATTTTGATGGATTGGACTGAGAGACGCATCGGTCGGTTACAACAGCGATTGATGGTGTTGCTCGTGGGTCGTCATTGTCGCAGCACACACGACACTGACGGCAGCACACACAAGTGTCACGGCTTCATAGACTCGCGCAGACAGTCGCATTGGTAAATAGAGTCTCGACTATCATGTGTTCTGATTGAACATCCATCAACATCTGTGTAAGGGCAGGTATTACTTGGTCACGGCCACGTACCTAGGTGTTAACCTTAGATGCCGACGTGGATCCGCAATGACATTTAACCTGTCGGGTTGACGCCTTGCCATTCCTTCAGGGTCCAAGGTATATTGAGGAAAGGTTACCTCCTTCCACCATTGGAACCAGCAAGGCGAAAACAGCTTTGAGGCGATAGTTCAACGTGTCCCGATTAAATAGTTACGTTGAAGGCAATGCTAACAAACGTTAATCCATGTAAGATTGTGTAATTTAAGATAGGTAAACGTATAGTAGAACAGCTAAATAAGATTACACGTGCATCATGTTAGAATGACACAATATTAGTATATGCCTACTGCTATTAGAAAACGTGTGCACTCGTCGTAAAGTGTCGGCAGCCAGTCCCTAAGTGTCAGTCTGAGTTTGTGTGTCTTTCTCTTGTTACATGCACGAGTTCATTTCGTCCTGTCGAACCCCTCTCATTGGACTACGACGAGTCTCCATGTGTTGGTGGAACAGTGGCGTCACCTGGGGAATGCTGGCATAATAACAATCTACATTCTAAATGTCGTGTCACGTACATAGGGTCATCGTTAATTAAAGGGGACTGAATGCAGCTGTTATACGATGTTACGTATTGCAATGTATAAGTATACATTAATTGTGACAGAAACCAACTCATTTACAAGAAAACTGAATAGATAATTTGACTCGATGCGCAAAATGACAAGACAAAGCACTGAGTATCGCCATCTTTGTTCTATGCAAGTTCCAAACCTTTCGATTTGACTA